>CM017197.1:22052975-22507975 GCA_004837865.1 Musa balbisiana
CGATTCTAGTAATTTTAAAAATAATCATGAAAATTGCATGTTTATGATAAACAAAATGATTTTGATTAAATGAAATCATGTTTGATTTGAAGTAATGCATAATGATGTAATGAAAATATAAAGAAGTTTGATATCATGCTTAATGATGATGTATGGATCTTGTATCAAAAACTAAACTTGAAAAGTTAGATTCACCTAAAAAGAAAAATGCATGACTACAACAAACAAAATGATCTTGATGGAAAATACTTTATGAAATCAATTTCGATGATGCATAATGATGTAATGAAAATATAAAGAAGTTTGATATCATGCTTAATGATGATGTATGGATCTTGTATCAAAAACTAAACTTGAAAAGTTAGATTCACCTAAAAAGAAAAATGCATGACTACAACAAACAAAATGATCTTGATGGAAAATACTTTATGAAATCAATTTCGATGATGCATAATGATGTAATTATGTAATGAAAATATTAAATATTTTGAAACCATGTCTTGATGTCAAGCATAATGATCATGCTTAATAGATTTCGAAATTATGCATGATGATTCTTGAGACTTATGGATTATCGATTTTTACGGTAATGAAAATGGTTTTCAACTTCCCTCTAAACCGATGAACGAATGGTCGGTTTTGGAGAAGAAGTATTTTTCTTTAAACGCAAAGGCTATGAATGCCTTATTTTGTGCTTTGGACAAAAATGAGTTCAATCGGATTTCTATGTGCGAAACGGCTTTTGATATTTGGCGAACACTTGAAATCACGCACGAGGGAACTAGTAGAGTCAAAGACTCGAAAGTTAACATTTTATTGCATGATTTTGAGCTTTTTCAAATGCAACCAAGCGAGACTATAGGCGACATGTACACCCGTTTCACGGATGTCGTCAATAATCTAAGAGTTCTTGGTAAATCTTTTTCGAATTTTGACCTCGTAAGTAAGATCTTAAGATCCCTTCCAAAAAGGTGGGATGCTAAAATAACCACAATACAAGAGACAAAAAATTTAAATGATTTTCCATTAGAAGAATTAATCGGGTCATTAATGACTTATGAAATGACACTTTTGGAACATTTTGAACCCGATGAGCACTTGAACCACCTTCCAAAGAATAGGAAGGATTTGGAACTCCGGACAAATGAATACCACTTGAGCGATGACTCAAGTGATGAGGACAATGATGAACTTGAACTTCAAACACTAAATCTTAATAAGTTCATTAAACAAAAATCTAAAATAAACAATGAACTTGAACGGAGGAAGAGGCCAAAGAAGAGGAAGGCAACCAAGGATGAATCAAGAACTTCCAAAGGTGAAACGGCGAATTGGGCTTTGACGGGCTTCGACTACAAGGTAAGTAACTCAACTCCCTTAATTTATTTTGAAATTACGTGATGCTTTGTATGATGCATTTTCCTCTTTATTTAGTTTAGAATTAATTTTCTCGAAAATTGCATGTCTAATAATTAATAATGAAAATGCAAAAATTAGGAATCATGCTTATGATTCTAGTAGTATTTTAAAATAATCATGAAATTGCCATGTTTATGATAAACAAAATGATTTTGATTAAAAATGCCTTATGAACTTATGCTATATGTGGTTAAGAAGTAATCAATGTGTTTCATGTTGATTCCATTGTATTTCTCGATTTTGATTAAATGAAATCATGTTTGATTTGAAGTAATGCATAATGATGTAACTGAAAATATTAAATGTTTTGATACCATGATTGACGATTTTATACATGAGATTTTAAAGTTATACATGATAATTTTTGTGATTTATGAATTATTGATATTTGCCGCTAATGAAAGCTCTTTTTGGTTTAAATGATGATAAATGTTTTTCAAGAAGAAATACTGTGTATTTTGATGATTTCCAATTTTGATTGAAACCATGCTTGATGTCTTAATGAAAATATAAAGAAGTTTGATATCATGCTTAATGATGATGTATGGATCTTGTATCAAAAACTAAACTTGAAAAGTTAGATTCACCTAAAAAGAAAAATGCATGACTACAACAAACAAAATGATCTTGATGGAAAATACTTTATGAAATCAATTTCGATGATGCATAATGATGTAATTATGTAATGAAAATATTAAATGTTTTGATACCATGATTGACGATTTTATACATGAGATTTTAAAGTTATACATGATAATTTTTGTGATTTATGAATTATTGATATTTGCCGTAATGAAAGCTCTTTTTTGGTTTAAATGATGATAAATGTTTTTCAAGAAGAAATAATGTGTATTTTGATGATTTCCAATTTTGATTGAAACCATGCTTGATGTCTTAATGAAAATATAAAGAAGTTTGATATCATGCTTATGATTCTAGTAATTTTAAAAATAATCATGAAAATTGCATGTTTATGATAAACAAAATGATTTTGATGATTTCCAATTTTGATTGAAACCATGTCTTGATGTCAAGCATAATGATCATGCTTAATAGATTTCGAAATTATGCATGATGATTCTTGAGACTTATGGATTATCGATTTTTACGGTAATGAAAATGGCTTTTTCGGTTTTTGAACATTGATGCATATTTTTTTATTTGGCATAAATGAAATAAATCACTTAAAATGAAACACTTAAAAAAGGGAAAAATATATTATCAATGAAATCATGAATCTATTTATGTTATGAATTTTGTGAACCTTAAAAATGATTTTGATGATTTCCAATTTTGATTGAAACCATGCTTGATGTCTTAATGAAAATATAAAGAAGTTTGATATCATGCTTATGATTCTAGTAATTTTAAAAATAATCATGAAAATTGCATGTTTATGATAAACAAAATGATTTTGATGATTTCCAATTTTGATTGAAACCATGCTTGATGTCTTAATGAAAATATAAAGAAGTTTGATATCATGCTTAATGATGATGTATGGATCTTGTATCAAAAACTAAACTTGAAAAGTTAGATTCACCTAAAAAGAAAAATGCATGACTACAACAAACAAAATGATCTTGATGGAAAATACTTTATGAAATCAATTTCGATGATGCATAATGATGTAATTATGTAATGAAAATATTAAATATTTTGAAACCATGTCTTGATGTCAAGCATAATGATCATGCTTAATAGATTTCGAAATTATGCATGATGATTCTTGAGACTTATGGATTATCGATTTTTACGGTAATGAAAATGGCTTTTTCGGTTTTTGAACATTGATGCATATTTTTTTATTTGGCATAAATGAAATAAATCACTTAAAATGAAACACTTAAAAAAGGGAAAAATATATTATCAATGAAATCATGAATCTATTTATGTTATGAATTTTGTGAACCTTAAAAATGATTTTGATGATTTAAAATTTGAAACCATGTCTTGATGTCAAGCATAATGATCATGCTTAATAGATTTCGAAATTATGCATGATGATTCTTGAGACTTATGGATTATCGATTTTTACGGTAATGAAAATGGCTTTTTCGGTTTTTGAACATTGATGCATATTTTTTTATTTGGCATAAATGAAATAAATCACTTAAAATGAAACACTTAAAAAAGGGAAAAATATATTATCAATGAAATCATGAATCTATTTATGTTATGAATTTTGTGAACCTTAAAAATGATTTTGATGATTTAAATTTTTTAGTATTGCAATATAAAGAGAAGCAAAGAATTGCTATCTCGAAAGAAGCAAAAATTGCAAAACTTAGATAACTTGCAATATAATTGCTCTTGCCATGCTTTGTATCAAAAATAGGTTGATATCCTTAAAAGCATCGCATTAAATTTTTTAGTATTGCAATATAAAGAGAAGCAAAGAATTGCTATCTCGAAAGAAGCAAAAATTGCAAAACTTAGATAACTTGCAATATAATTGCTCTTGCCATGCTTTGTATCAAAAATAGGTTGATATCCTTAAAAGCATCGCATTAAATTTTTTAGCCATTGATTTCTCCCTTCTTTTCGATAATGATAAAGGGGGAGTTAGTTTACTAGCCTACATATTTCAAAGGAAGGAAAATTTGCTAGCTCAAGGCAAATGCTGGCTAGCTTGTACTCTTCCCTACTTTCGACAAAAATAAAGGAGAGAAAGCTTTTGCTAGTTAGAACATGCAAAGAAAAGCATAGTGCAATCTTGCACAAGAAGCAAGTGTTGAATTGCCATGATTGAACTTAAGAATCTTACTATGCTTTTGTGCTTATATGTTGTGATGAAAATCTAGCTTCACGTTACAAAAACTTGAATATCTTTTAAAATAGCTAGAGCTACTTCTCCTTTTTGTTGATGACATAGGGGGAGAAAGATTGCTAGCTCAAGGCAAATGCTGGCTAGCTTGTACTCTTCCCTACTTTCGACAAAAATAAAGGAGAGAAAGCTTTTGCTAGTTAGAACATGCAAAGAAAAGCATAGTGCAATCTTGCACAAGAAGCAAGTGTTGAATTGCCATGATTGAACTTAAGAATCTTACTATGCTTTTGTGCTTATATGTTGTGATGAAAATCTAGCTTCACGTTACAAAAACTTGAATATCTTTTAAAATAGCTAGAGCTACTTCTCCTTTTTGTTGATGACATAGGGGGAGAAAGATTGCTAGCTCAAGGCAAATGCTGGCTAGCTTGTACTCTTCCCTACTTTCGACAAAAATAAAGGAGAGAAAGCTTTTGCTAGTTAGAACATGCAAAGAAAAGCATAGTGCAATCTTGCACAAGAAGCAAGTGTTGAATTGCCATGATTGAACTTAAGAATCTTACTATGCTTTTGTGCTTATATGTTGTGATGAAAATCTAGCTTCACGTTACAAAAACTTGAATATCTTTTAAAATAGCTAGAGCTACTTCTCCTTTTTGTTGATGACATAGGGGGAGAAAGATTGCTAGCTCAAGGCAAATGCTGGCTAGCTTGTACTCTTCCCTACTTTCGACAAAAATAAAGGAGAGAAAGCTTTTGCTAGTTAGAACATGCAAAGAAAAGCATAGTGCAATCTTGCACAAGAAGCAAGTGTTGAATTGCCATGATTGAACTTAAGAATCTTACTATGCTTTTGTGCTTATATGTTGTGATGAAAATCTAGCTTCACGTTACAAAAACTTGAATATCTTTTAAAATAGCTAGAGCTACTTCTCCTTTTTGTTGATGACATAGGGGGAGAAAGATTGCTAGCTCAAGGCAAATGCTGGCTAGCTTGTACTCTTCCCTACTTTCGACAAAAATAAAGGAGAGAAAGCTTTTGCTAGTTAGAACATGCAAAGAAAAGCATAGTGCAATCTTGCACAAGAAGCAAGTGTTGAATTGCCATGATTGAACTTAAGAATCTTACTATGCTTTTGTGCTTATATGTTGTGATGAAAATCTAGCTTCACGTTACAAAAACTTGAATATCTTTTAAAATAGCTAGAGCTACTTCTCCTTTTTGTTGATGACATAGGGGGAGAAGTATATTGATGACTTCATGCATTGAATTGAATATTTTATATATTTGCATGATGGTTTAAATGTTTTTTCATAACATGTGATGAATGTTGCTTGGATTTGGGATAATCCAAGTGTTCTATCAATGGCATATTGATAGGGGGAGTTTCTTTAAACTCCGGGGAGTTAAGGTTAACTCCGGTAGTCATCAATTAGTTGTCATCATCAAAAAGGGGGAGATTGTTGAATCTCGGATTTTGATGATGAACACTAATTGATTATGCTTAGATGTTTTAACTGCATTTTGAGTGATGCAGGTCTACTCGATCAGGATTAGACAGTTGACGCAGGAGGAATTGACGTTGCGCCGGAGGAGATCACGTTAGGATATTGGACGGTAGAACGCTTCGGACGTCGGGCATCGGGCCAAGGAGAGCGGAATTGCACCAAGGATATCGGGGTTGCGGAGGTCAACCGCCGATTGGGCAATAAGCCGCAAGAGTGGACGATGCGCTGAAGAATCGGACGAAGCGCCAACCAATAACGTGCCGGGCAACAGAATGTCAATTCGCGTTGTAATAACTGTCTAGATCGGAGTAGAGTTTGGCTTGTGTGTGCAGGATTAACTACGATAACGATGAAGACATAAAGCGAAACAAAGTGCCGGAGTCAAGCGCGAAGGATTCATTGGGAGTTCGAGAGTTCGACGGAAGTCCGAAGGTTCGTCGGGAATGCTGCCGGAACTAGCCGAGAATGAATAGGGAGCTTGCTGAAGGGTTTTTCGGAAGCTCGCCAAAAGGTTCGTCGGAAGTTCATGGAGCTCACCGAGAAAGATCGGAGCTTGCCGAAGAAGCTCGTCGAAACTCGCCAAGATCAAATCGTGAAGTCTAGGAGCTTGCCGGGAGTCCGCAGAATGGTTTCCGAGAGTTTATCGGAAGACCGCCGGAAGTTCGCCGAAAGCTCGCCGGAAGAAGTCTTGACTTATGGACTTTGTAATAGCTTAGAAAATATCTTTAAATTTGTAGTTAGCACGTTAATTAGGGCTAGGATTAGGTGTTTATCCTATGACCAAGTAGGGGCCAATTCGGCCTAAGTTCGGACTGGTTTGGGCCAATTTTGGAGCCCAACCAGTGAGCTGAAATAGTGTAGGCGGTGGCACCGCCCAGAGGCCGAGAGCTAGGCGGTGGAACCGCCGGTCTGGGCGGTGGCACCGCCCAGCACCCGAGAGCTAGGCGGTGGCACCGCTGGACTGGGCGGTGGCACCGCCCAGTACACAGTGTCAAAACTGACAGGCGGTGGCACCGCCACTGACAGGCGGTGGCACCGCTAGCTTCGGGAACATAAGAGAATTCAAATTTTGGAGCCCAAATTTGAATCCTCTTGAGGCCTATAAATACCCTTCAATTCTCAGCAGAGAGAACAACCTTTTGAGAAGCTAGAAGTGAGTAAATCTTTAGGAAAAGTCTTGTTTTCAATAGCTTGAGTGTTCACCTCATTTCTTTTCATTGAAATCCTTGTAAAAGGGTGAACCACTTGTAAGAGGTTGTAAGAGGGGTGTAAGAAGGAGGTTGATCTTCGCCTAGTAAAGGAAGATCGTTAGTGGATGCCGGTGACCTCGACGGAAGAGGAATCGGAGGAGTGGATGTAGGTCACGATTGACCGAACCACTATAAACTATCGTCTTCTCTGGTTTGCATTTACTTCCTGCTATTATCTTACTGCAAACCATCTTCACTTTGATGCTCTACTTCTTTGTTTCCTTCATACGTATGCCTTCAAGTTAAAACGCAATCGAAACGGTTTCAAACGAAACGTTGCTTTTATCGTACGAAGTTTCCGAAAGTGTTTAGAATTCAAATTTTTGGAGCCCAACCAGTGAGCTGAAATAGTGTAGGCGGTGGCACCGCCCAGCACCCGAGAGCTAGGCGGTGGCACCGCCCAGCACCCGAGAGCTAGGCGGTGGCACCGCCCAGCACCCGAGAGCTAGGCGGTGGAACCGTAGCCAGGTAGCACAACGTCGGCGCATGCGCAAGCGCTATGCTTGCAGCGGCCGGCCAGCGGCCTTCTTGCAACAGGATTACGCTGGTAGGGTTGGTAGCCCGCGGGGCAGCAGCACCTGCGGTCGCTTCTCCCGTGGGGTGAGGCACCGCAGGGCAGCGGCGCTTGCGACCGTTGCTCTCGTGGGCTCGCAGTGGCAGTCGCCCGATAGGGCAGCATATATATATATATATATATATATATATATATATATATATATATATATATATATATATATATATATATATATATATATATATATATATATATATATATATATATATATATATATATATATATATATATATATAGGCAAGGTGGCGACGACGGCGACAACAATAGGGGAGAGGAACATGGGCTTAGGGTTTTGGGCAAAAAGATAGTTTTGCCCCTATGAATTTAGAAATTCTTGTTCTGTCCCTTTTATCCAATTACGAAAAATGCTCCTCAGAATTCAAAAAATTTCCAACATGTCCTTGATTTAAAAAAATATTAATTAATTAAAAAGTTTAATTGATTATTATTTTATTAGTATCTAGCAGTCCTACATAATGGTTTATACATGTGATGTATGATGTGTTGATGGATGATCATGGACCGTATGTTGTGTGTACTTGTGATTATTATTATTGGGGCCTATGAGCCTCCATTATATTCTCGTTTATTATCGGGCCTACTGCCTATATAAGTTGTAATATATATATATATATATATATATATATATATATATATATATATATATATATATATATATATATATATATATATATATATATATATATATATATATATATATATATATATATATATATATATATATATATATATATATATATATATATATATATATATATATATATATATATATATATATATATATATATATATATATATATATATATATATATATATATATATATATATATATATATATATATATATATATATATATATATATATATATATATATATATATATATATATATATATATATATATATATATATATATATATATATATATATATATATATATATATATATATATATATATATATATATATATATATATATATATATATATATATATATATATATATATATATATATATATATATATATATATATATATATATATATATATATATATATATATATATATATATATATATATATATATATATATATATATATATATATATATATATATATATATATATATATATATATATATATATATATATATATATATATATATATATATATATATATATATATATATATATATATATATATATATATATATATATATATATATATATATATATATATATATATATATATATATATATATATATATATATATATATATATATATATATATATATATATATATATATATATATATATATATATATATATATATATATATATATATATATATATATATATATATATATATATATATATATATATATATATATATATATATATATATATATATATATATATATATATATATATATATATATATATATATATATATATATATATATATATATATATATATATATATATATATATATATATATATATATATATATATATATATATATATATATATATATATATATATATATATATATATATATATATATATATATATATATATATATATATATATATATATATATATAAGTATAGCTATCGGCTTGATCACTAGTAGTTATGATATGGTGGATTTTTTATACTAATTATATATATATATATAGTTGATATTATATATATGTGTGTGTGTGTGTGTGTGTATGTATGTATATGGGTGATATGTCATATTAGGAGACCAAAATGATAAAGAAATCTCTCTCTCGATAATATTAAGTAGGTAAACGTGAGGAGATTAGATTAACTCACGTGACCTTTCATTGTTATAGGTAGGAACCAATTCCCGATATAGGTTGAGTTGGTTGAGTCCCTCGAGACTCACCTATATCACGATTCGCTATCTTGCCTACGACATAGAGATGTCACAGGTGACCTGAGGACATGGTATGCTTGGTTGAGTCCCTCGAGGGTATATTATCGAATTAGACTCATGTTGTAACGATGGTGTTGGCTTAACCGAGCATTATGGTTGGTCGAGTTCCTCAGACCATGGTGATTCGAAGGCCGAATAGGATGAGAATCACAAGGAGTTGTGATCAGTAAGAGTTGTCTACCTTTTGGGCTTTGTGTGATTGGTCGTGTCCCTCAAGGTTACACTAAGACGCTGATTAGATCCTGATCCCCACTAGAAGTCTGTCGGAGACTTCCGTTTCACGTGCTGAGGGTGTCGCGTGACTCACTAGTAAAATAGTAGGAGCATATTAAGATAGAAGTCCATATCTTGATTATTTATTTCTTGCAAAATCTGTATGTTATTCATTTCTACTGCATCTTTATTTTTAGAAAATGTTGCTTTCAAATCCCTTACGTGGCATACTTGATGTCAACCGCCTCACTGCTCCAAATTATATGGATTGGCTCTGCAACTTAAGAATTGTTCTCACGGCGGAGAAAATCGCGTACGTCCTTAATACAGTGATGCCTACACCCAAGTAAGGGGCAAGCGAGGATGAGATCGCTCACTACGTGAAGTACATTAATGATTTCACTCTTGCTCAGTGCTATATGTTGGGCTCTATGACTCCTGAGTTACAAAGACAACATTAAAAGATAGATACAAATCCATTCTCCTATATGTCAGTAAATTATTTGAGGAACAGGGAAGGACTCAACGATATGAGATATCCAAGAGTCTCTTTCGCGCTAGGTTGACTGAGGGGACACTAGTTTAGAACCATGTCCTAAAGATGATTGAGTGGATATAGAAACTCATAGGTCTAGGAATGGTCCTAGAGGATAACTTATGTGTATACATTGTACTTCAGTCCCTACTAGATTCCTTTTCATAGTTCATAATGAATTTTAATATGAATAAGCTTGAGGTGACTCTCCCAAAGCTCCTCAATATATTGAGGGAGGCATAGAGTACTATCAAGAAAGAAAAGCCAGTTCTCTACACTAGTGAGACTAGAAAGAAAAGGAAAGCAGAAAAATCCCTTAAGAAGGGCAAGGGTAAGAGCAAACCAGGTAAAGCAAAGGTTGCTAAGAAAGACCTAACAAAGGACATAGGCCAGTGCTTCCACTATGGCAAAGATGGGCACTGGAAGAGGAACTACGAAGAGTACATTGTAGAGAGGGCAAAATAGAAGCTTGGAGAAGCTTCAAGTACATTCATGATCAGTCTCCATTTGTCAGACTCTTATGATAACACATGGGTATTGGATACCGGTAGTGCTTATCATATATGTAATTTGTTGCAGGTTTTGGCAAGGCCTAGGAGATTGGGGAGAGGCGAGATGGACCTCAAGATGGGCAATAGAGCAAAAGTTGCTGTATTAGCTATTGGTGAGGTCGCCCTACATCTGCTTGGTGGAGCTATTATTGCATTAGATGCATGCTATTTTGTTTCTTCTATTATTAAAAATATTATTTCCATTTCATATTTGATAGTTAGTGGATATAAATTAGTTTTTGAGAAAAATAATTGTTCGATATTATTAGATGATGAGATCATCATGAAAGGAACATTGCATAATGGTTTATTTATGCTAGACACTACTCCACATATCATGAATGTAAGTGTGTCTAAGAGGAAACGAGATGAGGTGAACAGTGCATACCTGTGGCATTGTAGGCTAGGTCACATCCATGAGGGAAAGATTCAAAAGTTGCTAAATGATGGATATCTAGATCTATTTGACTATGAGTCATATGCAACTTGCGAGCCTTGCCTTCGTGGAAAACTGACCAACTTTCTATTTAGTGGAACTGGAGAGAGAACCACTGGGTTGTTGAAACTCATACATAGTGATGTATGTGGACCCATGTCAACTCATGCCATTGGTAGTTACTCCTACTTCATTACCTTTACTGATGATTTCTCAAGGTATGGATATGTGTACTTAATGAAGTACAAGTCTGAGGCCTTTGAGAAATTTAGAGAGTATAAGAATGAAGTGGAGAACTAGACTAGAAAGAGTATCAAGACTCTTCGATCAGATCAAGGAGGTGAGTATTTAAGTACAAAGTTTACTCAATTCCTCTAGAACTATGGGATATTATCCCAATTGACATCTTCTTATACACCTTAGCTCAATGGTGTGTCTAAAAGGAGAAATCGTATGCTATTAGACATGGTACGGTCCATGATGAGTTTTGCTAACCTACCTATCTCATTCTAGAGATATGCCCTAGAGACCGCAGCTTACCTTCTGAACATAGTTCCAACTAAGTCGATAGTGTCTACACCATATGAGATATGGAAAGGGAATAAGCTCGATCTTAAGATTGTTAAGATTTGGGGCTGCCTTGCCCACGTTAAAAGACACAACCCCGATAAGTTAGAATTGAGGATAGAGCAGTACAAGTTCGTGGGATACCCCAAGGAAACTAGTAAGTATTATTTCTATCATCTCGAGAACCAAAGGTCTTTGTAACCAAGAGAGCAGTATTCCTTGAGAAGGAACACATTCTTGGCGGAGACCTTGGGAGCATGACAGAGTTGAGCAAGGTTAGAGAATCTAACTCAAGCATCACTCTATAACCCGAGTCTGTTCAAGTACCTAATATACAAGTTCCAACTTTACGTAGGTCTGGTAAAGTATCCCATCCTCCTGAGAGATATATAGGACATATTAGAGGAGAGGATGTTGAAGATATTGATCCTTAGACCTACGAGAAAGCTATAATGAGTATACACTCTAGGAAGTGGCAAGAAGCCATGAATTCTGAGATGGATTCTATGTACTCCAACAAGGTTTGGAACCTAGTTGATGCACCCGAAGGTATTGTACCCATCGGTTGCAAGTGGATCTTTAATAAAAAGATCAGAGTAGATGGAAAGGTAGAGACCTATAAAGCAAGGCTAGTGGCTAAGGGGTATCATCAAAGGTAAGGTGTTGACTATGACGAAACCTTCTCACCCGTAGCAATGTTAAAATCCATCCGAATTATATTAGCTATTGTAGCACACTATGATTATGAGATCTGGCAGACGGATATGAAAATTGCATTGCTTAATGGGAACCTCGAGGAGGAGGTGTATGATATAACCCGAGGGATTTGTGTCAATGGACTGCCCAAATAAGGTGTGTAGGTTGCTTAGATCAATTTATAGACTAAAGCAAGCTTTCCGAAGTTAGAACATAAGATTTGATAAGGCAATCAGATCTTATGACTTCGTTAAGAACAAAGATGAGCCTTGTGTGTACAGGAAGGTAAGTGGAAGTGCTATCACCTTTTTGGTGTTATATGTGGATGACATCCTGATCATTGGGAATGGTGTAGGAATGCTATCTACAGTAAAGGCTTGGTTATCTGGACACTTCTCCATAAAGGATTTAGGGGAAGCATCCTATATCTTGGGGATTCAGATCTATAGAGATAGATCCAAGAGGATGCTTGGCTTATCCTAGTCCAAGTACATAGAAACCATTGTCAAATGGTTTCGCATGAAAAATTCCAAGAGAGATCTCATACCGATGAGACATGGGATATCGCTTTCTAGGAGTATGTCCCCAAAAACTCATGAAGAAAGGGCGAACATAGATATGATACCTTATGCCTCAGCGATAGAGTCTATCATATATGTAATGCTATATACTAGGCTTGATATAGCGCATACTTTGAGTGTCATGATCAGGTATTAAGCAGATCCAGGCTTGGAGCACTGAAAAGTAGTAAAGTGTATCTTGAAGTACTTGAGAAGGACTAAGGATTTTTTACTAGTATATGGAGGTAGTAGCCATAGAGTTGAAGGCTACATGGACTCAAGTTTTCACTCCGATGTCGATGATAGCAAGTTGAGTTTGAGGTATGTGTACACCTTGAATGGAGGAGCAGTGTGCTGGAAGAGTTCCAAGCAAGATACTACTGCTGACTCGACTATAGAGGTGGAGTACATTGCTGCAATAGAGGCAGCAAAAGAGGGAGTCTAGATGAAGAAGTTAATCACAGATCTAAGAGTCGGGCCAAATAGCGAGGAGCCGATTCTTTATATTGCGACAACTACGAGGCGATTACTCGAATAAGGGAACCCGTGTCTCATTAAAAGTGTTCTGAAGAGGTTCCAACTTATTAGAGAGATCATGACCCGAGGAGATGTCATAGTGGAAAGAGTTCCATCCGAAGATAACATTACAGATCCACTGACAGAGTTGTTATCTTAGATTGTCTTTGAGCATCACAAGGGTCTGATGGGGATCAGACATATCGGTGATTGGCTTTAGGTCAAGTGGGAGATTGCTAGTCATAGGTGCCCAGCAAGCCAATCACGTGAGTGATGGCACGTGTGACTTGACACAGAATCATTTTTGCTTATTATATTTTGGTATTTATCACTTTATATTAACGATTGGATATATATATGTATATATTGTAATGTCATTGGATCTGCGCAATGGGAATCGGATCATGATGAGATCACGATAATGAGACCGATTTACCTTTAAACACAGATCCTAAATAATCCCAGTCATAGGTTACTCAAGAGGGACATCAAGATAACTGGACAAATTGGTATGCTGTATACCTGTCCATATGATGGATATAGCTGGTCTCATAGCTACTCATGTGGGGACACTAGGGATATAGTACAGGTGCTCATTTGAGAATGAGTTCATTGATTGATCCGCTTATGAAATGCTGGATGGTTGATGATGCCTTATTGTTAGATAGTAATTCTATAGTCCTGGTGGTGTATCTGGTCCTTAGACTTGAGACACCAAGGATGTCCTGTATGAGTACTCCACTATTTGATACTAGACTTATAGGTTTGTATGTCCCAGATCTAGTACAGTTGGTCATTGGGAGTGACAGTCACGAGGACTATTGAGTGTCGATAGAGGATCATCCACTCTTAGCATCATAAGAGAAATATCCCATGTGTTCTTGCTCAGACAAATCCCTGGCTAAGGTCATTCGGATTGAGAGAGAAAGAGTTCTCCGAGAAAATCCGATTAGAGCGAGACTCAAGTAGAAACCATATGGGTTTGATAGCACCATACCCGATATATAGTCTTTGGGATATTAGATGGATAAGGGACTATAGGTACATGATAACTGAAGACAGATAGGTCCAATGGATTGGATTCCCCTATATCGTCTAGGGACTACGGCGTAGTGGCCTAGTACATCCGTAATCGTTGAGTTGAGTGAATTATTATGGAGATAATAATTCATTAAGCCAGAAGGAGTTCTGACAGGTATGACTCACAGCCAGCTCAATATTAGGCCTAGAGGGTCACACATATATGGTAGGCATTACGATGACTAGAGGTTCGGATATGAGATATCCGTCAGAGCCCCTATCTTATTGGATATCCAATAAGCTCCTAAATTATTAGATCCCACGGATGAGATCCAATAAGAGCCCATGAGAGATTATTGGATAGAGATCCACTAATCTAAAAGGCTTGGGTAATTGGATGTAGATCTAATACCCAATAGGGGAGGATCCATTAGAGTTTGACAGGGGACCTCTATAAATAGGAGGGATTTAGTGGTTCATAGGCTAGAGCCTTTACTTGCCTCTCCTATTCTTCTCCCCATCTCCACCTCAGAGCAGGCCTGGAGTTTTGAGGAGCGTCGTTGCAGTCCTATTGTGTAGATCATCGCTAGAGATGAGGACACTTGACCTCCTTCACCCTCTCCTAGAGATCTGTAAGGAAACAGAGATATACGATCTCCCTGGGTAACACAATCTATTCTATACGTAGTTTATTTTACAGATTTTTTATGCACCAATCTTCGCACGACAACGAATATCTCTTTGGGAATAGGGGATTTTATTTTTGTTCTTCCGCTGCGCATGTGATATCGCCCCCAAGATTTCCCAACATAACCTTGAGAGACTCGATTAATCACACTATACCCAAAAGGTAGGCAATTATTGCCGATCACAACTCTTTGTGATTCTCGTCATGTTCGGCCTCCGAATCACCATGGTCTCGAGGGACTTGACCAACCATGATGCTCGGTTAAGTCAACACTATCGTTATATGATGAGTTTGATTCGATGATATACCCTCAAGGGACTGGACCAAGCATACCATGTCCTCAGGTCACTGGTGAAATAGGTGAGCCTCGAGGGACTCGACCAACTCAACCTACACCAAGAATCGGTCCCTACCTATAACGATGGAAGGCCACGTGGGTTAATCTAATTGCCTCACATTTACCGACTTAATATTATCGAGAGAGGGGTTTCTATGATTTGGTCTTCTAATATAATATGTCACACATATACATATTTAATATATATCTACATCTCATGCAAATATATATACATATCTAGTAGGTGTATAAACAATCACATTAGATGTTCATGGACCATAGCCGAATGTGATCAGGTCCGAGCCAATAGGCCTAATCACTCACATCAAGATCTATGTGTGGAGCAATGCATCTCCATGCCTTGTGATCTGCTAGTCATAGGTGCCCAGCAAGCCAATCACGTGAGTGATGGCACGTGTGACTTGACACGAAATCTTTTTTACTTATTATATTTTGGCATTTATCACTTTATATATTGTCTATTGCATATATGCATGTATATATTGTGATGTTCTTGGATCTGTGCAATGGGAATCGGATCGTGATGAGATCACGATAATAAGACCGATTCACCTTCAAACACAAATCCTAAATAATCCCGGTCATAGGTTACTCGAGATGGACATCGTAATAACCGGACAGACTAGTGTACTGTATACCCGTCCATATGATGGATGTAGTTGGTCTCATAGTTGCTCATGTGGGGACACTAGGTATACAGTACAGGTGCTCCTTGGAGAATGAGTTCACTGATTGATCCGTTTACGGAATACTAGATGGTTGATGATGCCTTATTGTTAGACAGTGATTCTGTAGTCCTAGTGTTGTATCTGGTCCTTAGACTTGAGACACCAAGGATGTCCTGTATGAGTGCTCCACTCTTTGATACTAGACTTATAGGTTTGGCTGTCCTAGATCTAGTACAGCTGGTTATTGGGAGTGGCAGTCGACCTTACGAGGGCTATTGAGTGTCGATAGAGGATCATTCACTCTCGGCGTCATGAGAGGAATATCCCATGTATTCTTGCTCAGACAAATCCCTGGCCAGGGTCATTCGAGTTGAGAGAGAAAGAGTTCTCCTGGAGAATCCGATTAGAGCGAGACTCGAGTAGAAATCGTATAGGTCTGACAGCACCATGCCCGATATACGGTCTCTGGGATATTAGATGGATGAGAGACTATAGGTACATGGTAGCTGAGGACAGACATGTCCAATGGATTGGATTCCCCTGTATCGTCTGGGGACTACGGCGTAGTGGCCTAGTACGTCCGTAGTCGATGAGTCGAGTGAATTATTATAGAGATAATAATTCACTGAGCCAGACGGAGTTCTGACAGCTATGACTCATGGCTAACTCGATATTGGGCCTAGAAGGTCACACACATATGGTAGGCATTGCGATGAGTAGAGATTCGGATATGTGATATCCGCCGGAGCCCCTATGTTATTGGATATCCAATAAGCCCCTGAATTATTGGATCCCATGGACGAGATCCAATAAGAGCCCATGAGAGATTATTGGATATAGATCCACTAATCTAAAAGGCTTGGATAATTGGATGTAGATCCAATACCCACAAGGGGAGGATCCATTATGGTTTGACAAGGGGCCTCTATAAATAGGAGGGATTCAGAGCCTCATAGGCTAGAGCCTTTGCTTGCCTCTCTTATTCTCCTCCCCCTCTCCACCTCAGAGTAGGACTGGAGTTTTTGAAGAGCGTCGTCGCAGCCCTGTTGTGTGGATCACCGCTAGAGAGGAGGACGCTTGACCTCCTTCATCCTCTCCTAGAGATCTGCAAGGAAACAGGGATATACGATCTCCCTAGGTAACACAATTTATCTTATACGCAGTTTGTTTTGCGGATTTATGCGCACCAATCTTCGCACGACGATGAACATCCTTTTGGGAAATTGGGGATTTTGTTTTTCT
Organism: Musa balbisiana; assembly: GCA_004837865.1. NCBI lineage: Eukaryota > Viridiplantae > Streptophyta > Magnoliopsida > Zingiberales > Musaceae > Musa > Musa balbisiana. The sequence continues at coordinate 22,070,509 of CM017197.1, forward strand.
TGATCTTCTGCTGCGCATGTGATGTCACCCCCAAGATTTCCCAACATGATCATCCATCTCATCCTTGTCGGTTTTTTTGACATCTCGATGCATCTCCATGCATCGTGATCGTCCGTCTCGTGGGTCCCGCTTTCGTATCCACGCTCCCGCTGCGCCTCCTCATTTGATTATAACTTAATCATAAGCACACAAGTCCGACAATAAACGAGAAATATAATGGAGGCTCGCAGGCCTCAATAATAATAATAATCACTTATACACACATCACACGGTCCATGATCATTTGTCCACACATCATACATCACATGTATAAATCAGGACTACTAGATAATAATAAAAATAATAATCAATTAAATCTTTTAATTAATTAATATTTTTGAAATCAAAGACATGTAGGGAATTTTCTAAATTTGGAGGGGTATTTTTGTAATTTTGATAAAAGGATAGAATTAGAATTTTAAAAATTCACAGGGGCAAAACTATCTTTTTGCTAAAAAAAAAAAACGTAACCCCTCTCCCTCTCCCCTACTACTATCGCCGTTGCTACTCTATCGACGGTGGACTGTGCGGCGGGGGGCGAGGTGCTGCCCCTTCTTGCGAGCAACGCCTCCCTCGCCGATGGGTGCCCGCAAGTACCATTGCCTTACAGTGCCTCACCCCGTGGGCGCAGCGGCCACAGGCGCCGCAACGGCACCTCACCCCACGGGCGCAATGGCCGTAAGCACCGCTGTACGCAGGCGCAGCGCCCATAAGCGTCGTTGCCCTACGGCGCCTCTACACGCGGGCTGCCAATGGCAGCGCCAATGGGCTACCGGCCCCCGCAGGCTGTCGGCCGCTAACAGCAAGCTTGCTGCACGTAGATGGCAGCGTTGCCATCTGCGAGGGCAGCAATAGTTGCTGCCCTTTCTTGCTTTTGCATCAACAATTTTGATGCTAAAAGCTTCTCCAAAACACTACATACGTAGTTCAAAACCAATCTTTCGCACGAATAACTTGGCTCTAATACCACTGTTGAGAAATCTTGAGGGCGACATCACATGCACAGCGGAAGAATAGAAAATAAAATCCCCAATTTTCCAAAAAGATGCTCGTCATCGTGCAAGGATTGGTGTGTAAAAATTCACGAAACTTAAAACTGTGTATAAGATAAATTGTGTTACCTAAAGAGATCATATATCCCTGTGTCTGTTGAATCTCAGATTTTGTTGATGAAGTCAATTATAATTTGTTTGATCTAATCCATATGTTGAGAAAAGTGTGCAGGATTAACAATGACAGTAGTAAGACATAAAGCAGGTGTTGTGCTAGAGTCAAGATTGAGATCACGTTGGGAGTTCGAGAGTTCGCTAGAAGTCCGGACGTTCGTCGGAAGTTCTGCTGGAACCAACTGAGAAGTCTAGGAGCTTGCCAAAGAAACTTGTTGGAGCTCACCAAGAAGATTTTCATAAATTTTGGGAGCATGCCGGGAGTCCGCCGGAGCATTACCGAGAGTTCATCGGATGTTCACCGAAAGTACGCCGGAAGCTCGCTGGAAGAGCAATTAATGCACCGGAACAAGAAGTGCTGTGATCATGTCTTAATTATTAAAGTTAGAGTATAAATTAAGTTAGGATTGGGAGGTAATCCTATTAACTTAATAAGGGCCAACTGGGCCCTTAACAAGGCTGAATTGGGCTGGATTGAGCAGCCCATTTAGCCCTTGAAAACATGGTTGGCGGTGGCACCGCCTAGAAGACCTAGTCTCCCAAGTGGTCTGGGCGATGGTACTGCCAGTAGTTATTGTTGCCAGTGGTGGTACTGCCCCTATCAAGTAGTGGTACCACCTAAACTGAGCAGTAGTGCTGCCTAGTGTCAGACTGCAGGCGATAGTACCGCCCAGTAATGCCGGTGGTACCACTAGTACCTTGAAAATCCGAGATGAGACACTTTTTGGCTCCATTTTTGAAGTCATTGGGGCCTATAAAAACCAAACCATTTTCTGCATGAAAGGGCACGAAACCTATTGATATAATATTGAGTTCTTGAGTCTTAAAGTATTGTAAAAGTGAAGAGTTCTCCTCCTTCATCTTTTAGCCTTATAACCATCCAAGAAAGAGGAGTAAGACTTGTAAGGATTGTCTCCTAAACCTGACAAAAGGAGATAGAGCTGTAAAGGTTGTTGGCCTTTGCCTATTGAAGGAAGGCCTCTAGTAGACACCAGAGACCTTATTGGAGGAGGAATCCAAAAGTGGATGTAGGTCACATTGACCAAACCATTCTAAATTCTAGTTTGCTTTTCATTTCTGTAATTTACATTACTGTAAATTGTTAGGATTAGGGGTCGACACTAAGAGGAGAGGGGGGGGGGGGGGGTGTGAATTAGTGCAGCGGTAAAATCATGTCTTTAAAATCATTTCGTTTTGATAAAACTGATTCCGACGAAAACCGTTTCATAAAAATCTTAACTTTGAAGGCATATGGAAAAGTATTGAAGGCAGTAAGCAATTAAAGAGATTTTCAGTTAAAGTAAATTGCTCAAGATGTAAACACAAACTAGATTTTAGAGTGGTTCGGTCGTCGTGACCTACATCCACTTCGTTGATTCCTCTTCCGTCGAGGCCACTGGCATCCACTATCAGTCTTCATTCAATAGGCAAAGACCAACCACCTTTTACACCCCTCTTCTCCTTTTCATGGGTTTAGGAGAAAATCCTTTCAAGCACTCACACTCCTCTTACAGAATTCTAAACTTAGAGTAGAGGAGGGAATTTCTAAAGAGATTGTAGTAGCATTTTCTCACTTTTGAATACTCTATGCTTTTGTGTTTTACTTAGGGATTGAAACTTAGAGCCTAAAAGCATCTCATCTCGGGTTTCCTGGGTGCAGGCGGTACCACTGCTTAGCAATTCCAACACTAGGCAGTACCACCACCTAGTTTGGTGGTACCACCACCTAACACTGGGTGGTACCACTACCCAGATTGGTGGTACCATCGCTTGTAGCCTCTCGGAGGCTGTGTCTAGGCGGTACCACCACCTAGACCGACGGTACCACTGCCTGACATAGTCTCGAAGACTGTGCCACGACAGTAAAACTTCTTTGGGCATTGTTTGGGCCTCTTATTGGGCCCAACATAGTTCTCATATGGGCCTAGCTAGTCTCTAATTGGGTTGGCCCAAATCCAAGCCCAATTATGTGCTAACTATGAAATCCTAAGACATTTGCTAAGCTAAACAGGTCCCTATGTCTATTCTTCTGGTGAGCTTTCGGTAAACTTCCAACAAACTTCCGACAATCTCTCAGTAATGTTCCGACGGATGCCCGACAAGCTCCTAGACTTCACAACGATCTTTTTGGCGAGTTTCGATGAGCTTCTCTGGCATGCTCCGAGACTTCTCGGCTAGTTCCTCCAGAACTTCCGATAAATGTCCGGACTTTATTTTGCTTCATGCCTTGCTATCGTAGTTAATCCTGCACATGTAAAATATACTTCGATCTAGACAATTAATACTAAGCATTAATTATGTTGTCCGACATGTCATTGGTCACTTAACGCTTCGTCCGATTCTTTGGCGTATCGTCCTCTCTTACGGCCTATTGCCCAATCAGTTAGTTGACTCTGCAACTCTGATATACTTGGTGCAATATCCACTCTTCTAAGCCCGATGCTCGAATCCACGACCCGAAGCCTTCTGTCGATACGTCGATCGTTCCTCCAGCCCGACGTCCAATCTTCTGACATATTTTCCTCCGGCCCAGCATGATTTTTCCTACTTTAATTGTCTCATCTTGATCGAAGCATCTTGCATCACTCAAAACGTAGATTAAAACATAAACACATATCGATTGGTTTTATCCTCAAAATACGAGATTCAACAATTTCCCTCTTTCTAATGATGACAACCAATCGACGATGGAGTTAACCTTAACTCCCGGAGTTTAAACAAACTTCCCCTATCAATATGCCATATTGATAGAAACTCTTGGATTCAAAATCCAAGCAAACATGTCATGATCAAATCATGCATGACATCAACATATTTCTCCCCCTTTGTCATCAACAAAAGGAGAAGTTCCAACTATCTTGTGTTTGGAATACAAGTTCAATTCATTGCATGAAAAACATAATATCAAGTTTTATCATCATGCAATTTAAAAGCTAGCAAATTTAAGGATGTGCAAGTTGGCATATTTACTTTTCTTTGCGATGTGCAAGATAGTATATTTTTGCATCTTCTTGAGATTTCAAGCTAGTAATTCTTGGTGATGTTCCAAGATAGCAATTTCTTCTCTTTTGAGAAGTGTGATTATTTTGGCTTTCTTGCAATGTTTGAGCTTAGCAATATTTATGTAACGTGCAAGGTAGATATTTGCATATTTATAGTACTTTCATTAGGCAAATTTTGCATATTATAGTACTTTTGGTATGCAAATTTATAGTATGCAAGCTATCAAATTTTACACATAAAAAGTTAGCAAAATTTTACATCTTTTGAGATGTGCAAGATGGACTATTTTGCCTCTTTTTGAAATGTGAAGCCTAGCAAACATTGCTTCTCTTGAGATTTGCAAGATAGCATTTCTTGCTTCCTTTTTGAGATTAGCAAGCTAGCAAGTTTGCCTCTTTTCGAATTGTGCAAGCAAGCAAATTTGCTTTCTAGCAAGTTTTGCTCCCCCTTTGTCATGTCAAAAGAAGGGAAGAATACAATTTTGTGATTCTTTTTTCCTTTTACACAAATTTCAAATCATAACAAAGGATAAAGTATCAATCTTATTTGTGCATCATTATATTTTCAAATTAAAACATGTACAATTTCAAAACCTTATATTTCATTTTTCATGCACGATACCGAAAAATAAATCAATCATCATTATGATCATATCATACATGATACTGAAATATTAAAATTTTTAAGCATTTATCAACATTTTGATCATGATACTAATCATTTATCATTTAGAGCATTCATGATACACATTATATGCAATACATCACATATATCATCATAATAAGAAGCATAAGTATTGCATGCATCATTTCAAATCATAAATATTGGTGCCAATTTTATCAAATTACATCCTACTATGTTTCATGCATATTTTTGTTTCATCACATTCATTTTATCTCATCAAGAAAAATTAATTAGGTGATGAATACAAGGAGTTATACAAAAATAAGTCATATCATGAGAGATAAGATCATGTAAATACCAAAAGACATGATTCATATATTAAATCTCCTCTTTAAATAAAATACCAAGAAGAATCATAGGAGAACGATTAATGAAGAATCTTGATTCATAATAAATCTTAATTTTAAATATTAAGGAATCAAAATCATGATTTGGATAAAAATTTATTCAAATTTAAATCATCAAAATCATTTTCAAAGTCCAAGAGATTCGTAAAAATGATACAAATGGATTCATCAAAATCAATAAGAAAGAGAAAAATAATTTTCAAGAAAAATGTTTTCCTCTTTTTAGTTGTTTCAATTCATATGATTTTATTTCATTTATGCCAAATAAAAACATGTATCATGTTTAAAACCGAAAGTGCAAGATTTATTATGATAAAGATCAATAAGGCACTTTCATTGTGGTAAAAATCGATAATCCGTAAATCACAAGATTTATCATGCATAATTTTGAATTATAAAACCATTAAACATGATTCCAAATCAATATGCTCCAGTTTTTGTATGAAAACATACATCATAGTTTAAAACTGAAAAGGCCATGTTCATTAACGTAAAAATCGATAATCCATAAATATAAAAAATCATCATGCATCATTATGAAAGATAAACTCATTAAGCATGATCATAAATTATCAAGCATGATTTCATAATTTTAATCAAAATCATTTTGTTTGTTTATCATAAAACATGTAATTTTCATGATTATTTTCAAAAATTACTAGAAGGATAAGCATGATTCCTAATTTTTTACATTTTCATTACATTATGCAATTTTCAAAAAAAATTCCAAACTAAATAAAAAAGAAAATGTACCATAGAAAGCATTTTGAAATAATGAAGGGGGTTTTGATTACCTCATCGTCGAATGCCATTAAGGCATAGTTTGCCACCTCGCCTTTCTTGATTTTCTCCTCATCTTCGGAGGAACTCGATTCATCCTAATTTTTATTCTTCTTCTTACATTCAAAGTAAGTAGTTGCGTTCTTTTTATTCTTAAATTTTTATTTTATTAACTTTTCAAATTTCTTAGTGAGTTCAAGTTTACCATCACTTGAGCTTATGCTGGAGTGGTCTTCAAATATTCTAAGTTCGAAATCCTTCCTGTTATTTGGAAGGTTGTTCTTGAGTTCTTTACGTGTATTGCGCATCATTTCATAGGTTATTAAGGACCCTATTAGTTCTTCGAGTGAAAAATGGTTCAAATCATTGGCCTTTTATATGGTTATTACTTTAGAGTCCAAAGTTTTGTTAAGAGAATGCAAAATCTTATTTATGAGTTCAAAATCCAAAAAACATTTGCCAAGTGATTTTAAACCATTGACGACATCCATAAAACGGGTGTACATGTCTCCAATGGTTTCACTTTGTTTCATATGAAACAGTTCAAAATCGTGCATTAAAAAATTAACTTTAGAATCCTTAACACTATTCATGCCTTCGTGTGTGATTTTGAGAATATGCCAAATATCGAAAGTCGTTTCACACAAAGAAACCCGAGTGAATTCATTTTTATCTAAAGAGCAACATAGAACATTCATAGCTCTAGCATTTAAAGAAAACGTCTTCTTCTCCAAATCATTCCAATCTTTCATTGGAAGAGAAGACCTTTTAAAACCGGATTCGACAATGTTCCATAAGTTCAAATCCAAAGAAAGCAAGAAAACTCTCATTCGAGTTTTCCAATATGTGTAGTCCATCCCATTGAAGAAGGGAGGACGAATGAGACAGTGACCCTCTTGAAAGCTGAAAAGAGTAATTTCTCATTGGGTGTTAAACCAAATGAGAAAATAAGGCTCTGATACCAATTGTTAGGATCAGGGGTCGGCATTAAGAGGGGGGGTGAATTAGTGCAGCGGTAAAATCACATCTTCAAAATCGTTTCGTTTCGATAAAACTAATTCTGACAAAAACCATTTCGTAAAGATTTTAACTTTGAAGGCATACAAGTATTGAAGGCAATAAGCAATTAAAGAGGTTTGTAGTTAAAGTAAATTTCTTAAGACATAAACACAAACCAAATTTTAGAGTGGTTCGGTCGTCATGACCTACATCCACTTCACCGATTCCTCTTCCGTCGAGGCCACCGGCATCCACTATCGGTCTTTCTTCAATAGGCGAAGACCAACCACCTTTTACACCCCTCTTCTCATTTTTACGAGTTTCGGAGACAACCTTTACAAGCACTCACACTCCTCTTATAGAATTCTAAACTTAGAGTGGAGGAGGAAATTTCTAAAGAGATTGCCGCAGCATTTTCTCACTTTTGAATACTCTGTGCTTGTGTGTTTTACCCAGGGATGACAGGGGTATTTATAGGCTTCAAGTGGATTCAAACTTGGAGCCTAAAAGCATCTCATCCCGGGTTTCCCGGGTGCATGCGGTACCACCGCCTAGCAGTTGTGACACTGGGCAGTACCACCGCCTGCAACCTCTCAGAGGCTATGTTTGAGCGGTACCAGTACCACTGCCTGACACTGGGTGGTACCATCACCCAAATTAGCGGTACCACCACCTACAGCCTCTCGGAGGCTATGTTTGGGCAGTACCACCGCCTGACACAGTCTCGAAGACTGTGCTGTGCCATGATGATGAAACTTCTTTGGGCATTGTTTGGGCCTCTTATTGGGCCCAACATAGTTCTTACATGGGCCTAGCTGGCCCCTAATTGGGTTGGGCCAAATCCAAGCCCAATTACATGCTAACTACAAAATCCTAAGACATTTGCTAAGCTAAACAGGTCCCTATGTCTATTCTTCCAACGAGCTCCGGCAAACTTCCGACGAACTTCCGACGATCCCTCAACAATGTTCCGACAGACTCTCGGCAAGCTCTTGGACTTTATGATGATATTCTTTGCGACTTCCGATGAGCTTCTCTAGTAAGCTCCGAGACTTCTCGATTGGTTCCTCCAGAACTTTCGACGAACGTCCGAACTTCCGACGAAGACGAACTCTCGAACTCCCAATGTGATCTCGATCTTGACTCCGGGACTTCATTTTGCTTCATGCCTTGCTATCATAGTTAATCCTGCATATGTAAAATATACTTCGATCTAGACAATTAATACTAAGCATTAATCATGTTGTCCGGCATGTCATTGGTCGCTTGACGCTTCATCCGATTCTTTGGTGCATCATCCTCTCTTATGGCATATTGCCCAATCAGCTAGTTGACTCCGCAACTCCGATATCCTTGGCATAATATCCACTCTTCTTAGCCCGATGCCTGAATCCACGGCCCGAAGCCTGAATCGATACGTCAATCGTTCCTTCGGCCTGACGTCTAATCTTCTAACATGTTTTCCTCTGGCCCAACATGATTTTTCCTACTTTAATTATCTCATCTTGATCGAAGCATCCTGTGTCACTCAAAACGCAAATTAAAACATAAACACATATCGATTGGTTTCATCATCAAAATACGAGATTCAACACAAATCTCCTTAATCCTCTCTTGCACTTTTACGAAAGCTTTCAAGTTCATAAACTCTCTAAAAGAGCTTGAATAAAACCATTTTCATTGGAATCAGTTTTATTCATAACGAACATTTTTTTGAAATCGGGAAAGTTTTCCACTACACTAATTCACCCCCCCTCTTAGTGCCGCTCTTGATCCTAACAATTAGTATCAGAGCAAGGTTCACTCTCATCTAGTCTAAAACCCAAGAGAGATGGCATTTGCCGGCAACCAAGAGGGCTATTCAATTACACATCCGCCCATGTTCAATAGGACGGATTACACATATTGGAAGACTAGAATGAGGATCTTCCTAATTTCAATGGACTTCAATTTATAAAATATTGTAGAAAATGACTTTTAAAAGTCTTCTCTTCCAATAAATGATTGGAATGAGTTGGAGAAGAAGACTTTTGCTTTAAACGCAAATGCTATGAATGCCTTGTTTTGTGCCTTAGATAAAAACGAGTTTAATCGTGTGTCCATTTATGAAACTACTTTTGATATTTAGCACACACTCGAAGTGACTCATGAAGGCACTAGTAAGTGGATTCAAAAATTAATCTTTTAGTGCATTCTTATGAGCTATTTCGAATAAAACTGAGTGAAACCATTGGAGACATGTATACCCGATTTATGGATGTCATCAATGGTCTAAAAGGACTTAGTAAAGGTTTCTTGAATTTTGAACTTATTAATAAGATTTTAAGATCCCTTCCAAATAGTTGGGACCTTGAAGTAACGGCTATTCAAGAGGCCAAAGATCTAAATAATTTTCCTCTTGAAGAACTAATTGGGTCACTAATGACCTATGAAATAACATGTAAAGCTCATGAAGAGCTTAAGGACACCTCTCCAAAGAATAGGAAGGATATAGCACTGAGAACACAAGAAGACCACTTGAGAAAAAACTCAAGTGATGAGGACTTTGATGATGACTTGGCACTCTTAACAAAGAAGTTCAAAAGATTCATAAAAAGAAATAAATTTAAAAATGATACTAAAAATAAATTTGAACCTAAGAAATAACAAGTGATATGTTATGAATGCAAGAAGCCGGGACACTTCAAGAGTGAATGTCCCCAAGCAAAGAGAAGGTAACCAAAAAAGAAGGCTCTCAAAGCTACATGGGACGACTCAAGCGCTTCCGAAGAAGAGGAGCCAACCAACACCGAGCAAGTTGCTCACTATGCGCTAATGGCTATTGGAGATGAGGTAACAAGTTCATTAGATGCAAATTTAACTTTTGATGAGCTTTCAAGTGCTTTTTATGAATTGTTTGATGAATGTAGAATCTTGAGTAAAAAGTACAACTCTTTGAAAAGGGAACATGCTTCTCTTAATAGTGATTTTGATAGAGTAAAGATTGAGCATGAAAATAGCTTAGCTTCCTACATAAAATGCCATGAACTAGAAATACTTCCAAAGGAAAAAGAAACCTTAAAGAAATTTGAGGTTGGTAGCAAGTCCTTAAACATGATCCTTGCCAATAAGGGTCATGTTCATAGAAGAGGGGAAATCAGATTTATGAGTAGCTCTCAACAAAATCCAACCACCTTTATTAAAGGTCCTACCTTGCATGTATTACCTCACACCAAATGCAACTTTTGTTGCGAACTTGGACATGTTATGTACAAATGTCCATTCAAGAAATATAGTCCACATAAATTGATTTGGGTTCCTAAAAGAACCTCAAATGACTCAATGCAACATGATAAGCTATGTAGATCGATTTTTGAGGCACCCAAGGTCAAATGGGTACCTAAAATTCATTATTTTTTGTAGAAAAATGTACCATCACAAGCTAGGAGCAAGAGATGATATCTTGATAGTGGATGCTCAAGGCATATGACTGGAGATCCATCTCATTTCTCTAAGCTCACTAGCCTAAACAAAGGATATGTCACTTTCGGAGACAACAATAAGGATAAAATCATTTGCAAAGGAACCATAGGTAACAAATCTAACCTTCTTATTAAATATATATTGTTAGTTGATGGTTTAAAGCATAACCTTTTAAGTATTAGTCAATTATGTGATAAATGATATATCATTAGATTTGAATCTAATGCTTGTATTATTGAAAAACCATACAAAAACGTATCTATGATTGCACTAAAACAAAATAACATATACAATGTTGACATTAATGATCTTTGCAATGAAATATGTTTTTCAGTTTTGAATGACGATGCTTGGCTTTGGTTTGAGAGATTAGATCATGCTAGCATGAAACTAATTTCTCAAATCTTATCTAAAGAACTTGTGAGAGGAATTCCTCACATTAAGTTCATTAAAGATAATGCGTGTGATGCATGTCAACTAGGAAAATAAATAAAAGGTAGTTTCAAACCAAAGAACCAAATAAGCACCTCTAGACCTTTGCAATTGATCCATATAGTCTTGTTCAGACCAATTACTACATCAAGCCTAGGAGGTAGCAAATATACATTTGTCATTATGGATGATTTTAGTAGATACACATGGACTTACTTTTTAGCACACAAAAATGACTGCTTTAGGTATTTCTCTAAGTTTTGTAAACCTGTTCAAAATGAAAAATATTTTATGATTTCGTCAATTTGAAGTGATCACGGTGGTGAATTTCAAAATTGTGATTTCCAAGAATTTTGTGAATCTAATGGATACAACAACAACTTCTTTACTCCAAGAAATCCTCAACAAAATGGAGTAGTAGAAAAAAAGAATAGAAACTTACAAGAAATGGTTAGAACTATATTAAATGAACATAGTCTACCCAAATATTTTTGGGCCAAAGCTGTAAATACGACATGCTATGTTATGAATAGGGTTCTAGTAAGACCATTACTTTCCAAAACTCCTTATGAGTTGTGGAACAACAAAAAGCCTAACGTTTCATACTTTAAAGTTTTCGGGTGTAAATATTTTATTTTGAATGAAAAAGATACCTTAGAAAAGTTTGATGCAAAATCCGATAAAGGAATTTTTCTTGGTTATTCTTCTATTTCAAAGGCTTTTCACAACTTTAATAAAAGAACTTTAGTTATAGAAGAATCTATTCATGTTGTTTTTAATGAAATTTTCAAAGTTAAGAAAAATGATTTTGATGATGATCTTAATTTTGATACTTTAAATCTAAATGAATCCCTTTCTCCATCTAGTAACTTGGATGCATCTTCTTCTGAACCTTCTTTACCGAAGGAATGGAAGTATGTAGATGCTTATCCTAAGGAGTTAATTATAGGAGACACATTGAAAGGGGTTCAAACTCGTTCTTTTCTTAAGAATTTTTGTGCAAACACCGCTTTTCTCTCCCAAATTGAACTTAAATTCATTGACGAGACCTTGAAAGATGATTCATGGGTCATCATAATGCAAGAAGAGTTAAATCAATTTGAGAGAAATGAGGTGTGGAAGCTTGTTCCGAGGCCAAATGACCATTTAGTTATTGGTACTAAATGGGTCTTTAGAAATAAGCAAAATAAATTTGGTATCGTGGTTAGAAACAAGGCTAGATTAGTGGCCAAAGATTTCAACTAAGAAGAAGGTATCGATTATGAAGAGACGTTCGCTCCTGTGGCACGATTAGAAGTCATAAGGATGCTCCTTGCGTATGCTAGTAGTAATAATTTTAAGTTGTTTCAAATGGATGTTAAAAGTGTTTTTCTTAATGGCTTTATTTTCGAAGAAGTTTATGTTGAACAACCACCTAGATTTGAGAATGATAATCTCCCTAATCATGTGTTTAAATTGACTAAAGCTCTCCATGAATTGAAACAAGCTCCGAGGGCTTAGTATGAGAGACTTAACTCATTTCTTATCGAAAGTAATTTATCTAAAGGTAAGGTCGATACTACATTGTTTATCAAAGATTTTGAAAATGATTTTCTTATTGTTCAAATTTATGTTGACGACATTATTTTTGGTTCCACAAATGAATCTCTATGTAAATCATTTACTAAAAGTATGAGTCTTGAATTTGAAATGAGTTTGATGGGGGAATTAACTTTCTTTTTAGGCTTACAAATCAAACAACTAAGTAATGACATTTTTCTTTGTCAAACAAAATATGCTTTAGATTTGCTAAAAAGGTTTAATATGGATATCTCAAAGGCTATTAATACTCCCATGAGTACCTCTACTAAGTTAGAAATGGATGAAAGTGGAGAAAACTTTGATTAAAAAGCTTATAGGGGTATGATAGGAAGTTTACTATACCTCACTGCAACAAGACCGAATATCATGTTTAGTGTAGGTCTTTATGCTAGGTTTCAATTTAATCCTAAGATATCTCATCTTAAAGCAGTTAAGAGAATTCTTAGATATCTTAAAGGTACCAATAATCTAGGATTATGGTATCCAAAATCCGAGAACTTATAACTAATTACATATGCTGATGCGGATTTTGCTGGATATATATTAGATAGAAAAAGCACATCCGGAATATGTCAATTTTTAGGACACGCACTTGTTTCTTGGTCTTCCAAGAAATAAAACTTGGTTGCACTATCTACAACCGAAGCTGAGTACATTACAGCTAGTACATGTTGTGCACAAGTTGTATGGATGAAAAACACTTTAGAGGATTATAAGATTCATCTTAAAAATATTCCCATAAAATGTGATAACATAAGTGCAATATGTCTAACAAAAAATCTCATTCAACACTCTAGAACAAAACATATTGATATTAGGCATCACTTTATATGAGATCATGTCAATAATAATAATGTAATCTTAGAATTTATTGATACAAAACTTCAATTAGCTGATATCTTTACAAAACCTTTAAGTGAAGAACAATATGATTTTATTAGAAGAGAATTAGGAATGCTAATTTGTCCAAATGTATGAATTTGATATATATCTTTTTGGACTATCTTTATGAATGGAGCTTTCATGAGTTTATGCCATATGAAGTGTATTCCATATCCTTGCTCCATCACTTAATGATACATGGAATTAATTGACAAATGCATCTCTCACAGATTTCACTCTTATGAATTTTCAATGAGAAATGGATTTGATGTGATGCTCCTCTTATTATGAAGGTTTATTCATGAAATTTTTTTTATCCTTCATATGATGATTCTTTCACATGAATTCTTTCTTAATGAAGGAAGAATTTTTATGAATTTTTGGTATGAGATGAACACTTGCAAGATTGAGGATTTGATTTCATATGAATATCTTGAAAATTGAAACATGATTTAATGAAACTCTTTTATCATTTTTGACTTGATTCAAAACATTTCACAAAATTGGTTTTTAATGGATTTCCTCCTTTCTTTCCTTGTTCATGCAAAGTTTTGATTAAAAAAGAGGGCGGGGGGGAGAAATTGATGGAAACTATCTCTTTAATGTTTATTACTTTTGAATGATATTATTTCTTTATGCAAACTATCTCTTGAAATATGATTGGTATGAATTTTTACAAATTGAAATATGGTATGAATTTTTACCTCACTTACAAATTGAAATGTGGCATGAATTTTTCCCACACTAGTATGATTTTTTACAAATTGAAATATCTCCTTTTTGTTGATGACAAAGGGGGAGAAATAATACCAAAATGTGGTAAATTGATGACAAATGTATGCAACGTATTTCAACATAAATACTTGAAATGTTAACTTGATAAATTTCTTTCATTATGATGAGATATCTAGAGCTTAACTTGCTATTTTACAATTGATATCTTACCATAGAATGATGAATTGCTATCTTTGTCATCTTTCATATTTGAAATATCATACTTGGAAATGGATGTCATGCCTTGACATCATTTTAAGAAATGATAGATCATGATAGGAATCATGATATGGCTATTGATAAGTTTAAATGAACTTAACTTATTAGTTTGATACTTGAATTCAAAGGCCTTGAATTCAAGAATATCTTTTCTCAAGTATGGCATATAGATAGGGAGAGTTAAGGTTAACTCCGTCATAAATTGATTATCATCATCAAAAAGGGGGAGATTGTTGAATCTCGAATTTTGATGATGAAGCCAATTGTAACTTGTTTGATCTAATCCATATGTTAAGAAAAGTGTGCAGGATTACTACGATAGCAGTAAGACATAAAGCAAGTGTTGTGCCGGAGTCAAGATCGAGATCATGTTGGGAGTTCGAGAGTTCACCGGAAGTTCTGCCGGAACCAACCGAGAAGTCCAGCAACTTGCTAAAGAAACTTGTTGGAGCTCGCCAAGAAGATCGTCGTAAAGTCTAAAAGCTTGCTAGGAGTCCGTCGGAGCATTATCGAGAGTTTGTTAGATGTTCGTCGGAAGTACGCCGGAAGCTCACCGAAAGAGCAATTGACGCCTTAGAACAAGAAGTGCTGTGATCATGTCTTAATTATCATAGTTAAAGTGTAAATTAAGTTAGGATTAGGAGGTAATCCCACTAACTTAATTAGGGGCCAACTGGGCCCTTAATAGAGCTGAATTGGGTCGGATTGAGTAGCCCATTCAGCCCCCAAAAACATGACCAACAGTGGCATCGCCTAGAAGACCTAGTCTCCTAGGTGGTTTGGGCGGTACCATCGCCCAGACTGGGTGGTGGTACCACCCCTGTCAGGTGGTGGTACCACCAGAGCTCGGTCTCCGAGCTCTATCAGGCGGTGGTACTGCCCAGTGTCAAACTACAGGCGGTAGTATCGCCCAATAATGGCGGTGGTACCACTAGTACCCCGAAAATCCAAAATGAAATACTTTTTGGCTCCATTTTTGAAGTCATTGGGGTCTATAAAAACCCCACCTTTTTCTGCATGGAAGGTACGAAACCTATTGACATAATCTTAAGTTCTTGAGTCTTAAAGTATTGTAAAAGTGAAGAGTTCTCCTCCATCTCTTAGCCTCATAACCATCTAAGAAAGAGGAGTGAGACTTGTAAGCGTTGTCTCCTAAACTCGGTAAAAGGAGATAGAACTGTAAAAGGTGGTTGGCTTTCGCCTATTGAAGGAAGGCCTCTAGTGGACGCTAGAGACCTCGTCGGAGGAGGAATCCGAAAATGGATGTAGGTCACATTGACCGAACCATTCTAAATTCTGGTTTGCTTTTCGTTTGTGTAATTTACATTACTACAAATCTCCTTAATCCTATCGCACTTTTACGAAAGCTTTCAAGTTCATAAACTCTCCGAAATGGATTGAATTAAAAATATTTTTATCGGAATCAGTTTTAATCGAAACGAATATTTTTCTGAAATCGGGAAAGTTTTCTACTACACTAATTCACCCCCCTCTCTTAGTTCCACTCTTGATACTAACATTGTCCCTGCAGATCTCTAGGAGAGGGTGAAGGAGGTCAAGCGCCCTCCTCTCTAATGGTGATCCACATAGTAGGGCTACGATGACGCTCTTCAAAACTCCAGGCCTGCTCTGAGGTGGAGAGGGGGAGGAGAATAGGAGAGGCAAGCAAAGGCTCTAGCCTATGAATCACTGTTTTCCTCCTATTTATAGAGGTCCCCTATCAACTTAACCCTAATGGATCCTCCCCTATTGGGTATTGGATGTCCATCCAACTACCCAAGCCTCTTAGATTAGTGGATCTCTATCCAATAATCTCTCATGGGCTTTTATTAGATCTCATCCATAAGATCCAATAATTCAGGGGCTTATTAGATATCCAATAAGACAAGGGCTTTAGTGGATATCTTATATTTGAACCTCTACTCATCGCAACACCTACCATATGTGTGTGACCCTCTAGGCCTAATATCGAGCTGGCCATGAGTCATACCTATCAGAACTCCTTCTGACTCAATGAATTATTATCTTTAAAATAATTTACTCGACTCATCGATTACGGACGTACTAGGCCACTACGCCGCAGCCTCTAGACGATGATGTAGAGGAATATAATCCATTGGACCTGTCTATCCTCAGTTACCGTGTACCTATAGTCTCTCATGTTAGGATCAGAGTAACACTAAGAGGGGGGGTGAATTAGTGCAGCGGATTAAAACTCGTAAGTTTGAAATCGATTTCGTAAATGTGTAGAGATTTCGATTTGACGAAGGAATGACTTAGTAAAAGTAGCTCGAGTAAAGTAAGGAGATGAAAACCAAAAGCTTGTTGCTATGTAAATAAAGGTTTCAGAAAGTTAAATACTCACACATTCAAGGAACACACCAATTTAAAGTGGTTCGGTCAAATGACCTACATCCACTTGCGAAGCCTTCTTCAATGAGGCTCCTAACTTCCACTAGCAAATCACTTTGAAGGGGAAGGACCAAATACCCCTCTTACAACTTTTTACAAGTGGTTCACACTTTTATAGATTTTTCAAAGAGAAAGAGGGAGGTGAACACTTTAAGGTATTGAAAACAAGACTTTGCTAAGGACTTGGATAAAGCTTTTTCTCAATTTCGAACTTCTCAAAAGGTGTATTCTCTGCTGAGAATTGAGGGGTATTTATAGACCCCAAGAGGATTCAAATTTGGGCTTTAAATTTTGAATTTCTTTGGGTTCCCGGAGTTGGCGGTGCCACTACTTATCGGTGGTGGTGCTACCGCTTGTCAATGTCAATTTGACCATGTACTAGCGGTGCCACCGCCTGTCGATGGTGGTGCCACCGCCTGACCTTTCAGGTGCTGGGCGGTACCACTGCCCAGTCTGGCGGTGCCATCGCTCGACCTTACGGGTCATTGGTTGGGCTTCAAATTTGGCTCAAACTAGTTCATATTCGGGCCTAGTTGGCCCCCAACCAGGTTATAGGATTAACTCTTAATCCTAACCCTAATTACATGCAAATTACAAAATTAAGACGTAGTCTTAAGCAGGTTTTTAATCGGCAATATCAAGTTTCCTTTCGGTGAGCTTTCCGATGATCTTCCGGTAGACTTCCGATACACCCTCGGATTTTTTCCGGCGGACTCCCAGGAGGCTCTCGGTCTTGTGGCGAGTTCAGCGAGTCTTTAGCAAGTAGCCAAACTTTTTCAATGATCTCCGCGAGCCTCTGACGATCTCTCCGGCGGACTTCCAAAAACTTCGACAAGTCCTCGATTTCTTCTCAGTTGGTTCCAGCAGCACTTCCGACGAATCTTCAAACTCTCAATGAACTCTCGAACACCCATTGAACTTGACTCCGATAGACTTATTTTATGTCTTCAAGCTATCGTAGTTAATCCTGCACATGTAAAACAAAACTTCGATCGAGATAATTAATCCTAAGCAATTAATCAAGTTGTCCAGCATGTCATTGGTCCCTCGATGCTTTGTCCGATTCTGCAGTGCATCATCCACTCTTGCGGCCTATTGCCCAATCGGCCAGTTGACTCCGTAACTCCGATATCCTTGGCACAATCCCTGCTCTTCTTAGCCCGATGCCCGAATCCACGGCCCGAAGCCTTCTGTTGATACGTCGACCGATCCATCGGCTTGACGTCCAATCTTCTGACATATTCCTCCGGCCTAACATTATTCTTCCTGCTTTAATTGGCTCATCCTGATCGAAGTATCCTGCATCACTGAAAACGCAGATTAAATCATAAACACATATCAAGTGGTTTCATCATCAAAATACGAGATTCAACAATCTCCGCCTTTTTGATGATGACAACCACTTGATGATGGAGTTAACCTTAACTCCTGGAGTTTAAACAAATGCCCCCTATCAATATGGTTTATTTATAGAAGCTCTTGGATTCAAAACTCCAGGCTGCTAGTCATAGGTGCCCAGCAAGCCAATCAAGTGAGTGATGGCACGTGTGACTTGACACAGAATCTTTTTTGCTCATTATATTTTGGCATTTATCACTTTATATATTATCTAATGCATATATGCATGTATATACTTTGATGTCTTTGGATCTGTGCAATGGGAATCAGATCGTGATGAGATCACGATAATGAGATTGATTCACCTTTAAACATAGATCCTAAATAATCCCGGTCATAGGTTACTCGAGAGGGACATCGTGATAACCGGACAGACTGGTGTGCTGTATACCCATCCATATGATGGATGCAGTTGGTCTCATAGCTGTTCGTGTGGGGACACTAGGGATACAATACAGGTGCTCATTGGAGACTGAGTTCACTGATTGATCTACTTACGGAATACTGGATGGTTGATGATGCCTTATTGTCAGACAGTGATTCCGTAATCCTAGTGGTGTATTTGGTCCTTAGACTTGAGACACCAAGGATGTCCTGAATGACTATTCCACTCTTTGATACCATACTTATAGGTTTGGTTGTCCGAGATCTAGTACAACTGGTCATTGGGAGTGGCAGTCGACCTTACGAGGGCTATTGAGTGTCGATAGAGGATCATTCACTCTCGGCGTCATGAGAGGAATATCCCATATGTTCTTGCTCAGACAAATCCCTGGCCAGGGTCATTTGGGTTGAGAGAGAAAGAGTTCTCCCGGAGAATTTGATTAGAGCGAGACTCGAGTAGAAATCGTATGGGTCTGACAGCACCATGCCCAATATACGGTCTCTAGGATATTAGATGGATAAGAGACTATAGGTACACGGTAACTGAGGACAGACAGGTCCAATGGATTGGATTCCCCTATATCATCTGGGGACTACGGCATAGTGGCCTAGTACGTCCGTAGTCGATGAGTCGAGTGAATTATTATAGAGATAATAATTCACTGAGCCAGAAAGAGTTCTGACAGCTATGACTCACGGCCAGCTCGATATTGGCCCTAGAGGGTCACACACATATGGTAAGCGTTGCGATGAGTAGAGGTTTGGATATGAGATATCCGCCGAAGCCCCTATATTATTGGATATCCAATAAGCCCCTGAATTATTGGATCCCATGGACGAGATCCAATAAAAGCCCATGAGAGATTATTGGATATTGATCCAATAATCTAAAAGGCTTGGATAATTGGATGCAGATCTAATACCCATTAGGGGAGGATCCATTAGGGTTTGATAGGGGGCTTCTATAAATAGGAGGGATTCAGAGCCTTTGCTTGCCTCTCCTATTCTCCTCCCCTCTCCACCTCAGAGTAGGCCTGGAGTTTTTGAGGAGCGTCGTCGCAGCCCAACTGTGTGGATTACCGCTAGAGAGGAGGACACTTGACTTCCTTCATCCTCTTCTAGAGATCTGTAAGGAAACAGGGATATACGATCTCCCTAGGTAACACAATTTATCTTATACGCAGTTTGTTTTGCGGATTTATGCGCACCAATCTTCGCACGACGATGAACATCCATTTGGGGAATTGGGGATTTTGTTTTTTCTTGATCTTCCGCTACGCATGTGATGTCGCCCCCAAGATTTCCCAATAGTGGTATCAGAGCCAGGTTGTTCGAGCGAATGATTGGTTTTTGAACTACGTGTGTGGTGTTTATGAAGAATTTTGATGTCAAAATTGTTGACGCAAAAATGAGAAAGGGCAGCAACTGTTGCTACCCTCGATCTGCGTGCGTGCAACCGCAGGCAACGTAGAGCCAGCACATGCACAAGCACTGCGCCTGCAGTAGCCGGGCGGTGGCCTGCATGCAGCAGGCTTGCGGCCGGCGGGGCTGGCAGCCCGTGGGTGCGCCACCCGTGGGCGCACCGCAGGCACGACGACCACCTATGCACGGGCACTATACACGCGCGAAAGGACGGCGCCTGCGGGTGCTGGACCCGCGGGCGTAGGCGGCGCTAGCCGATGCTGGTCCCGCGCGCAAGCCGCCAGCAGCGACAATAGCAAGCCCCAACAGGCGGCACTGGCCTACTGGTGCGACTCCGCCCGCGGGCAAAGGCGCCGCGCGACGGAGGCACTTGCGGGTGCTGCGGCTCCTGCGGGTGCTGCGGTGGATAGCGCTGCCCATTGGGGCGCCCGCTAGCGGGGGCGCCACCCGCAGGCTCACCGCCCGCAGAAGAGGGCAGCGTCCTGCCCTCCGCCGCACAGGCCGCCGCCAGCAGGGTGGCGGCGGTAGCAGTAGAAAGGGACAGAAGGGGTTAGGGTTTTTTGGACAAAAAGATAGTTTTACCCTTGTGAATTTCTGAAATTTCAGTTTCTATCCTTTGAGCAAACTACGAAAATACCCCTTCAAAATTCAGAAAATTCCCTACATGTCCCTGATTTCAGAAAATATTAATTAATTAAAAGATTTAGTTGATTATTATTTTTATTATTATCTAGTAGTCTTACATGATAATGATTTATACATGTGATGTATGATTTGTGGACAGATGATCAAGGACCATATGATGTGTGTACTTGTGATTATTATTATTGGGGCCTGCGAGCCTCCATTATATTTCTCATTTATTATCGGGCCTGCGTGCCTATGATTAAGTTGTAATCACTGTTGAATCTCGGATTTTGATGATGAAGTCAATTGTCATTTGTTATCTAATCCATATGTTGAGATAAGTGTGCAGGATTAACTACGATGAAAGTAAGACATGCAGCAGGAGTTGCGCCGAAGTCAAGACTATGATCACGTTGGGGGTTTGAGAGTTCGACGGAAGTCCGAACGGTCATCGGAGGTTCTGCGGGAACAAATCCAGAAGTCTAGGAGCTTGCCAAAGAAGCTTATCAAAACTCGCCAAGTGGATCATCGCAAGTCCAGGAGTTTGCCGGAAGTCCGCCGGAGCATCGCCGAGGGTTCGTCGGATGATCGCCGGAAGCTCGACGGAAGAAGCGATTGACGCACCAGAGCAAGTTGCAGTAAATGTCTTGAAAAATATCATAGTTAGCATGATGATTAAGTTAGAAATGGGAGGTGATCCCATTAACTTAATCTTGGGGCAATTGGGCCCTTGAAAGACCCAAATTGGGCTGAATGGATCAGCCCATTCGGACCCAAATTCGTTGGCCGGCGGTGGCACCGCCCAGCTGCCGAGCCTCGGAGTGAGGCTGGGCGGTGGCACCGCCCCTGTCAGGCGGTGGCACCGCCTAGGCTCAGTCTCGGAGTGAGACTAGGCGGTAGCACCGCCCCTGTCAGGCGGTGGCACCGCCTGAGCTCAGTCTCCGAGTGAGACTGGGTGGGCGGTAGCACCGCCCCTGTCAGGCGGTGGCACCGCTTGGGCTCAGTCTCCGAGTGAGACTGGGCAGTAGCACCGCCCCTGACAGGCGGTAGTACCGCCCGAGCTCGGTCTCCGAGCTCTGTCTGGCGGTAGTACCGCCCATTTATGGCGGTAGTACCGCCAAGACCCCGAAAACATGGGATATGACATTTTTGAGCTCCAAATTCAAATCAATTTAGGGCCTATATAAACCCCACCCTTTCATGCATGAAAGGGCACCGAAACTTAGCATTTATTCTGAGATTTTGAGAGCTTAAAAGTGTTGTAAAAGGCTAGAAGTTCTTCTCCCTCTTTTCTTCAAAGTTTTGATCATTCAAGAGAGGAGTGAAAAATCTGTAAGGGTTGTCTCCTAAGCCCGTCAAAAGGAGTGAAATTGTAAAAGGGTGGTTGGCCTTCGCCTATTGAAGGATGGCCTCTAGTGGACGTCGGTGACCTCATCGGAGGAGGAAGCCAAAAGTGGATGTAGGTCAAGATTGACCGAACCACTCTAAATCTCGGTTTGCATTTACATTTTGTTCTCTATCTTAACTGCAATTACTTCCATAGCTTTACTTTAACTGCACTTTGCTTGATCTTAAGTTAAAGCAATTTCCGAATCGACTTTCATACCGAAATCGTTCTTATCGTACGAACGTCGTTTTAATCGTCAAAAGTTTTCCGCTGCACTAGTTCACCCCCCCCTCTTAGTGCTCTTGATCCTAACAATTGGTATCAGAGCGGGGTTAACTCTCAAACGGATTAAAACCCAAGAGAGATGGCATACGCCGGAAACCAAGAGGGTCATTCTATCACACGTCCACCCATGTTCAATGGGACGGACTACACCTATTGGAAGACCCGAATGAGGATCTTCCTTATTTCTATGGATTTTGAAATTTGGAATCTTGTCGAAAATGGATTTTCGAAGTCTTCTCTTCCAATGATCGATTGGAATGAATTGGAAAAGAAGACTTTTGCTCTTAATGCAAAGGCTATGAATGCCTTATTTTATGCGCTTGATAAAAACGAGTTCAACCATGTTTCGGTTTGTGAAACCGCGTTTGATATTTGGCATACACTCGAAGTGACTCACGAAGGCACAAGTAGAGTGAAAGAGTCAAAAATCAACCTTTTGATACATTCATTTGAACTTTTCCGGATGAAACCGAGCGAGACTATTGGCGACATGTACACCCGTTTCACGGATGTCGTCAATGGTCTAAAAGGACTCAGTAAAAATTTTTCAGATTTTGAGCTCGTAAATAAGATTCTAAGATCCCTTCCTAAGAGTTGGGACCCTAAAGTCACTGCTATTCAAGAGGCTAAAGATTTAAACAACTTCCCTCTTGAAGAATTAATCGGGTCATTAATGACCTACGAAATGACTTGCAAAGCTCATGAAGAGCAAGAAGACATCCTTCCAAAGAACAAGAAGGATATGACACTTAGAACTCAAGAAGACCACTTGAGAGAGAACTCAAGTGATGAGGACTTTGACGATGACTTGGCACTTCTAACAAGAAGATTTAAAAAATTCATTAAAAGAAACAAGTTTAAAAATGACACAAAAAATAAATTTGAACCCAAGAAGGACCAAGTTATTTGCTACGAATGCAAGAAACCGGGACACTACAAAAGTGAATGTCCCCAAGTCAAGAAAAGAACACCAAAGAAGAAGGCGCTCAAAACAACGTGGGATGACTCAAGCGCGTCCGAAGAAGAGGAGTCCAACACCGAGCAAGTTGCTCACTATGCTCTAATGGCCATCGGAGAGGAGGTAACCAATTTAATTGATGCAGATTTATCATTTGATGAATTATTAAATGCCTTCCATGACTTATTTGATGAATGCAAAACTATTAGTAGAAAATACAAATTGCTAAAAAAGGAGCATAATAGTCTTACTTGTAATTTCGATAAATTAAAATCTGAATATCATGATAGTTTAGCTCCATGTATAAAATGCCATGATCTAGAAACTCTCCAAAAGGAGAACTTGCTACTTAAGGACACCTTGAAGAAATTCGAGGTTGGTAGCAAGTCTTTGAATATGATCCTTACAAATAAGGGTCACGTTCCTAAAAGAAGTGGAATCAGATTTGTGAGAAGTCCTCACCAAAATCCAACCACCTTCATAAAAGGCCCTATCTTACATGTTCGGCACCAAAGCAAATGCAACTTTTGTTGCAAATATGAACATAAAACTTATCAATGTCCATTCAAGAAAACTAGTCCGAACAAACTGATTTGGGTTCCTAAAGGAACCATAATCAATTCTATGCAACATGATAAACAAGTTAGATCAGTTTTTGAGGCACCCAAAAGTAAATGGGTTCCTAAAAATAATCCTTTCTTGTAGAAACATACACCATCACAAGCTAGGAGCAAGAGATGGTACCTTGATAGTGGATGCTCAAGGCATATGACCGGAGATCCATCTCAATTCTCTAAGCTCTCTAGCATAGACGAAGGCTATGTCACCTTCGGAGACAACAACAAGGGTAAAATCATTGGCAAAGGAACCATAGGTAACAAATCCAACTTCTTTATTGAAGATGTTTTGTTAGTTGATGGTTTAAAACATAACCTCTTGAGCATTAGTCAATTATGTGATAAAGGATATATTGTCAAATTTGAATCTAATGCTTGCATCATTGAAAAACCATACAAAAACACATCTATGATTGCATTAAAATAAAATAACATATACACTATTGACATCAATGATCTTTGTAATGAAATGTGTTTCACGGTTTTGAATGAGGATGCTTGGCTTTGGCATAGGAGATTAGGTCATGCTAGCATGAAACTAATCACTCAAATATCATCCAAAGAACTTGTAAGAGGAATTCCTCATATCAAGTTCATCAAAGATAATGTGTGTGATGCTTGTCAATTAGGAAAACAAATTAAGGGTAGTTTCAAATCTAAGAATCAAATAAGCACCTCTAGGCCCTTACAATTGATCCATATGGACTTGTTTGGACCTATCTCTACATCAAGTCTAGGTGGTAGCAAATATGCTTTCGTCATTGTAGATGACTATAGTAGATACACATGGACTTATTTCTTAAAACATAAAAATGAATGCTTTAGATATTTTACCAAGTTTTGCAAACTTGTCCAAAATGAAAAGGGTTCTATGATTTCGTCAATTAGAAGTGATCATGGTGGTGAATTTCAAAACCATGATTTTCAAAAATTTTGTGAATTTAATGGATATAATCATAACTTCTCTACTCCAAGAAATCCTCAACAAAATGGAGTAGTAGAAAGAAAAAATAGAAATTTACAAGAAATGGCAAGAATCATGTTGAATGAACATAGCCTACCCAAATATTTTTGGGCCGAAGCCGTAAACACTGCATGCTATATTTTGAATAGAGTTCTAGTAAGACCCTTACTCACCAAAACTCCCTATGAGTTGTGGAACAACAAAAAACCCAATGTTTCATATTTTAAAGTTTTTGGGTATAAGTGTTTTATCTTGAATGAAAAGGATGCCTTAGGAAAATTTGATGCTAAATCCGATGAAGGAATTTTCCTTGGTTATTCTTCAGTTTCTAAAGCTTTTCGTATCTTCAATAAAAGAACTTTAATTATAGAAGAATCCATTCATGTTGTTTTCAATGAGATTTCCGAAATCAAGAAAAATGATTTTGATGATGATGTTAATTTTGATTCTTTGAATTTAAATGAAACCCCTTCTCCAACTAGCAACTTGGATGCATCCACTTTCAAAACATCCTTACCCAAGGATTGGAAATTTGTAGATGCTCATCCTAAGGAGCTAATTCTAGGAGACACATCTAAGGGGGTTCAAACACGTTCTTCTCTTAAAGAATTTTGTGCCAACACCGCTTTTCTCTCCCAAATTAAACCTAAATGTATTAACGAAGCCATGAAAGATGATTCATGGATTATCGCAATGCAAGATGAGTTAAATCAATTTGAGAGAAATGAGGTGTGGAAGCTTGTTCCTAGGCCAAATGACCATTTAGTTATTGGTACTAAATGGGTCTTTAGAAACAAGCAAGATGAATATGGTATCGTGGTTAGAAATAAGGCTAGATTAGTGGCCAAAGGTTTCAACCAAGAAGAAGGTATCGATTATGAAGAAACCTTCGCTCCTGTGGCTCAATTAGAAGCCATAAGGATGCTCCTTGCCTATGCTAGTAATAATAATTTTAAGTTGTTTCAAATGGATGTTAAAATTGCTTTTCTAAATGGCTTTATTTCCGAAGAAGTTTATGTTGAACAACCTCCTGGATTTGAAAATAATAGCCTCCCTAATCATGTGTTTAAATTAACTAAAGCTCTCTATGGTTTAAAACAAGCCCCTAGGGCTTGATATGAGAGACTTAGTTCTTTTCTTATTGAAAATAATTTCACAAAAGGCAAGGTTGATACTACATTGTTTATCAAGAATTTTGAAAATAATTTTCTCATTGTTCAGATTTATGTTGATGATATTATCTTTGGCTCTACAAATGAATCTCTTTGTGAATCTTTTGCTAAAACCATGAGTCTTGAATTTGAAATGAGTTTGATGGGAGAATTAACCTTTTTCTTAGGCTTACAAATTAAGCAACTAAGAAATGACATCTTTATTAGTCAAACTAAATATGCTTTAGATTTGCTAAAAAGATTTAATATGGAAAGCTCAAAAGCTATTAACACTCCTATGAGCACCTCCACTAAATTAGAAGTTGATGAAAGTGGAGAAAGTTTCGATCAAAAAACTTATAGGAGTATGATAGGAAGTTTACTTTACCTCACTGCAACTAGACCAGATATCATGTTCAGTGTAGGACTTTGTGATAGGTTTCAATCGAACCCTAAGATATCTCATCTCAAAGCGGTTAAAAGAATACTTAGATATCTTAAAGGTACCACAAATCTAGGATTATGGTATCCGAAAACCGAGAAGTTTAAGTTAATTGCTTATGCTGATGCAGATTTTGCTGGATGTAGATTAGATAGAAAAAGCACATCAGGAGCATGTCAATTTTTGGGACATGCTCTTGTTTCCTGGTCATCTAAGAAACAAAACTCGGTTGCACTATCAACAACCGAAGCCGAGTATATTGCAGCTAGTGCATGCTGTGCACAAGTTTTGTGGATGAAAAACACCTTAGAAGATTATAAAGTTTATCTTAAAAATATTCCCATTAAATGTGATAACACAAGTGCTATATGTTTAACAAAGAATCCCATTCAACACTCAAGAACAAAACATATTGATATTAGACATCACTTCATACGAGATCATGTCACTAATCATGATATAGTTATAGAGTTCATTGATACTAAACATCAACTAGCTGATATTTTTACAAAGCCTTTGAGTGAAGAACAATTTAATTTCATTAGAAGAGAATTAGGAATGTTAATGTGTCCGAATGCTTGAACTCATTAAATCTATTTTTCGGACTTTCTTGATTCAATAATCAAATCACTTAATTGCTATCATGATTTTACATGATTACATGCCTTAATAATATGTTGGAAATTATGTGTTTTGGATATAAAAATTTCCATGATAATGAGCATGTTTTATCTTCATGATTATATTGGAAAATCTATAGCAAAACCTTGTCCGAATGCATGAAAGTGTTAAATTTTATTTTTGGATTTTCTTGATATCTTATTCTCTTCCGAACTTAAAAGCATATGTCATATCGAGTTTGATTCATATCATTGATTTTTGACATATGGAATCAATTAGCAAATACATCTTTCATAGGCTTATAATGTGAAAAATATTTTCGAGAAATGGATTTGATAACATGATTCCTTCTTATAATTTCCTTTTTGAAAAAGGAAGATTTTTTTTACTTGCAAGGATATTGATTCACATACATATCTTGATCCTTGTGAAAATAAAGCGTGATTTAATCTTTCCTTGAGATGTTTGTATAATTGGTATCCTATCACTCATTGTTGAAAAATTACCTATCACTCACTTGTGTTTAAAATTTGCTTATATCATTCTCCTTTTTGTTGATAACAAAGGGGGAGAAATATATGAATTGATGCTATGAGTGCCATATTTGAATTTGAATTATGTTAAAAAAAAGCTTGCATCGAAATATATGGTAAATTGATAATAGAAATGCTATGATTGCTAAACACTTTGAAATATTTGCATTATGTTAAGATATCAAGAACTTGTATCGTAATTTTACATGTTGATATCTTACCATATGATGAATTGCTATCATTACTATTATTCACATTTGAAATGTAAAACTTGAAAATGGATGTCAAGCCTTGACATCATTTTCAGAGAGATACATCATGATAGGAATCATGATGGAAGTATTGATAAGGTTAAACAATCTTAACTTATCAATATGTCTCTTGAATTCAAAGGCTTTGAATTCAAAAATGACTTATCTTGAGTATGGCATATAGATAGGGGGAGTTAAAGTTAACTCCGTTATCAATTGATTGTCATCATCAAAAAGGGGGAGATTGTTGAATCTCGGATTTTGATGATGAAGTCAATTGTCATTTGTTATCTAATCCATATGTTGAGATAAGTGTGCAGGATTAACTACGATGAAAGTAAGACATGCAGCAGGAGTTGCGCCGAAGTCAAGACTATGATCACGTTGGGGGTTCGAGAGTTCGACGGAAGTCCGAACGGTCATCGGAGGTTCTGCGGGAACAAATCCGAGAAGTCCAGGAGCTTGCCAAAGAAGCTCATCGGAACTCGCCAAGTGGATCGTCGGAAGTCCAGGAGTTTGCCGGAAGTCCGCCGGAGCATCGCCGAGGGTTCGTCGGATGATCGCCGGAAGTTCGCCGGAAGCTCGACGGAAGAAGCGATTGACGCACCGGAGCAAGTTGCAGTAAATGTCTTGAAAAATATCGTAGTTAGCATGATGATTAAGTTAGAAATGGGAGGTGATCCCATTAACTTAATCTTGGGGCAATTGGGCCCTTGACAGACCCAAATTGGGCCGAATGGATCAGCCCATTAGGACCCAAATTCATTGGCTGGCGGTGGCACCGCCCAACTGCCGAGCCTCGGAGTGAGGCTGGGCGGTGGCACCGCCCAACTGCCGAGCCTCGGACTGAGGCTGGGCGGTGGCACCGCCTAGGCTCAGTCTCGGAGTGAGACTGGGTGGTAGCACCGCCCCTGTCAGGCGGTGGCACCGCCTGGGCTCAGTCTCCGAGTGAGACTGGGTGGGCGGTAGCACTGCCCCTGTCAGGCGGTGGCACCGCCTGGGCTCAGTCTCCGAGTGAGACTGGGCGGTAGCACCACCCCTGACAGGCGGTAGTACCACCCGAGCTCGGTCTCCGAGCTCTGTCAGGCGGTAGTACCGCCAGGACCCCGAAAACATGGGATATGACATTTTTGAGCTCCAAATTCAAATCAGTTTGGGGCCTATATAAACCCCACCCTTTCATGCATGAAAGGGCACCGAAACTTAGCATTTATTCTGAGATTTTGAGAGCTTAAAAGTGTTGTAAAAGGCTAGAAGTTCTTCTCCCTCTTTTCTTCAAAGTTTTGATCATTCAAGAGAGGAGTGAAAAATCTGTAAGGGTTGTCTCCTAAGCCTGTCAAAAGGAGTGAAACTGTAAAAGGGTGGTTGGCCTTCGCCTATTGAAGGAAGGCCTCTAGTGGACATCGGTGACCTCATCGGAGGAGGAAGCCAAAAGTGGATGTAGGTCAAGATTCACCGAACCACTCTAAATCTCGGTTTGCATTTACATTTTGTTCTCTATCTTAACTGCAATTACTTCCATAGCTTTACTTTAACTACACTTTGCTTAATCTTAAGTTAAAGCAATTTCCGAATCGACTTTCATACCGAAATCGTTCTTATCGTACGAACATCGTTTTAATCGTCAAAAGTTTTCCGCTGCCCTAATTCACCCCCCCCCTCTTAGTGCTCTTGATCCTAACAATCACATGAGGAGGTGCAGCAGGAGCGTCGATGCGATAGTAGGAACCACGAGACGAACGATCGCGATGCATGGAGATGCATCGAGATGTCAACAGAACCGACGAGGACGAGATGGACGATCACAGGGCATGAAGATGCACCGTTCCACACATAGATCTTGCTGTGAGTGATTAGGCCTACTAGCTTGGGCCTGATCACATTAGGTTGTGGTCCATGATCATCTGGTGTGACTGATTATACACATACTAGATATGTATATATATTTGCATGTGATGTAGATATATATTAAATATGTATATGTGTGACATGTCATATTAGGAGACCAAATCATAGAAACATCTCTCTCGATAATATTAAGTCGGTAAACGTGAGGCAATTAGATTGACCCACGTGGCCTTCCATCGTTATGGATAGGAACCGATTCTCGGTGTAGGTTGAGTTGGTCGAGTCCCTCGAGGCTCACCTATATCGCGATTCGCTATCTTACTTATGACATAGAGATGTCACCGGTGACCTAAGGGCATGGTATGCTTGGTCGAGTCCCTCGAGAGTATATCATCAAATCAGACTCATCTTGTAACGAAGGTGTTGACTTAACTGAACATTATGGTTGGTTGAGTCCCTCGAGACCATGGTGATTCGGAGGCCGAACAGGATAGGAATCACAAGGAGTTGTGATCGGCAAGAGTTGCCTACCTTTTGGGCTTAGTGTGATTGGTCGAGTCCCTCGAGGTTACACTAAGACGCTGATTGGATCCTGATCCCCATTAGAAGTCTGCCAGAGACTTCCGTTTCACGTGTTGAGGGTGTCGCGTTACTCACTAGTAAAATAGTGGGAGCATATTAAGATAGAAGTCCATATCTTGATAGTTTATTTCTTGCAAAATCTGCATGTTATTTATTCCTGTTGCATCTTTATTTTCAGAAAATGTCACTTTCAAATCCCTTACGTGGCATACTTGATGTCAACCGCCTCACTGGTCCAAATTATACGGATTGGCTCCACAACTTGAGAATTGTTCTCACGGTGGAGAAAATCATATATGTCCTTGATACAGTGATGCCTACGCCCGAGGAAGGGGCAAGCGAGGATGAGATCGCTCACTACGTGAAGTACATTGATGACTCCACTCTTGCTCAGTGCTATATGTTGGGCTCTATGACTCCTGAGTTACAGAGACAACATGAAAAGATGGATGCTAGATCCATTCTCCTACATGTCCGTAAATTATATGAGGAATAGGGAATGACTCAACGATATGAGATATCCAAGAGCCTCTTCCGCACTAGGATGACTGAGGGGACACCGGTTCAGAATCATGATTGAGTAGATGGAGAAACTCATAAGTCTAGGAATGGTCCTAGAGGATAACTTGTGTGTGGACATCGTGCTTCAGTCCCTACCAGATTTCTTTTCACAGTTCATAATGAATTATAATATGAACAAGCTTGAGGTGACTCTCCCAAAGCTCCTCAATATGTTGAGGGAGGCAGAGAGTACTATTAGGAAAGAGAAGCCAGTTCTCTACACTAGTGAGACTAGAAAGAAAAGGAAAGCAGAAAAGTCCCTTAAGAAGGGAAAGGGCAAGGGCAGATTAGGAAAAGCAAAGGTTGCTAAGAAAGACCCAGCAAAGGACAAAGGCCAGTGCTTCCACTATGGCAAAGATGGGCACTGGAAGAGGAACTACAAAAAGTACCTTGCAGAAAAGGCGAAATAGAAGCTTGGTGAAGCTTCAGGTACATTCATGATTAGTCTCCATTTGTCAAACTCTTATGATAACATATGGGTATTGGATACTGATAGTGCTTATCATATATGCAATTCGTTGCAGGTTCTGGCAAGGCCTAGGAGACTAGAGAGAGGCGAGATGGACCTCAAGATGGGCAATGGAGCAAAAGTTGCTGTAATAGCCGTTGGCAAGGTCGCCCTACATTTGCTTGGTGGAGCTTTTATTGCATTAGATGCATGTTATTTTGTTCCTTCTATTATCAAAAATATTATCTTCATTTCATGTTTGATAGTTAGTGGATATAAATTAGTTTTTAGAACAATGGTTGTTTAATATTATTAGATGATGAGATAATCACGAAAGGAACATTGCATAATGGTTTATTTATGTTAGACACTATTCCACATATCATGAGTGTAAGTGTGTCCAAGAGGAAACGAGATGAGATGAACAATGCATACCTGTGGCATTGTAGGCTAGGTCACATCCATGAGGGAATGATTCAAAAGTTGCTAAAGGATGGATATCTAGATCCATTTGACTATGAGTCATATGCAACTTGCGAGCTTTGTCTTCGTGGAAAACTGACCAACTCTCCATTTAGTGGAACTGGAGAAAGAGCCACTGAGATGTTGGAACTCATACATAGTGATGTATGTGGACCCATGTCAACTCATACCATTGGTAGTTACTCCTACTTTATTACCTTTACTGATGATTTCTCAAGGTATGGATATGTGTACTTAATGAAGTACAAATCCGAGGCCTTTGAGAAATTCAAAGAGTATAAGAATGAGGTGAAGAACCAAACTGGAAAGAGTATCAAAACTCTTCGATCAGATCGAGGAGGTGAGTACTTAAGTACAGAGTTTACTCAGTTCCTCAAGGACTATGGAATATTATCCCAATGGACACCTCCTTATACACCTCAGCTCAATGGTGTGTCTGAAAGGAGAAATCGTACGCTGTTAGACATGGTACGATCCATGATGAGTTTCGCTGACCTACCCATCTCATTCTGGGGATATGCCCTAGAGACCGTAGCTTACCTTCTGAATAGAGTTCCAACTAAGTCGGTATTGTCTACACCATATGAGATATGGAAAGGGAAGAAGCCCGATCTTAAAGTTGTTAAGATTTGGAGCTGCCCTGCCCACGTTAAAAGACACAACCCCGATAAGTTAGAATCGCAGACAGAGCTGTGCAAGTTCGTGGGATACCCTAAGGAAACTTGTGGGTATTATTTCTATCATCTCGAGGACCAAAAGGTCTTTGTAGCCAAGAGAACAGTGTTCCTTGAGAAGGAACACATTCTTGGGGGAGAAAGTGGGAGCATGATAGAGTTGAGCGAGGTTGGAGAACCAAGCTCAAGCACCACTCTACAGCCCAAGTCTGTTCAGATACCTAACACACAAGTTCCAACTTTACGTAGGTCCGATAGAGTATCCCATCCTCCTAAGAGATATGTGGGACATATTAGAGGAGAAGATGCTGAGGATATTGATCCTCAGACCTACGAGGAAGCTATTATGAGTATAGACTTCGGGAAGTGGCAAGAAGCCATGAATTCTGAGATGGATTCTATGTGCTCCAACAAGGTTTGGTCCCTTGTTGATGCACCCGAAGGTATTGTACCAATCGGTTGCAAGTGGATCTTTAAGAAAAAGATCGAAGTAGAAGGAAAGGTAGAGACCTATAAAGCAAGCCTAGTAGCTAAGGGGTATTGTCAAAGGCAAGGTGTTGACTATGACGAAACCTTCTCACCCGTAGCAATGCTAAAATCTATCCGAATTCTATTAGCTATTGCAGCACACTATGATTATGAGATTTGGCATATGGATGTGAAAACTGCATTCCTCAATGGGAACCTCGATGAGGAGGTGTATATGATACAACCTAAGGGATTCGTGTCCAAGGACTACCAAGATAAGGTGTGCAGGTTGCTTAGATCCATTTATGGACTAAAGCAAGCTTCCTGAAGTTGGAAAATAAGATTTGATGAGGCAATCAGATCTTATGACTTCGTTAAGAACGAAGATGAGCCTTGTGTGTACAGGAAGGTAAGTGGGAGCGCTATCACCTTTTTGGTGTTATATGTGGATGACATCCTGATCATTGGGAATGACGTAGGAATGCTATCCACAGTGAAGGCTTGGTTATCTAGACACTTCTCCATGAAGGACTTAGGGGAAACATCCTATATCTTGGGGATTCGGATCTATAGGGATAGATCCAAGAGGATGCTTGGCTTGTCCTAATCCAGGTACATAGAAACCATTGTCAAAAGGTTTGGCATGGAAAATTCGAAGAGAGGTCTCATACTGATGAAACATGGGATATCGCTTTCTAGGAGTATGTCCCCAAAGACTTCAGAAGAAAGGGCGAACATGGATATGATACCTTATGCCTCGGCGATAGGGTCTATCATGTATGTCATGCTATGTACTAGGCCTGTATGTCATGTTATGTACTAGGCCTGATATAGCGCATGCTCTGAGTGTCACGAGCAGGTATCAGGTGGATCCAAGCTTGGAGCACTAGAAAGCAGTAAAGTGTATCCTTAAGTACTTGAGAAGGACTAAGGATCTTTTACTAATATATGGAGGTAGTAGCCTCAAGGTTGAAGGCTACACAGACTCAAGTTTTCAGTCTGATGTCGATGATAGCAAGTCGAATTCGGGGTATGTGTACACCTTGAATGGAGGAGCAGTATGCTAGAAGAGTTCCAAGCAAGATACTACTGCTGACTCAACCATAGAGGCGGAATACATTGCTACAGTAGATGCAGCAAAAGAGAGAGTTTGGATGAAAAAGCTCATCACAGATTTGGGAGTCGTGCCAGATAGCGAGGAGCCGATTTTCTTATATTACAACAACAATAGGGCGATTACTCAAATAAGGGAACCCGGGTCTCATCAGAAGTGTTCTGAGGAGGTTCTAGCTTATTAAAGAGATCATGACCCGAGGAGATGTAGTATTGGAAAGAGTTCCACCCGAAGATAACATTGCAGATCCACTAACAAAGCCGTTATCTCAGATTGTCTTTGAGCGTCACAGGGGTCTGATGGGGATCAGACACATAGGTGATTGGCTTTAGGTCAAGTGGGAGATTGCTAGTCATAGGTGCCCATCAAGCCAATCACGTGAGTGATGGCACGTGTGACTTGACACAGAATCTTTCTTGCTTATTATATTTTGGCATTTATCACTTTATATATTGTCTATTGCATATATACATGTATATATTGTGATGTCCTTGGATTTGTGCAATGGAAATTGGATCGTGATGATATCACGATAATGAGACCGATTCACCTTTAAACACAAATCCTAAATAATCCTGGTCATAGGTTACTCGAGAGGGACATTGTAATAACCGGACAAACTGGTGTGCTGTATACCCGTCCATATGATGGATGCAGTTGGTCTCATAGCTGCTCGTGCTGGGACACTAGGGATA
This sequence comes from Musa balbisiana, assembly GCA_004837865.1. Lineage (NCBI taxonomy): Eukaryota > Viridiplantae > Streptophyta > Magnoliopsida > Zingiberales > Musaceae > Musa > Musa balbisiana. The sequence goes on from CM017197.1 coordinate 22,105,202, forward strand.
TAGTACAGGTGCTCATTGGAGAATGAGTTCACTGATTAATCCGCTTACGGAATACTAGATGGTTGATGATGCCTTATTGTCAAATAGCGATTCCGTAGCCCTAGTGGTGTATCTGGTCCTTAGACTTGAGACACCAAGGATGTCCTGTATGAGTGCTCCACTCTTTGATACTAGACTTATAGGTTTGGTTGTCCCAAATCTAGTACAACTAGTCATTGGGAGTGGCAGTCGACCTTACAAGGGCTATTGAGTATCGATAGACAATCATTCACTCTCGGCGTCATCAGAGGAATATCCCATGTATTCTTGCTCAGATAAATCCCTAGCTAGAGTCATTCAGGTTGAGAGAGAAAGAGTTCTCCCGGAGAATCCGATTAGAGCGAGACTTGAGTAGAAATCGTATGGGTCTGATAGCACCATGCCCGATATACGGTCTCTGGGATATTAGATGGATGAGAGACTATAAATACACGGTAATTGAGGACAGACAGGTCCAATGGATTGGATTCCCCTGTATCATCTGGGGACTATGGCGTAGTGGCCTAGTACGTTCGTAGTCGATGAGTCGATTGAATTATTATAGAGATAATAATTCACTAAGCCAAAAGGAGTTCTAACAGCTATGACTCACGGCCAGCTCGATATTAGGCCTAGAGGGTCACACACATATGGTAGGCATTGCGATGAGTAGAGGTTTGGATATGAGATATTCGCCGGAGCCCCTATGTTATTGGATATCCAATAAGCTCCTGAATTATTGGATCCCATGGATGAGATCCAATAAAAGCCCATGAGAGATTATTGGATATTGATCCACTAATCTAAAAGGCTTGGATAATTGGATACAGATCCAATACCCATCAGGGAGGATCTAGTAGGGTTTGATAGGGGGCCTCTATAAATAGGAGGGATTCAGAGCCTTATAGGCTAAAGCCTTTGCTTGCCTCTCATATTCTCCTCCCCCTCTCCACCTCAGAGTAGGCCTGGAGTTTTTGAGGAGCGTCGTTGCAGCCCTACTCTGTGGATCACCGCTAGAGAGGAGGACGCTTGACCTCCTTCATCCTCTCCTAGAGATCTGCAAGGAAACAGGGATATACGATCTCCCTAGGTAACACAATTTATCTTATATGCAGTTTGTTTCACAGATTTATGCGCACCAATCTTCGCACGGCGATGAACATCCTTTTGGGAAATTGGGGATTTTGTTTTTTCTTGATCTTCCATTGTGCATGTGATGTCGACCCTAAGATTTCCCAACACAAGCAACATGTCATCATAAACTTATGCATAACATGTCATGTCATCATACTTCTCCCCGTTTGTCATCAACAAAAAGGAGAAGTTCCAACTCTTATATGTTTAGAGATAAAAAGTTCAAATCATTGCATAATAAACATAGTATCAAATTTTATCATCATGCAACCTAGCAATTAAAGATGTGCAAGTTTAGCAACTGTTTGCTTCTCTTTAGATTACAAGTTAGCAATTTTTACGATATGCAAGTTTTGCTACATACAAGCTAGCAAAAATTTCGAAAGCAAATGCAAGATAGTAAGATAGTATGTTCTATTTCATACAAGCTAGCAACTTTTACAACATTTTAGAACATGCAAGCTAGTAGTTTTGAGATGTTCAAAAAGCAGCTCTTGCTTCTTGAAATATACAAGTTGCAAGCTAGCAAATTTTGCTTCCTTTGCAATGTTTGAGCTCGCAATTTTGCTTCCATTGCAAAGTGCAAGTTTAGCATCTTGAGATATGCAAGATAGCACATTTTGCATTTTCTTGAGATTTCAAGCTAGTAATCCTCGGTGATAGCAATTTCTTCTCTTTTGAGAAGTGCCATTTTTGCTTCCTTAGCAAAATGTCAAACTAGCAAGAGACAATGTTTTACATGAGGCAAGCAAACAATTTGATAAGTGTTAGATTTGCATCTTCAATTTGAGATAACCCTTTACATCAATTCAAGATAACACATTAGCAACTCTTTCTCCCCCTTTGTCATTGGCAAAAAGAAAGGAAGACCCTTTACATCAATTTCTAAATCATGACAAAGATAAGTATCAATCTTATTTGTGCATCATTATGTTTTCAAATTAAAATATGCACAATTTCAAAACTTTACATTTGTATCCTTACTTCATGCATTATACAAATGAATTAATCACTATGGGCATATCATACATGATACATTATTTTTGGTAACAAATCATAGCATTTATCAATATTTTGATCATAATACAAAGCATTCATCATTTAGAGCATTCATGATACACATTATATATCATCACAATAAAAAGCAATTGCATGCATAATTTCAAATCATAAATGTTTCAAATCATGATGGTATTAATTTGTCAAATTGCATCCTACCATGCATGATCAAAACTTCTCCTCATTTATATTTCATATATAATTTCATTTCATCACATTAGGAATATCAAGAAGAATTAATTGGGTGATTAGATGAATATACGGAATTGTATAAAAATCATATCATAAGTGTTTCATGCGTTCATATCATCACATGAAGGAATATAAAAAAAATTGGTGATGAGATATTACTTCATGAATACAATAAAATTCATATAGCATATCATGGTTTATTAGAATTAGTCTTCTTTTTGGTGAATAGCAAAAAGAATAAAAACATACATCAACGTTTAGGAACGAAAAATGAATTTTGTCATAAAAACCATCAAGATCAACAAACCATAAAAATAATCATGTATAACTTTAAAATCTCATGCAAAAAATTGTCAAGTCATGGTATCAAAATTTTAATACTTTTTTTACAACTTTATGTATCATTAAGTATACAATCGTCAAGCAGATAAAATTTCTCAATTCATTATGAATCATAAAAAGAATTGTGGTTTCGAAAAATCATGATTCATTTAGGATAGTAGATGCTAAAAAGAAACATTGAGGATAAAAGATCTTGATTTTTATAGGGTAAATCTCCTGTTATAAATCTTGAAAAATAAAGATAAAGCTCATTCAAATTCAAATCATCAAATCAAAATCATTTTCAAGATGATAAAATTGATTCATCAAAGTCAATAAGATAGAGAAAAAGAATTTTTAAGAAAAATGCTTTTCTCTATTTAGTTGTTTCATACAAGCATGCCTTTGTCCTTTTTTGCCATAAGTTATATATATATATATATATATATATATATATATATATATATATATATATATATATATATATATATATATATATATATATATATATATATATATATATATATATATATATATATATATATATATATATATCATCAATCTTTAAAATCACTGTTATTATCATGAAAATCGACAATCCATAAATATCAAGAATCATCATGCATAATGTCAAAATATAAACTCATTAATCATAACTTTAAATTAAACATGATTTTATATACTCCAAATCGAGAAATAACAATGGAAATCAACATGATACACATTATTACTTCTTAACCACATATAGCATGATTTCAAAAGGCATTTTTATGAAGGTGAGAAGGGAATAATTCAAAGGTATAAAGATTTCAACCATCTCAAAAACAAATGAAAGATCAAGTCATGAATCCAAAATTCCATGAATCAAAATAATCAAAATGATCATCAAAGGTAATCTCATGTTATTCCAAGAAATCAATATCATGATTTTGATAAAACTTATTTCAAATTCAAATCATCAAAATTATCAAACTCTCAACTTTACTTTTAAGAGATTCAAAAAGATATAAATAATTTTATTAGTCTCTTAGTGAAAAATCGATAAGATAGAGAAAAAGGAAATTTTTCAAGAAAAATGCTTTTCTCCTTTTGTTTCAACTCATTGATTGATTTCATACATGCTTGTTCTTTTATTTTATCCCAAACCCATGCATCATTCATTAACGCCAAAAAAGATCTTTCAAAAGATCGCAAAGTTCGATAATCACAAAAATCATCATAGATCATTTCGAAAGAAAACTCATTAAGCATGATCATTATGTATAACTTCAAATCAAACATGATTGCATTTATTTTCAAAATATTGATAGGACATACAAGGCAAAGAAATTATTAAACATAAAGCATATTCATCAATTATGGTTTCATTGAGCATAAGGTATTTTCAACCAAAATTATTTTATTATTTGTTGTTGTCTCCGAAGGTGACGTACCCTTTTTCTTTGCTAGTGAGTAAAGAGAAATGAGATGGATCTTCTCGAGCATCCACTATCAAAATATCATCTCTTGCTCATAGCTTGTGAGTTTGTCAATAAAAGAGGATGGTATTTAGGTATCCATTTGATTTTAGGTGCCTCATAAATTGATCTACTAATTTTGTTATTTATTATTAAACTATTTATAGTTTTTTTAGGAACTCATATCAACTTATATGGACTAATTTTCTTAAATGGACATTTGTAAACAACATGTCCAGATTTACAACAAAAGTTGTATTTCAAATGAGGTGAAACATGTAAAGTGGGTCCTTTAATAAAGGTGGTAGGTTTTTGGTGAGATCCTCTCACAAAACCAATATTCACTGGTTCTCGAGCTCTTCATGAGCATAACACGTCATTTCGTAGGTCATTAGAGACCCAATAAGTTCTTCGAGAGGAAATGTTTTAAGGTCCTTGGCCTCTTGAATGGCTGTAATTTTTGGATCCCAACTCTTTGGAAGAGGGTTCTCGAGCTCTTCATGAGCATAACACGTCATTTCGTAGGTCATTAGAGACCCAATAAGTTCTTCGAGAGGAAATGTTTTAAGGTCCTTGGCCTCTTGAATGGCTGTAATTTTTGGATCCCAACTCTTTGGAAGAGGGTTCTCGAGCTCTTCATGAGCATAACACGTCATTTCGTAGGTCATTAGAGACCCAATAAGTTCTTCGAGAGGAAATGTTTTAAGGTCCTTGGCCTCTTGAATGGCTGTAATTTTTGGATCCCAACTCTTTGGAAGAGGGTTCTCGAGCTCTTCATGAGCATAACACGTCATTTCGTAGGTCATTAGAGACCCAATAAGTTCTTCGAGAGGAAATGTTTTAAGGTCCTTGGCCTCTTGAATGGCTGTAATTTTTGGATCCCAACTCTTTGGAAGAGGGTTCTCGAGCTCTTCATGAGCATAACACGTCATTTCGTAGGTCATTAGAGACCCAATAAGTTCTTCGAGAGGAAATGTTTTAAGGTCCTTGGCCTCTTGAATGGCTGTAATTTTTGGATCCCAACTCTTTGGAAGAGGGTTCTCGAGCTCTTCATGAGCATAACACGTCATTTCGTAGGTCATTAGAGACCCAATAAGTTCTTCGAGAGGAAATGTTTTAAGGTCCTTGGCCTCTTGAATGGCTGTAATTTTTGGATCCCAACTCTTTGGAAGAGGGTTCTCGAGCTCTTCATGAGCATAACACGTCATTTCGTAGGTCATTAGAGACCCAATAAGTTCTTCGAGAGGAAATGTTTTAAGGTCCTTGGCCTCTTGAATGGCTGTAATTTTTGGATCCCAACTCTTTGGAAGAGGGTTCTCGAGCTCTTCATGAGCATAACACGTCATCTCTTGCTCATAGCTTGTGAGTTTGTCATAAAAGAGGATGGTATTTAGGTATCCATTTGATTTTAGGTGCCTCATAAATTGATCTACTAATTTTGTTATTTATTATTAAGACTCATTTATAGTTTGTTTAGGAACTCATATCAACTTATATGGACTAATTTTCTTAAATGGACATTTGGAAACAACATGTCCAGATTTACAACAAAAGTTGTATTTCAAATGAGGTGAAACATGTAAAGTGGGTCCTTTAATAAAGGTGGTAGGTTTTTGGTGAGATCCTCTCACAAAACCAATTTCACTTCTATTTGCGACGTAACCCTTGTTTGCAAGTATCATGTCCAAGCCTTTGCTACCGACCTTAAACTTGTTTAAGGTCTCTTTAAGTAGCAAATTTTCATTTTTTATTGCTTCTAAGTATTCACACTTAGAGCATGGAGGAGTTTGAAGACTATCAAGCTTATTTTGGAGTAAGACATGTTCTTTCTTTAATAGATTGAACTTCTTACTAATAGTTCTACACTCATCAAATAATTTATGAAAAGCGATAGAAAGTTCATCGAAAGATAAATCTTCATTAATTAAATCACATACCTCTTCTCCTAAAGCCATTAGCGTGAAGTTTGCCTCCTCTTTATTGCTAGCTTCTTCACTTTCAGAATCACTTGAATGGTAATGGTTCCAAGTCGTTTTTAAAGCTTTCTTCTTCTTTGGTTGCTTCTTCTTGGCTTGGGGGCATTCACTTTTGAAGTGCCCTGGCTTCTTGCATTCGTAGCATATTACTTGGTCCTTTTTATGTTCAAATTTGTTTTTGGTGTTATTTTTAAATTTGTTCTTTCATATAAATTTTAAAATTTTTTAAGTTAAAAGTGCAATGTCATCATCACTGTCTTCATCACTTGATGTTCCTTTCAAGTGGTCTTCTTGTGATGTAAGTGCCATATCCTTCCTGTTCTTTGGAAGAGGGTTCTCGAGCTCTTCATGAGCATAACACGTCATTTCGTAGGTCATTAGAGACCCAATAAGTTCTTCGAGAGGAAATGTTTTAAGGTCCTTGGCCTCTTGAATGGCTGTAATTTTTGGATCCCAACTCTTTGGAAGAGATCTTAAGATTTTAGTTACTAGTTCAAAGTTAGAAAAACCTTTACCAAGAGCTTTGAGTCCATTGATGACATACATGAAACGGGTGTACATGTCTCCGATGGACTCACTTGGTTTTATTCGGAAAAGTTTGTAAGAGTGCACAAGAATGTTGATTTTGGATTCTTTCACTCAGCTAGTGCCTTTATGATTGACCTCAAGAGTTCTCCAAATATCAAAAGCCGAATCACAAATTGAAACACGATTAAATTCATTTTTGTCCAATGCACAAAACAAGGCATTCATAGTGTTGAATCTCGGATATTGATGATGAAGTCAATTGTCATTTGTTATCTAATCCATATGTTGAGATAATTGTGCAGGATTAACTACGATGAAAGTAAGACATGCAGCATGAGTTGCGCCGGAGTCAAGACTATGATCACGTTGGGGGTTCGAGAGTTCGATGGAAGTTCGGACGGTCGACGGAGGTTCTACGAGAACAAATCCGAGAAGTCTAGGAACTTGCCAAAGAAGCTCATCAGAACTCGCCAAGTGGATTGTCGCAAGTCCAGGAGTTTATTGAAAGTCCACCGGAGCATCGTCGAGGATTCGTCGGATGTTCGTCGGAAGTTCACCGGAAGCTCACCGGAAGAAGCAATTGATGCACCAGAGTAAGTTACAGTAAATGTCTTAAAAATATTGTAGTTAGCATGATGATTAAGTTAAAAATGGGAGGTGATCCCATTAACTTAATCTTGGGGCAATTGGGCCCTTGGCAGACCCAAATTGGGTCAAATGGATCAGCCCATTCGGACCCAGATTTCCTGGCTGACGGTGGCACCGCCTAGGTCGGTGGTGGCACCGCCCAGGATCTCAGTCTCCCAGGAAAGCTGGGCGGTGGTACCGCTTGGGCTCGGTCTCCAAGTGAGGCTGGGAGGTGGTACCGCCCCTGTCAAGTGGTGGTACCATCTGAGCTCGATCTCCGAGCTCTGTCAAGCGGTAGTACCGCCAGGACCCCGAAAATTCGAGATATGATATTTTTGAGCTCCAAATTCAAACCAGTTTGGGGCCTATATATACCCCACCCTTTCCTACATGAAAAGGCACCGAAAGCTTGATTAAGCTCTATGATTTTTAGAGCTCAAAAGTGTTGTAAAGGGCAAAAGTTCTCCTTCTTTTCTTCCAAGTTTTGATTATTCAAGAGAGGAGTGAAAAATTTGTAAGGGTTGTCTCCTAAGCCCGTCAAAAGGAGTGAAACTATAAAAGGGTGGTTAGCCTTCGCCTATTGAAGGAAGGCCTTTAGTGGACATCAGTGACCTTATTGGAGGAGGAAGCCAAAAGTGGATATAGGTCAAGATTGACCGAACCACTCTATATCTCGATTGCATTTACATTATATTCTCTATCTTAATTGGAAACTATCTCCATAGCTTTACTTTAACTGCACTTCGCTTGATCTTAAATTAAAGTAATTTCTGAATCGGCTTTCATATCGAAATCGTTTTTATCGTACGAACGTTGTTTTAAATCGTTGAAAGTTTTCCACTGCACTAATTCACCAACCCCCCCCCCCCTCTTAGTGCTCTTGATCCTAACACATAGCCTTTGCATTTAAAGCAAAAACTGTTGAATCTCGTATTTTGATGATGAAACCACTTGATATGTGTTTATGATTTAATCTGCGTTTTGAGTGACGCAGGATACTTCGATCAGGATGAGACACTTAAAGCAAGAAGAATCATGTTGGGCCGAAGGAACATGTCAGAAGATTGGATGTCAGGCCGGTGGATCGGTCGACATATCGACAGAAGGCTTCGAGCTATGGATTCGGGCATCGGGCCAAGAAGAGCAAAGATTGTGCCAAGGATATCGGAGTTACGGAGTCAACTGGCCGATTGGATAATAGGCCGCAAGAGAGGATGATCCGCCGAAGAATTGGACGAAGCGTTAAGGGACCAATGACATGCCGAACAACTTAATTAATTGCTTAGGATTAATTGTCTCGATCGAAGTTTTGTTTTACATGTGTAGGATCAACTACAATAGTTTGAAGACATAAAGCAAGTCTATTGGAGTCAAGTTCGATGGGTGTTCTAGAGTCCGCCGAAAGTCCGAAGAATCATCGGAAGTGCTACCAGAACCAACCGAGAAGGAATCGGGGACTTGTCAAAGTTTTTGGAAGTCCGCCGGAGAGATCGTCGGAGGTTCGCGAAGATCACCGAGAAGGTTTAGCTACTTGCTAAAGACTCGCTGAACTCACCACAAGACCAGGAGTCCACCGGAAGAAATCCGAGGGTGTATCGGAAGTCCGCCAGAAGTTCGTTGGAAAGCTCGTCGAAAGGAAACTCGATGTTGTCGGTGAAAAACTTGCTTAGGACTATGTCTTAATTTCATAGTTTGCATGTAATTAGGGTTAAGATTAAGAGTTAATCCTATAACCTGGTTGGGGGCCAACTAGGCCCAAATATGAACTAGTTTGGGCCAAATTTGGAGCCCAACCAGTGACCCATAAGGTCAAGTGGTGGCACCATCAGACTAGGCGGTGGCACCACCCAGAACCCAAAAGGTCAGGCGGTGGCACCACCCAGCACCCGAAAGGTCGGGCAGTGGCACCACCATCGACAAGTGGTGGCACCGCTAGTACACGGTCAAATTGACATTAACAAGCGGTAGCACCGCCACCGACAGGCGATGGCACCACCAGCTCCAGGAACCCAAAGGAATTTATAATTTAGAGCCTAAATTTGAATCCTCTTGGGGTCTATAAATACCCCTCAATTCTCATCAGAGAATACACCTTTTGAGAAGTTAGAAATTGAGAAAAAGCTTTAGCCAAGTCCTTAGCAAAGTCTTATTTTCAATAGCTTAAGTGTTCACCTCCCTCTTTCTCTTTGAAAAATCTATAAAAGTATGAACCACTTGTAAAAAGGTTGTAAGAGGGGTATTTGGTTCTTTGCCTTCAAAGTAATTTTCAAGTAGAAGTGGGAGCCTCATCGAAGAAGACTTCACAAGTGGATGTAGGTCATTTGACCGAACCACTTTAAATTGGTGTGTTCCTTGAATGTGTGAGTGATTAACTTTCTGAAGCTTTCATTTACATAGCAGCAAGCTTTTGGTTTTCATCTCCTTACTTTACTTGAGCTAATTTTACTAAGTCATTCCTTCGTCAAATCGAAATCTCTACATATTTACAGAATCGATTTCAAACTTACAAGTTTTAATCCACTGCACTAATTCACCCCCCCTCTTAGTGCCGCTCCGATCCTAACAATTGGTATCAGAGCTAGGCTCACTCTCATATTTGGTTTAATACCCAAGAAAGATGGCTTACTCCGGCATGCATGAGGGTTATTTTATTACACGTCTGCTTATATTTAATGGAAGACTTGAATGAGGATCTTCCTCATTTCCGTGGACTTCGAGCTTTGGACTATTGTCGAAAATGGATTTCAAAAATCTTCTCTTCCGATGAGCGAATAGGATGAATCGGAGAAGAAGGTTTTTGCTTTAAATGCAAATGCTATGAATGTCTTGTTTTGTGCATTGGACAAAAATGAATTTAATCATGTTTCAATTTGTGATTCGGCTTTTGATATTTGGAGAACTCTTGAGGTCACTCATGAAGGCACTAGCCAAGTGAAAGAATCCAAAATCAACATTCTTATGCACTCTTATGAACTTTTCCGAATAAAACCAAGTGAGTCCATCGGAGACATGTACACCCATTTCATAGATGTCATCAATGGACTCAAAGCTCTTGGTAAAGGTTTTTCTAACTTTGAACTAGTAACTAAAATCTTAAGATCCCTTCCAAAGAGTTAGGATCAAAAAGTTACAACCATTCAAGAGGCCAAGGACCTTAAAACATTTCCTCTCGAAGAACTTATTGGGTCTCTAATGACCTACGAAATGACGTGTCATGCTCATGAAGAGCTCAAGAACCCCCTTCTAAAGAACAGGAAGGATATGATACTTACATCACAAGAAGATCACTTGAAAGGAACATCAAGTGATGAGGACAGTGATGATAACATTGCACTTTTAACTCAAAATTTTTAAAAATTTATAAGAAAGAACAATTTTAAAAATAACACCAAAAACAAACTTAAATATAAAAAGGACCAAGTAATATGCTACGAATACAAAAAGCCGGGGCACTTCAAAAATAAATGCCCCCAAGCCAAGAAGAAGCAATCAAAAAAGAAGAAAACTTTAAAAGCGACTTGGGACGATTCAAGTGATTCCGAAAGTGAAGAAGCTAGTAACAAAAAGGAGGCAAACTTCGCACTAATGGCTTTAGGAGAAGAGGTATGTGATTTAATTAATAAAGACTTATCTTTCGATGAACTTTCTATCGCTTTTCATGAATTACTTGATGACTTTACAACTATTAGTAAGAAGTTCAATCTATTAAAGAAAGAACATGTCTTACTCCAAAATAAGCTTGATAGTTTTCAAACTCCTCCATGCTCTAAGTGTGAATACTTAGAAGTAATAAAAAATGAAAATTTGCTACTTAAAGAGAACTTAAACAAGTTTAAGGTCGGTAGCAAAGGCTTGGACATGATCCTTGCAAACAAGGGTCACGTCGCAAATAGAAGTAGAATTGGTTTTGTGAGAGGATCTTACCAAAAACTTACCACCTTCATTAAAGGACCCACATTACATGTTTCACCTCATTTGAAATGTAACTTTTGTTGTAAATCCGGACATGTTGTTTACAAATGTCCATTTATGAAAATTAGTCCACATAAGTTGATATGGGTTCCTAAAGAAACTATAAATAGTTCAATAATGAATAACAACATTAGTAGATCAATTTATGAAGCACCCAAAATCAAATGGGTACCTAAATACCATCCTCCTTTATAGACAAACTCACAAGCTAGGAGCAAGAGATGGTATCTTGATAATGGATACTCGAGGAGATCCATCTCATTTCTCTATGCTCACTAGCAAAGAAGAAGGGTATATCACCTTCAGAGACAACAATAAATAACAAAATGATTTTGGTTGAAAATACCTTATGCTCAATGAAACCATGATTGATGAATATGCTTTATGTTTAATAATTTCTTTGCCTTGTATCTCCTATCAATATTTTGAAAATAAATTAAATCATGTTTGATTTGAAGTTATACATAATGATCATGCTTAATGAGTTTTCTTTCGAAATGATGCATGATGATTTTTGTGATTATCGAACTTTGCGATCTTTTGAAAGATCTTTTTCGGCGTTAATGAATGATGCATGGATTTGGGATAAAAGAAAAGAACAAGCATGTATGAAATCAATCAATGAGTGGAAACAAATGGAGGAAAGCATTTTTCTTGAAAAATTTCCTTTTTCTCTATCTTATCGATTTTTCACTAAGAAACCAATAAAATTATTTATGTCCTTTTGAATCTCTTGAAAGTAAGGTTGAGAGTTTGATAATTTTGATGATTTGAATTTGAAATAAGTTTTATCAAAATTATGATATTGATTTCTTGGAATAACATGAGATTACCTTTGATGATCATTTTGATTATTTTGATTCATGGAATTCTGGATTCATGACTTGATCTTTCATTTGTTTATGAGATGGTTGAAATCTTTGTACCTTTGAATTATTCCCTTCTCACCTTCATAAAAATACCTTATGAAATCATGTTATATGTGGTTAAGAAGTAATAATGTGTATCATCTTGATTTCCATTATTATTTCTCGATTTTGAGTATATAAAATCATGTTTAATTTGAAGTTATGATTAATGAGTTTATATTTTGACAATATGCATGATGATTCTTAATATTTATGGACTATCGATTTTCATGATAATAATAGTGACTTTAAAGATTGATGATATATATATATATTATGGCACAAAAAGGACAAAGGCATGCTTGTATGAAAGAACTAAATGGAGAAAAGTATTTTTCTTAAAAATTCTTTTTCTCTATCTTATTGACTTTGATGAATCTATTTTATCATCTTGAAAATGATTTTGATTTGATGATTTGAATTTGAATGAGCTTTATCTTGATTTTTTGAGATTTATAACTTGAGATTTACCCTATAAAAATCAAGATCTTTTATCCTCAATTTTCTTTTTAGCATCTACTATCCTAAATGAATCATGATTTTTCGAAACCACAATTCTTTTTATGATTCATAATGAATTGAGAAATTTTATATGCTTGACGATTGTATACTTAATGATGCATAAAGTTGTAATGAAAATATTGAAATTTTGATACCATAACTTGACGATTTTATGCATGAGATTTTAAAATTATACATGATGATTTTTGTGGTTTGTTGATCTTGATGGTTTTTATGATAAAATTTATTTTTCGTTCCTAAACGTTGATGCATGTTTTTATTTGACATAAATGAAAAATACATGCTTATACGAAATCAATCACTTAAAAAAATATCACATAAAAAGGAAAGTATATTATTGGGTTTAAAATCATGAATCTATTTATGAATTTTGTGAACCTTGAAATTGATTTTGATGGTTTGAATCTAATGGGTTTTATCGAAATCATGATCTTGACTCTTAAAATTTATAACATGAAATACTTTATGAATCAAGATTTTTTACTCTTTATTCTCTTACATTTTGAGAAAATTTTCATTATGAATCATAAGAGTTCTCATGCATGAATTGAAATCTTTTTCTCCTACATTTCCTTCTGTGATTTACTAAAGAGAATATATATATATTTTAAATTCTTGATTTAAAATTTTATTTGAAAATCTCTTATTTGATCTCCTAAGATCTCTCTTTGAATATTTCATGAGGAGAATTTTCTAGATGAATCATGATTTTGATGATTGAATATTTAATATGCATAAATTGAGATCTTGCTCTCCTACTATTCTTTTTGCTATTCACCAAAAAGAAGACTAATTCTAATAAACCATGATATGCTATATGAATTTTATGGTATTCATGAAGTAATATCTCATCACCATTTTTTTTATATTCCTTCATGTGATGATATGAATGCATGAAACACTTATGATATGATTTTTATACAATTCTATATATTCATCTCATCACCCAATTAATTCTTCTTGATATTCCTAATGTGATGAAATGAAATTATGTATGAAATACAAATGGGGAGAAGTTTTGATCATGCATGGTAGGATGCAATTTGACAAATTAATACCATCATGATTTGAAACATTTATAATTTGAAATTATGCATGCAATTGCTTTTTATTGTGATAATATATAATGTGTATCATGAATGCTCTAAATGATGAATTCTTGGTATCATGATCAAAATATTGATAAATGCTAGATTTGTTACCAAAATAATGTATCATGTATGATATGCCCATAGTGATTAATTCATTTGAATAATGCATGAAGTAAGGATACAAATGTAAAGTTTTGAAATTGTGCATATTTGAATTTGAAAACATAATGATGCACAAATAAGATTGATACTTATCTTTGTCATGATTTAGAAATTGATGTAAAAGGTCTTCCTTTCTTTTTGCCAATGACAAAAGGGGAGAAAGAGTTGCTAATACGCTATCTTGAATTGATGTAAGGGGTCATCTCAAAGAGAAGATGCAAATGTAAGACTTGCCAAATTGTTTGCTTGCCTCATGTAAAACATTGTCTCTTGCTAGTTTGGCATTTTGCTAAGGAAGCAAAAATGACACTTCTCAAAAGAGAAGAAATTGCTATCTTAAATATCACCGAGGATTACTAGCTTGAAATCTCAAGAAAATGCAAAATGTGCTATCTTGGCTATCTCAAGATGCTAAACTTGCACTTTGCAATGGAAGCAAAATTGTGAGCTCAAACATTGCAAAGGAAGAAAATTTTGCTAGCTTGCAACTTGTATATTTCAAGAAGCAAGAGCTGCTTTTTGAACATCTCAAAACTGCTAGCTTGCATGTTCTAAAATGTTGTAAAAATTGCTAGCTTGTATGAAGTAGAACATGCTATCTTACTATCTTGCATTTGCTTTCAAAATTTATGCTAGCTTGTATGTAGCAAAACTTGCATATCGTAAAAATTGCTAGCTTGTAGTCTAAAGAGAAGCAAACAATTGCTAAACTTGCACATCTTTAATTGCTAGGTTGCATGATGATAAAATTTGATACTATGTTTATTACGCAATGATTTGAACTTTTTATCTCTAAACACATAAGAGTTGGAACTTCTCTTTTTCGTTGATGACAAAGGGGGAGAAGTATGATGATATGACATATTATGCATAAGTTTATGATGACATGTTGTTTGGAGTTTTGAATCCAAGAGTTTCTATCAATAAGCCATTTTGATAGGGGGAGTTTGTTTAAACTCCGGGAGTTAAGATTAACTCCGTCATCAAGTGGTTGTCATCATCAAAAAAGGAGAGATTGTTGAATCTTGTATTTTGATGATGAAACCACTTAATATGTATTTATGATTTAATCTAAGTTTTGAGTGACGCGGGATACTTCGATCAGGATGAGACAATTAAAGTAGGAAGAATTATGTTGGGTTGGAGGAACATGTCAAAAGATTGGACGTCGGGCCGGTGGATCGATCAACGTATCGATAGAAGGCTTTGGGCCGTGGATTCGGGTATCGGGCCAAGAAGAACGGAGATTGTGCTAAGGATATCGGAGTTGTGGAGTCAACTAGCCAATTGGGCAATAGGCCGCAAGAGAGGACGATGCGCTGAAGAATCGGACGAAGCATCGAGGGACCAATGACATGCCGGACAACTTGATTAATTGCTTAGGATTAATTGTCTCGATCGAAGTTTTGTTTTACATGTGCAAGATTAACTACGATAGCTTGAAGATATAAAGCAAGTCTACTGGAGTCAAGTTCAATGGGTGTTCGAGAGTCCGCCAAAAGTCCAAAGAATCATTGGAAGTGCTACCGGAACTAACCGAGAAGGAATTGGGGACTTGTCAAAGTTTTTGAAAGTCCACCGGAGAGATCGTCGGAGGTTCACGGAGATCACCGAGAAAGTTCGGCTACTTGCCAAAGACTTGCTGAACTCGCCACAAGACCAGGAGCCTGCTGGGAGTCCGCCGGAAGAAATCCGAGGGTGTATCGGAAGTCCGCCGAAAGTTCGCCGGAAGGAAACTCAACGTTGTCGGTTAGAAACTTGCTTAGGACTATGTCTTAATTTCATAGTTTACATATAATTAGGGTTAGGATTAAGAGTTAATCCTATAACCTGGTTAGGGGCCAACTAGGCCCGAATATGAACTGGTTTGGGCCAAATTTGGAGCCCAACCAATGACCCGTAAGGTCGGGCGGTGGCACCACCGAGCACCCAAAAGGTCGGGCGTTGGCACTGCCAGTACATGGTCAAATTGACATTGACAGGGGTAGCACCGCCATCGACAGGCAGTGGCACCACCAGCTTCGGGAACCCAAAGGAATTCAAAATTTGGAGCCCAAATTTGAATCCTCTTGGGGTCTATAAATACCCCTCAATTCTTAGCAAAGAATACACCTTTTGAGAAGTTAGAAATTGAGAAAAAGCTTTAGCCAAGTCCTTAGCAAAGTCTTGTTTTTAATAGCTTAAGTGTTCACCTCCCTCTTTCTCTTTGAAAAATCTGTAAAAGTGTGAACCACTTGTAAAAAGGTTGTAAAAGAGGTATTTGGTCCTTCCCCTTTAAAGTGATTTGCTAGTGGAAGTTGGGAGCCTCATTAAAGAAGGCTTTGCAAGTGGATGTAGGTCATTTGACCGAACCACTTTAAATTGGTGTGTTCCTTGAATATGTGATTGTTTAACTTTCTGAAATCTTCATTTACATAGCAGCAAGCTTTTGGTTTTCATCTCCTTACTTTACTCGAGCTACTTTTACGAAGTCATTCTTTCGTCGAATCGAAATCTCTACACATTTACGAAATCGATTTCAAACTTATGAGTTTTAATCTGTTGCACTAATTCACCACCCCCCCTCTTAGTGCCGCTCTGATCCCTAACAAAAACTTTCTTCTTCGATTCATCCCATTCGCTCATCGGAAGAGAAGATTTTTGAAATCCATTTTCGACAATAGTACAAAGCTTAAAATCCATGGAAATGAGGAAGATCCTCATTCGAGTCTTCCAATACGTTTAATCTGACCCATAAAACATAAGCGAACGTGTAATAGAATGACCCTCATGCATGCCGGAGTAAGCCATCTTTCTTGGGTATTGAACCAAATATAAGAGTGAGCCTAGCTTTGATACCAATTGTTAGGATCAGAGTGGCACTAAGAGGGGGGGTGAATTAGTGCAGTGGATTAAAACTCGTAAGTTTGAAATTGATTTCGTAAATGTGTAGAGATTTTGATTCGACGAAGGAATGACTTAGTAAAAGTAGCTTGAGTAAAGTAAGGAGATGAAAACCAAAAGCTTGCTACTATGTAAATAAAGGTTTCAGAAAGTTAAACACTCACACATTCAAGAAACACACCAATTTAAGGTGGTTCGGTCAAATGACCTACATCCACTTGCGAAGCCTTCTTCGATGAGGCTCCCAACTTCTACTAGCAAAACAGGGTCTGGAGTTCTCCTTGGGTAGTCATATTTAGTGGGTGGCTTTGGGCTATCTCCAAGCACCTGTTTATCACTTTCGTTTGGCCGTCAGTTTGTGGGTGATATGCTGTACTCCTTTTTACTTTAGCACCCTGCATATGGAATAACTTTGTCCAAAATCTGCTCGTGAAGATGCAAGTAGAATTTGGCATAAGCATAATGCATCCTTTATAGTGTAATTCTTTTGAGTCCCAATTGTAATGAGCCATGGAGCTTGATGGTTCTTCCAAATTTTTTATGATCTTACTGGTCTCTAGATCTATTGAAGTGTCCAATGTAGATGAGTAAAACATGTAAAGATCAAGCCATAGGAGAGGAGTTACGCATTACTAGAAAGAGTGAGAAAGGCCTCTTCTCATGATAGTGGCATGGATATATTGGTGGTTGACGATGATGCCCTTTAGGGGATTCTAATCTTTGCTTTACATTGGTTGGACTATGGAGCGGGGGGGTGGGCTGCTGCAATTCATCGATGAGGAAGTTCAATGATGATATAGATCAACTATCATAGGAAGAAGGGGGGTGCTTTGCCGACAGACAACACTTTGGGGCAGAGAACACTTGGTATGGAAGAAGGGGGAGATGCTTATGGCTAGGAGGAGGAGGTTTAGCTCTTCTGTTATAGGACAAAGGTGGGGGGTGTTGAATCTCGGATTTTGATGATGAAACCAATTGATAAGTATTTATGATTTGATCTACGTTTTGATTAACATCGGAAGCTTCAATCAAGATAAGACAATTAAAGCAGGAAGAATCATGTTGGGCTGGAGAAAAACATATCAAAAGATTAGATGTCGAGCCGAAGGATCGGTCGACGTATCGACAAAAGGCTTTGGGCCATGGATTTAGGCATCGAGCCAAGAAGAGCAGATATTATGCTAAGGAAATTGGAGTTGCGGAGTCAACTGGCCGATTGAGCAATAGGCCGTAAGAGAGGATGTGGCACCGAAGAATCGAACAAAACATCGATGGACCAATGACATGCCCAACAACATGATTCATGCTTAGTAATAATTGTCTAGATCGAAGTATGTTTTCTATGTGCAAGATTAACTATGATAGCAAGGCATAAAGCAAAATAAAGTCTTGGATTCAAGAATGTGATTTCGTTGGGAGTTCAAGAGTTCATTGGAAGTCTGGACGTTCGTCAGAAGTTCTGCCGAAACTGATCGAGAAGTCCAGGAGCTTGCTAAAGAAGCTTATCGAAACTCACCAAGAAGATTGTTGTGAAGTCTAGGAGCTTGCCGGGAGTCTGCTAGAACATTGCCGAGAGATTGTCGGAAGTTCGCCGGAAGCTCGCTGGAAGAAACTTGACTTACGGACTTGTTTAGCTTAGAAAATGTTTTAAATTTCATAATTAGTACATAATTGGGATTGGAATTGGGCAAACCCAATTAGAGGCTAGTTGGGCCCATGTAAAGATTGTGTTGGGCCTAATGAAAGGCCCAAACAGTGACCCAAGGTGTGGCATCGTCATGGCACAATCTCTGAGACTATGTCAAGCAGTGGTACCACCCAAACATAGTCTCCGAGAGATTGTCAGGCGATGGTACTACCAGTCTGGGCAGTGGTACCGCCTAGTATAGTGTTAGTGTCAAACTGACACTAGCGATGGTACCGCCCGTACCTAGGAAATCCGAGATGGGATATTTTTAGGCTCTAAGTTTGAATCAACTTAAGTCCTATAAATACCCCTCTCATCCCTGGTTAACACACACAAGCACAAAGAATTTAAAAGTGAGAAAACGCAGTTGTAATCCCTTGAGAAATTCCCTCCACTACTATAAGTCTAGAATTCTATTTAAGAGAGGAGTGAGTGCTTGTAAAGGTTGTCTCCTGAACTTATGAAAAGGAAAAGAGGGGTATAAAGGGTAGTTGGTCTTCGCCCATTGAAGGAAGACCGATAGTGGATGCTGGTGGCCTCGACGAAAGAGGAATCGGTGGAGTGGATGTAGGTCATGATGACCGAACCACTATAAAAGTCTAGTTTACATTTTTTTATGTAATTTACTTTAAACTGTAAACTACCTTTACTGCTCTACTTTCAGTATGTTTACGAATACGCTTTTAAAGTTTAGCATTTCCAATATCGATTTTCATCGAACGTATAAAAATTTTAGAACCGACATTTGATTTTACCGCTGAACTAATACAGCCCCCTCTCTTAGTACCGATTGTTTCCTAACAATTGGTATCAGAGCCTCATTTTTCTCATTTGGTTTAACACCCAAAGAGAAATGGCTCTTTTCAGCTTTTAAGAGGGTCACTCTCTCATTCGTCCTCCTATGTTCAATGGGACAGACTCACATATTGGAAAACTCGAATGAGAGTTTCTTTGCTTTCCTTGGATTTAAATTTATGGAATATTATTGAAAATAGCTTTCAAAGGTCTTCTCTTCCAATGAACAATTGAAATGATTTGGAGAAGACTTTTTCTTTAAATGCTACAACTATGAATGCTCTATTTTGCACCTTAGATAAAACTGAGTTTAATCAGGTTTCTACTTGCGAAACGGCTTTTGATATGTGGCACACTCTTGAAATCACACACGAAGGCACAAGTAGAGTAAAAGATTCTAAGATAAATCTTTTGATGCATGATTTTGAATTTTTTTAAATGAAGCCAAGCGAGATTATTGGAGACATGTACACCCATTTTACGGATATCGTCAATAGTCTAAAAATACTTGGCAAATGTTTTTCGAATTTTAAACTTGTTAATAAAGTTTTACGTTCACTTTCTAAAAATTTGATTAAAAAATAACGGCAATACAAGAATCGAAGAACTTGAACTATTTTCCAATCGAAGAACTTATCAGGTCTTTAATGAGTTGTATGGAACAAAACAAACATGAGAACAACATTCCAAAGATCATGAAGGATTTGACACTTAGAATAATTGAAGACCACTCGAGCAAAAGCTCAATTGATGGTGAACTTGAACTCCTCACAATGAAATTTAAAAAGTTCATGAAACAAGAATTAAAGAACAAAAATAAAAAGAATGCAACTACTTGCTATGAATATAAGAAGAATGAAGCACTTTATGATGAATCGAGCTCATCCGAAGATGAGGAGAACATCAACAAAGGCGAGGTGGCAAACTACGCCTTAACGGTTTTCAACAACGAGGTAATCAAAATCCCCTTAGTTTATTTCAAAATCACATAATACTTTTCATGAGTTATTTTTAATTTAGTTTAGAAATTTTTTTTTTTTTTGAAAATTAAATGTTTAATAATGTAATGAAAATGTAAAAATTAGGATCTTTTTAGTGATTTTAAAAATAATCATAAAAATTATATGTTTTATGATAAACAAACAAAATGATTTTGATTGAAAATGCCTTATGATATCATGCTTAATAAGTTTATATTTCAAAATTATGCATGATGATTCTTGTAATTTATGGCTTATTGGTTTTTACCGTAATGAATGTTACCTTTTCATTTTTTAAAAAAATAACGGCAATACAAGAATCGAAGAACTTGAACTATTTTCCAATCGAAGAACTTGAACTATTTTCCAATCGAAGAACTTGAACTATTTTCCAATCGAAGAACTTATCAGGTCTTTAATGAGTTGTATGGAACAAAACAAACATGAGAACAACATTCCAAAGATCATGAAGGATTTGACACTTAGAATAATTGAAGACCACTCGAGCAAAAGCTCAATTGATGGTGAACTTGAACTCCTCACAATGAAATTTAAAAAGTTCATGAAACAAGAATTAAAGAACAAAAATAAAAAGAATGCAACTACTTGCTATGAATATAAGAAGAATGAAGCACTTTATGATGAATCGAGCTCATCCGAAGATGAGGAGAACATCAACAAAGGCGAGGTGGCAAACTACGCCTTAACGGTTTTCAACAACGAGGTAATCAAAATCCCCTTAGTTTATTTCAAAATCACATAATACTTTTCATGAGTTATTTTTAATTTAGTTTAGAAATTTTTTTTTTTTTTTTTGAAAATTAAATGTTTAATAATGTAATGAAAATGTAAAAATTAGGATCTTTTTAGTGATTTTAAAAATAATCATAATATGTCTCTTAATATTCACAATTTGTTTTCATGATTTATATAACTCATCGCTAAATAATAAAATTATATGTTTTATGATAAACAAACAAAATGATTTTGATGAAAATGCCTTATGATATCATGCTTAATAAGAAATTATACATGTTGTACCAAAAAAACTTGAACCATATTTTGATATCATGCCCAAAGTAATGATGCATAATGATCATGCTTAATAAGTTTATATTTCAAATTATGCATGATGATTCTTGTAATTATGGCTTATTGGTTTTTACCGTAATGAATGTTACCTTTTCATTTTTTAAAAAAATAAATAATAAAAAAATTGATGCATGTTTTGATTTAGCATAAATGAAAAAGGCATGCTTATATGAAATAGTATAAGTGTCATGCTTGATGATTGTATATTTAATTATGCATGATGATTTGAAGTAATGATGATTTTTGGATAATTTATGGTTTATTGATCTTGATGATCTCTATGATGAGATTTGCTCTCTTGATTTTAAACAGTGATGTATGATTTTCATACGAAAAACTTGAGCATATTTATACGAAATCGATCACATAAAATGAAACACATAAAAGAGGAAAGCTTTCTCCTTGAAAAATTTCTCTACTTTATTGATTTTTCAAAAAGGAGAGATTAATGAATCTATCTATGTTTTTCTTTTTATGAATCTCTTGAAAATGATTTTGATTTGATGATTAGAATTTGAATGAGATTTATCTTGATTTTTTGAGTTTTATAACTTGAGTTTTCTTATGCATGAATCAAGATATTATAACATTTGATCTCTTACGCTTCTTCTTGTCATTTACTAAAGAGGAGAATTTTGTTAATGAATTATGGTTTCTCTTGATTTCTCGAAATTATAACTTGAGAATTCTTTTTATAAATTAAGATTGTTTACTATGATTCTTTCTTTTCACTATTTGAGTTATCTAAAAATAATCATAATATGTCTCTTAATATTCACAATTTGTTTTCATGATTTATATAACTCATCGCTAAATAAATTTCTCTTATTATTCTTTATGTGATGATTTAAAAATGTTGATTTAATGTTTGGTATTATGAATGTTTTAGTATCATGCATGACAGAAATGATTGGTATCATAAATGCTTTAGTATCATGCTTGAGAATAATGATGAATGTTCGGTATCATATTCAACATGATTGATCTAATGCATGAAGTGATAAATGCTTAAAGATTTTAATATCTTCATATCATGTATGATATGCCTATAGTGATGATTGATTCAATTTTGGAATCATGCATGAAGTAAGAATGAAATGAAAGGTTTTAAAATTGTGCTTGTTTTAATTTGAAACCATAATGATGCAACAAACATATTGAAATAAGAATGATACTTTATCTTTGTCATAATTTAAAAATTACTGTAAAGGGAAATGATTTGCATCATTGTACTTTTATTCCCTTCTTTTTGATATTGACAAAGGGGGAGCTCAAGATGCAAAATTTGAAAACTTGCACATTACAAAAGAAGCAAACTTGCTAACTTACTCATCTCAAAAGAGAAGCAAGAAGTGCTATCTTGCAAATCTCAAGAGAAACAATATGTGCTAAGTTACACATTTCAAGAAGATGCAAAAATAGTCTATCTTGCACATCTCAAAAGAAGTAAAATTTTACTAACTTTCATATGTGTAAAATTTGCTAGTTTACATCTAAAATTTTCACTAGCTTGCATGATGTAGAACTTGCTATCTTGAACATCACCAAGAATTACTAACTTGCAATCTTAAGAGAAGTAAAGTGCTATCTTGCCTATCTCAAGAAGCAAAACATGCTAACTTGTATATCTAGCAAAATTTACAAACTTCAAAACTCAAAATTATTGCTAGCTTGATTATGCATGATTTTATATTGCAATGATTTGATGATTATTAAAACTTGAGATTATTAACACTTGCATGATGATAAAACTTGAGATTATGTTTATTATGCATATCTCAAGAAGCAAAACATGCTAACTTGTATATCTAGCAAAATTTACAAACTTTCAAAACTCAAAATTATTGCTAGCTTGATTATGCATGATTTTATATTGCAATGATTTGATGATTATTAAAACTTGAGATTATTAAACACTTGCATGATGATAAAACTTGAGATTATGTTTATTATGCAATGATTTGAAATTATGTCTAAATACTTACTAGTTGCACTTCTCCTTTTTATTGATGACAAAGGGGAAGAAGTTATGATGACAATCATGCATGGAATAATGTATTGAATGATTTTATGATGTGTTACAAATATTAATGATTAAATTTGCTTTAACTTGAATTCAAGAGTTCTCTTAAATATGTCATATTGAAATGGGGAGTTTGTTTAAACTCCGTCATCAATTAGTTGTCATCATCAAAAAGAGGGAGATTGTTGAATCTTAGATTTTGATGATTAAACCAATTAATAAGTGTTCATGATTTGATCTGCGCTTTGAGTGATGCAGGAAGCTTCAATCAAGATGAGATAATTAAAGCAGGAAGAATCATATTGGACCGGAGAAAAACATGTCAAAAGATTGGACGTCAAGCCAAAGGATTGGTCGACATATTAACAAAAGGCTTCGAGCCATGTATTTCGGCATCAGGCCAATAAGAGCAGATATTGTACTAAGGAAATTGGAGTTGTGGAGTCAACTGGCCGATTGGGCAATAGGCCACAAGAGAGGATGTTGCGCCGAAGAATCGGACAAAGCGTCGATGGACCAATGACATGCCGAATAACATGATTCATGATTAGTAATAATTGTCTAGATCGAAGTATGTTTTATGTGTGTAGGATTAACTACAATAGCAAGGCATAAACCAAAATGAAGTCTTGGAGTCAATAACGCGATTTCGTTAAGAGTTCGAGAGTTCGTCAGATGTTCGAACTTTCATCGGAAGTTCTATCGGAATTGATCGAGAAGTCTGAGCTTGTTAAAGAAGCTTGTATTGAATCTTAGATTTTGATGATGAAACCAATTGATAAGTATTTATGATTTGATATGTGATTTGACTGACGCAGGATGCTTCGATCAGGATGAGACAATTAAAGTAGGAAAAATCATGTTGGGTCGGAGGAAAACATGTCAGAAGATTAGATGTCGAGCTGGAGGAACGGTCAACGTATCGACAGAAGGCTTCGGGCCATGGTTTCAGGCATCGGGCTAAGAAGAATAGATATTGCACTAAGGATATCGGAGTTGCAGAGTCAATTGGCCGATTAAGCAATAGGCCGTAAGAGAGGGCGATGCACCGAAGAATCGGACTAAGCGTCGATGGACCAATGATATACCGGACAACATGATTCATGCTTAGTATTAATTGTCTAGATCGAAGTGTATTTTTACATGTGCAAGATTAACTATGATAGTAAGGCATAAAGCAAAATGAAGTCCCGGAGTCAAAAACGTGATTTCGTTGGGAGTTCGAGAGTTCGTCGAAAGTCCAAATGTTCATCGGAAGTTCTATCGGAACCAATCGAGAAGTCCTAGAGCTTGCCAAAGAAGCTCATTAGAACTCGCCAAGAAGATCATCTTGAAGTCTAGGAGCTTGCTGGGAGTCCGCTGGAACATTGTCGAGAGATCGTCGGAAGTTTGCCGGAAGATCGTCGGAAGCTCATCGAAAGAAAAGTTGACTAATAGGACTTGTTTAGCTTAGTAAATGTCTTAGATTTCATAGTTAGCACATAATTAGGATTGGATTTAGGCCAACCTAATTAGGGGCTAATTGGGCCCATGTAAGGACTGTGTTGGGCTCAATAAAAGGCCCAAACAGTGACCCAAGAGGTGGCACCGTCGTGGCACAATCTCCAAGATTGTGTCAGGTGGTGGTACCACCCAAACATAGCCTTCGAGAGGCTGTAGGCGGTGGTACCACCAATCTGGGCGGTGGTACCACCTAGTGGCAGGGTGCTAGGCGGTGGTACCACCTAGCATAGGCGGTGGCATTGCCCATACCTAGGAAACCCAGGATGAAAAGTTTTTAGGCTCCATGTTTAAATCAACTTGAGGCCTATAAATATCCCTCTCATCCCTGATTAACACACACAAGCACAGAGAGTTTAAAAGTGAGAAAACGCTATAGAAATCTCTTGAGAAATCCCCTCCTCTAGCATAAACATAGAATTCTGTTTAGAGATGAGTGTGTGCTTGTAGAGATTGTCTCCTAAACCTGTGAAAAGGAGAAGAAGGGTGTAAAAGGTGGTTGGTCTTTGCCTATTGAAGGAAGACCGATAGTGGATGTCGGTGGCCTCAACGGAAGAGGAATCGGAGGAGTGGATGTAGGTCGACGATGACTGAACCACTATAAATCCGGTTTGCTTTTCAATTGTGCAATTTACTTTATCTACAAACTGCCATACTTCATTACTCAACTTGCTTACTACCTTCAATACTCTTCTATATGGTTTCAAGCTATCTTTCCGAATTTGGTTTTAATCGAACGTACGAACGAGAAAATTTCAAAACCGACGTGATTTTTACCACTACACTAATTCATCCCCCCCTCTTAGTCCCAATTGCTTTCCTAACAATTGATATCAGAGCTTCATGATTTCTCATTTAGTTTAATTGTAACATGCCTCATTTTTTTAAAAATTTATATGGACTTATTTGTAAATATGAGGATTTTTTGAATAATTCTTTAGCACTAAATATTTTTATATATATTGAAAGTATTGTGAGGGACCAAAATGTGAATCTCATTAATTGAAGGAGATTTGTGAAAGATTCACACTAAGAAAAAAAATAAAATAAAATAAAATAGAGGACTTGTGGCATTAGCAAGGATGAGGCACTTGCATTTATTCTAAAGATGACACCTAAACCTCCATGCATGCTTGCCACCTCACTATTTTAGCATGAGCCAAACCTAAGTAATTTAAGGCACAATTAAGGGAAACTTTGCAGCTAACATAACTTGAGAAGAGGAAAAGGAATTGAAGGAGAAGAGAAAGAGAAAGAATTGAAGAAGAAGAAGTTTTATCTTGGCTTAAGGCTTTGCATCAATTCCCCCACATTTGGAAATTAAAACTTTTTAAGGCAAGTGTTCTAACCCATCCTTGAGATAAATTTTGATCTGTATTTTCACCTTGATTTTGAGAAAATTGGAAGATTGTGGCCGCATGTAAGATATGTATGTCGTTTATACATCAAATGTTGAATCTGGAATTTTTCAGATTTTGACCTTTCAGTACTCGTGTGGCCATAACTTTTTGCACCAAATTTGGATTGAGGAAAAAAATTTTCATACGAAAAGAGACTTATAGAGCTTTCATTTGATATAAAAATTGAAAGATTTGGAGTAAATTTACATATCCAAACATATAAATGAAAAGACCTCATGTATTCAGTAAAACAGATACTATAACTTCTGACCTTCTGTTACTAAATTGCTCATAACTCTCTAGTGAAAATTCTGAATTATGCAAACTTAGTTTCTTGGAAACTAGGTTCGCATATCTTTCTTTTGACAATTTGGAAATTTTAAAGTATGTCTGCCTTCTAAAACATCTGTTTAAATTGATTCTATCAATTCTGTAAAATAGAGATGATCAATTCTGACCTTCTGTTACTAAATTGCTCATAACTCTCTAGTGAAAATTCTGAATCATGTAAAAACTTAGTTCTTTGGAAACTAAATTCAATATCTTCCTTTGACACCTAATTTGGAAATTTTGAAGTATGTTTGCCTTCTGAAACATCTATTTAAATTGATTCTATCAATTTTGCAAAATAGAGATGATTAATTCTAACCTTCCATTACTCTATTTGTTGTAACTTCCTGTTAGGAACTCAAAAAAAAAAAAATTACAAATCTGAGTTTATCTAAAAATAGATTGATACAGCTTTCCTATGACACCTATTTTTAGTGAATTAGAGCATGCTTGATCACTCAAACAAATCAGGAAATGTACCATTCAAATTCTGCCAGAATTGAAAACTTTGTTGAGTTTTGCCTATTCAAGTTTCATTCTATTGAAAATTTGATTTCTGCTAAATTCTTCTTCAATTGAGCTTTATATTAGTCCTTTGAAATTCTTGTATTGTTTATCCTAAAATTGTTGTATGTCTAAAATTTATTATGTAATGCTTTGTTTGCATTTCCTTGTTTGATAAAGGCACATGCATATCTCCGTTGTTCCGCATGTGCTTCCAATATGTGTCAATGTTATTATTCATACTATCCTTTTGTACTCTGATGTCTTCTGGGATATTGTGAACCTTTGCAAGAAATGGTAAAGGGAGTTATGCATAGAGCCCGCGATGCTCTGTCGGCCCCTATTGACTTCACTCAAACGTGGGTGGATGGAGCTCCCAAATGTGGTGAGCTTTATGCTTGGTGGTCATCTTGAAAATGGATGAATCACATTATGTATGTGGTCCCATAGCCACCTCTATGTTTTTTGATATGATATCCAAAGCTCTGCTATGAGTTTATATTTATGTTTTGGATAAAAAATGGAATGCATGAGAGTTTATATTTATGTTTTGGATAAAAAATGGAATGCATGATACATCAAAAATGACATACAAGCTTGTGTTTATTATTCGATTCACTTGTTATACTTTGAAGTGTTTCATATGTCATTGTTATGCTCCCAAACACTCTTACGCCTTTGATATGCACCTAAATGCTTCATGTGCCATTTGATACATGCCTAAATTCTTCTTTTGCCAATGAAATGCTCCAATTTCCTTTCTCCTATTGTTATGTCTCACGCCTATTTTCGAATAAGTTAACCCTTTGTGATTTTTATATCAAATGAGATGATTTCAAATGAACACTGGTATTTTTGCTTTTGTTATCTTGATACTAAGTCTACTTAAACTTCTCCTATCATCATGGATATATTAGTCGCTTACTGAGCTCTTTATGCTCACCTCGTTGCTATATAAATTTTTTAGAGTAGCTTGTTATGCACTAAAAAGCTAGAATTGGGTTGAAGTAGTGAAAGGCTAGAAAATTTTTGGGCTAATCTTTGTTGGTTGATAGGTTTTTGTTGTATAGTATACTTTACTTCTGATGTAATGTTAAGGATATGTTGATACTTGTGTGTTGTAAAAGTTTAAAGGACCGCTCATGTTTATTGAATGATGAGTTTAAGTTGTATAAGGATAAGAACTCATG
This sequence comes from Musa balbisiana, assembly GCA_004837865.1. Lineage (NCBI taxonomy): Eukaryota > Viridiplantae > Streptophyta > Magnoliopsida > Zingiberales > Musaceae > Musa > Musa balbisiana. The sequence goes on from CM017197.1 coordinate 22,133,553, forward strand.
GTAAATAATTTTTTTTTATGATTGTATATATTTCTACGATTATGGATTTTGTGTTATGGTTGATATTTAGTTGAATTGCCTTTGGATTTTATGAATCTCTAAGTGAAGTGGAGTATAATTTATGAAACATACAGGTTTATAAATTGTGAATATTGATTTGAATGGTTCTTAGTATCCTCAAATTGTTAGATTGAATCATCGATTAAATTGATGACGAATTATAATATTATTGATTTTAGACAGGATCACACGTCCTAAATGCGATAATTCGGGGGGCGTGACATTAACACCCAAGAGAAATGGCTCTTTTCGGCTTTCAAGATGGACTTTCTCTCATTCGTCCTCCCTTGTTCAATGGAATAAACTATACATATTAGAAAACTTAAATGAGAGTTTTCTTGCTTTATTTGGATTCGAATTATGGCATATCTAATTTATGGCATAGTCGAATTTAGTTTCCAAAGTCTTCTCTTCCAATGAATAATTGGAATGAGTTGGAGAAGAAGGACTTTCTCTTTAAATGCAAAGGCTATGAATGTCTTATTCTGCGCCTTAGACAAAAATGAATTCAATCAGGTTTTTACTTGCGAAATGACTTTCGATATTGGCACATTCTTGAAACCACTCACGAAGGCACTAGTAGATTAAAAGTTTCGAAGATTAATCTTTTGATGCATGATTTTAAGTTGTTTCGAATGAAGCTTAGCGAAACTATTGTTGACATGTATACCTTTATCCCAAGCTTTACAGATGTCGTCAATAGTTTAAAAGCTCTTGGCAAATATTTTTTGAATCTTGAACTGTGAATAAAGTTTTATGCTCACTTTCTAAACTTGGGATTCAAAAGTAACGGCTATTCAATAATAATAAAACTTGAACTATTTCCCTTTCAAAGAACTAATTAGGTCTTTAATGACCTATGAATGACTAATGTGACACTTGATAAATATGAGAACCACCTTCCAAAAAAGAGAAAGGATTTGAGATTTAGAACAAGACGAAGACTACTCGAGCATAAGCTCAAGTGATGGTGAACTTGAACTTCTCACTATGAAATTTAAAAAATTTATGAAACAAAAATTAAAGAATAAAAAGAACACAACTACTTGCTATAAACACAAGAAGAGGGAAGTACTTTGGGATGAATCAAGTTCATCGAAGATGAAGAACGAACCAACAAAGGCGAGGTGGCAAACTATGCCTTAATGGATTTCGACGACATGGTAACCAAATTCCCCTTAATTTATTTTGAAATTACATAATGCTTTTCATGAGTTATTTTTAATTTAGTTTAGAAAAATTATTTTTCTTGAAAAATTGCATGTTTAATAATGTAATGAAAAATGCTAAAAATTGGGGATCATGCTTTTCTATTTTTAGCTAATTTTGAAAATGTTAATGACAATTGCATGCTTTATGAAAATACAATAAAATGTTAGATATAAATCTAATGCTTGGACACCTAATAAGAATAATCGTATGTATGTTTTTAAGAAGCAATAATATGTAATCATGTTGATTTCCATATTGCTTTTCGATTTTGATTGAAAATGTCTTATCATGATGAATGTTTTGAAAATAAATGTTTGTATTATGCTTGATGATTTTTATGCATGAGGACCTAAAGTAATGATTTGAAATAATATGTTTTGGAATTATATGTTACACTTTTTGATCTTGATGATTTTTTATCTTTCCGTTTTAAACGTTGATGCATGGTTTTGACATAAGAACAAATATTTGGGCATGACTAATATAAAGTCAATCACACAAATTGAAACTAAGGAAGTTTAGATATCCTTAAGAGTCATGCAACATCATGTTCAACGAAACCATGCTTGATATCTTAATGAAAATGTAATGATGATTTGAAAGCATACTTAACAAGTTTATATTTCAAACTTATGCGTGACAGTTTTTGTGATATTTTGAAAGTTCTTTTTCGGTGTTAATGAATGATGCATGGATTTGGCATAAAAGAAAATGCATGCTTGTATGAAAAACTAAAAAGAGGAAAGCTTTCTCCTTAAAAATAATTCTCTACTTTATTGATTTTTCAAAAAAGGAGAGATTAATGAATCTATCTACGTTTCTTTTTGAATCTCTTGAAAATGATTTTGAGTTGACGATTTGGATTTGAATGAGCTTTATCTTGATTTTTCGAGATTTATAGCTTCAGATTTCTTATGTATGAATCAAGATATTGTATCATTTGATCTCTTATGTTTCTTTTTGCTATTTATAAAAAGAAGAGATTTGATAAAATAAATCATGTCTTGTGGCATTTATGATTTGATATTATTATCATTCATGACATGATGTGTAAATTCCTATGTATTTGTGGTTGTAAACCTCATGTTATAAGTAGAGTATTGATGTAAAAATTATATTCTTCCACTCTACTTCTTCCTTGTTTTCAATAACAAAGGGGAGAAACAAAATTGCTAGCTTAAATGAGAAACCTAGACATGTTAGATCTTCCAAATGCATAAATTCTTCTTATACATTTTCTAGATTATGATATTGATCTCTTGAATTTTATACTTGATCTTTCATTTTTGATGACTGAAATAATGATTGGAATATTGATGTAATTATGAATGATGATTTGGAATCATACATTTTATATTTTGGAAATATACATGATGATTTGGTATTATGCATGCTATACTTCAACTTATGATAACGATGCATGCAATGATGAAATATTCATGACGAAAAATTGTTTTGACATTCACGAATTGATTTATCATCTTTGTTACTTTACCATTGTCATCATTTGAAAATTGATGTAAAGGGTCTTCCCTTCTTTTTGACAATGACAAAGGGGGAGATAAAAGATGCTAGCTTGCACAATACAAGAAGAAAGCAAAAATTGCTAACTTACGCATTGCAAAGAAAGCAAAAAATACACTTCTCAAAAGAGAAGAAAGAACTTGCTATATTGAACATCACCAAAATTGCTAGCTTGCCTATCTTAAGAAGCAATAATGCAAACTTGCAAATTTTTAAAATTAATGTTGATTTTGTGATTATGCATGTTGTAAAGTAATTTGCTAGCTTGTATGTTATAAAACTTGCATATCGTAAAAATAGCTAACTTGTAATCTAAAGAGAAGCAAAAAGTTGCTATCCTAAGAAAAGCAAACATGCTAAGATTGCACACTCTTAAATTATACGAATTTGCTAGCTTGCATGATGATTAAACTTGAGATTTATTATGCAATGATTTAAATTTAAACTTGTATGTTTAAACACTTGTTTGTTGCACTTCTCCTTTTTGTTGACAACAAAGGGGGAGAAGTATGATGATGTTATACATAAGTTTTATGATAACATGTTGCTTGAATTTTTTAAACCAAAAGCTCTATCAAATATGCCATATTGATAGGGGGAGTTTGTTTAAACTCCGGGAGTTAAGATTAACTCCGTCATCAATTAGTTGTCATCATCAGAAAGGGGGAGATTGTTGAATCTCGAATTTTGATGATGAAACCAATTGATATGTGTTTATCATTTGATATGCATTTTGAGTTATGCAGGATACTTTGATCAGGATGAGATAATTAAAGCAGGAAGAATCATGTTGGGCCAGAGGAAAACATGTCAGAAGATTAGACGTCGAGTCGGACGAATGGTCGACGTATCAACAGAAAGTTTCAGGCCATGGTTTCGGGCATCAGGCCAAGAAGAGCGGATATTTCACCAAGAATATTGGAGTTACGGAGTCAACTAGCCGACTAGGCAATAGGCCACAAGAGAGGGCGATGCGCCAAAGAATCGGACGAAGCGTCGATGGACCAATAACATGCCGAACAATATGATTCTTGCTTAGTATTAATTGTCTAGATCGAAGTATATTTTTACATGTGCAGGATTAACTACAATAGCAAGGCATAAAGCAAAATGAAGTTCTAGAGTCAAGAACATGATTTCGTTGGGAGTTCGAGAGTTCATCAAAAGTTCTGTCGAAACCAACCGAGAAGTCCTGGAGCTTGCCAAAGAAGCTTGTCAAAACTTGCCAAGAAGATCATCATGAAGTCCAGGAGCTTGCTAGGAGCCTGCTGGAACATTATCGAGAGATCGTCGGAAGTTCGTCGGAAGCTTGCTGAAAGAAAACTTGACTCATAGGACTTGTTTAGCTTAGTAAATGTTTTAGATTTCATAGTTAGCACATAATTAGGATTGGATTTGGGCCAACCCAATTTGGGGCTAGTTGGGCCCATGTAAGGAATGTGTTGGGCCTAATAAAAGGCCCAAATAGTGACCCAAGAGGTGGCACCGTCGTGGCACAGTCTCAAAGACTATGTTAGGCGGTGGTACCACTAGTATGGGCAGTGTTACTGCCTAGACACAGCCTTCGAAAGGCTGTAGGCGGTGGTAATGCCAGTCTGGGTGGTAGTACCACCTAACACAGCCTCCCAGGTAGTGGTACTGCCAGTTTGGGTGGTGGTACCACCCAGTGGCTGAGTGTCAAGTGGTGGTACCGCCTAGCACAAGTGGTGGCACCGCCAGTACCTAGGGAACCTGGGATGGAAAGTTTTTAGGCTCCAAGTTTGAATCAACTTGAGGCCTATAAATACCCCTCTCATCCCTGGTTAACACACATAAGCACAAAGAGTTTAAAAGTGAGAAAACACTGTAGAAATCTCTTGAGAAATCCCCTCCTCTAGTATAAACTTTGAATTATGTTTAGAGATGAGTGTGTGCTTGTAAAGGTTGTCTCCTAAACCTATGAAAAGGAGAAGAGGGGTGTAAAAGGTGGTTGGTCTTCGCCTATTGAAGGAAGATCGATAGTTGATGCCAGTGGCCTCGACAGAAGAGGAATCAGAGGAGTGGATGTAGGTCGACGACAACCGAACCATTATAAATCTAGTTTGCTTTTCAATTGTGCAATTTATTTTAATTGCAAACTGGCATACTTCATTACTCAGCTTGCTTACTGCCTTCATCACTCTTCCATACACTTTCAAGCTATCTTTCCGAATTTGGTTTTAATCGAACGTACGAATGAAAAAATTTCAGAACCAACGTGATTTTTACCGCTGCACTAATTCACCCCCCCCCCCTCTTAGTGCTGATTGCTTTCCTAACAATTTATTGGAACTCACCAAGAAGATCGTTGTGAAGTCTAGGAGCTTGCCGAGAGTCTACTGGAACATTGCCGAGAGATCAACAGAAGCTCGCAGGAAGAAACTTGACTTATAGACTTGTTTAGCTTAGAAAATATCTTAAATTTCATAGTTAGCATATAATTGGGATTGGAATTGGGCCAACCCAATTAGGGGCTAGTTGGGCCCATGTAAGGACTGTATTGCGCCCAATGAAATGTCCAAACAATGACCCAAGAGGTGGTACCATCGTAATATAGTCTCCAAGACTGTGTCACGCGTTAGTGGTGGTGGTACCACCAGTCTCCGAGAGACTATCAGGTGGTGGTACCATTAGTCTGGGTGGTGGTATTGCCTAGTGCAGTGTCAGTGTCAAACTGACTCTAGCGGTGGTACCGCCCGTACCTAGGAAACCCGGGATGGCATATTTTTAGACTCCAAGTTTGAATCAACTTGAGGCCTATAAATACCCCTCTCATCCCTGGTTAACACACACAAGCATAGAGAATTTAAAAGTGAGAAAACATTGTTGTAATCCCTTGAGAAATTCCCTCCTCTACTCTAAGTCTAGAATTCTGTTTAAGATAGGAATGAGTGCTTATAAAGGTTGTCTCCTAAACCTATGAAAAGGAGAAGATGGGTGTAAAAGGGTTGTTAGTCTTCGCCCATTGAAGGAAGACCGATAGTGGATGCCGATGGCCTCGACGAAAGAGGAATCGATGGAGTGGATGTAGGTCACAACGACCGAACCACTATAAAAATCTGGTTTGCATTTCTTTGTGTAATTTATTTTAAACTACAAATTGCCTTCACTGCTCTACTTTCAATACGTTTACTAACACGCTTTCAAAGTTCAGTATTTTCGATATCGATTTTCATCGAACATACGAAAATTTTAGAATCGACATTTAATTTTACCACTGCACTAATTCCCCCGCCCCCCCCCCCCTCTTAGTGCCGACTATTTCCTAACAGGGGGCACTTGTCTCCTACTTCGTCTCGACAATGAAGGGAAGGAGCTAGAGGGGCATTTGCCTCGTGCTTCTTCACTGTAATGAAGGGAAAAGGTCGTCAAGCAAGATGCGACTATTAGTGAGGAGGAAGGGAAAAACTTGCTCGAGATAAGAGAAGTTCTGATACTATGAGGAATTAAAAAATAGATTATGAAAAGAGATAATTTTTATTAATTGAAGTGATGAGTATTTATAGAGGAAAATATTTTCTTTAATCAATAACTTAAATCACGTAATTAGATCAGTTATTTGATTGATCCTTAAATCATAAATTGATTGAGAATATAAAAAAATAAAAATATTATTCTATATATGTCTCTATTAAAATCATTAATTTTTATCACTTCGATTGTCTTATTCATCCTAGTTGCACTCGGGAATCTCTCCGAGACAGAGCTGAATCCAGTTTTGAGGGTACTTTGGTAGTTGGAGCATACATTCTCCTCTGGTATCGGTGTTTATGGGGTCTACTATTATTGGGAAAAATCTGTTACAGTGAAATAATTCTTTTTCCTCTTTCTATATCAAAATGGGTTCCTCATCAAAATACTAACTTGTTATCAAAAGCACATATTAATCAAAACAGCATAAATAGTAGAGCAATAAATCAATCACATAGTAAGACCAAATTTTAATGTGAAAAACCCAATGCGGGAAAAACCAAGGGACTATAGTCCACCTTAAACTTCCACTATCACCAATAATGATACAGGTTTACAGTAAGTCTTCTCTATAATAACCAGAGGATCATAATAACATTAAGAACATAAATCTTGGCTCCACATTAACATATCATCATCATCAAAGATGGATTTCATGAAAAGAGAATTTTAGGTCTCACAGAGTGGGTATTACAAGAAAGTATCTCAGAGAGAGTAAACTGTAGATCAACACTATTAGGATTGTAGAGCTTACTACAAGGATTCTCCACATAAAATTTGGGCTAAAACTGACAACGTTTGGCCATTGATCATCAAGCAAAAAACTCAAAAACCTAATTTTCTCTCTCTATTCTTTCCTCTCGCTGTGCGTCGCTGCGGCCTCTCGTTGCACGCACCCTCGCTTTTTTTTTGGATAAATTAGATTTGGGCTTACTGCCCAAATCATTAGTCCAAGCCCACATATGAGCTGGACCCAACAATTCTCCCCCTCTAGCTCATATGGTGGGTTGTACTAAGCTTGAAATGACCTACAAGTGGAAAAGAAATTGCTTTGGCTTTACTCATGTTGAATATTTTAAGAACCTTTTCAATGTAAGTCTCCTAAGATAGCCAAATCTTTATTTTCTTCCTATCACAAAGAATCTTTATGCCAAGTATTTATTTCACCAATCTTAAATCTTTCATGGCAAAAGACTTACTTAGCTCTCTTTTAAGCTTTTCAATTTTACAAGCATTATAGCCAACAATCAGCATATCATCAACATATAGCAGGAGAATAATGAAATCATTATATGAAAATTTTTTCATAAACACACAATGATCAGATGTGGTTCTATTATACCATTGGCACATCATAAAGGAATCAAACTTCTTGTACCATTATCTAGGTGCCTATTTGAATCTATATAAGCTTTCCCTAAGCTTACACACTAGATTTTCTTTTCCCTTGACTCTGAAACCTTTTGGTTGCTCCATATAAATTTCTTCTTCTGAGTCACCATGAAGAAATGTTGTTTTCACATCAAGTTGCTCAACTTCTAAATTCAAGTGGGTAGCCAAACCAAGAACAACTTGGATAGAGGATATTTTCACAATTGGATAAAATATTTCTTCAAAGTTAATACCTTTCTTCTTATCGAATCCTTTCACAACTAGCCATACCTTGTATCTTTATTATGAGCTATTATTTTCAGTCTTCAATTTGTAAACTCATTTATTCTTGAGAGCTTTCTTCTCTTTAGGCAACTTTACCAAGTTATAGGTGTGGTTCTCAAGCAAGGATCTCATTTCTTCTTGCATAGCTTTATCCCACTCAGTCTTATGCTCAAGTAGAATAGCTTCTTAGTAAGTTTCTAGCTCTCCCCCGTTAGTAAGCATAACATACTCATGTGGAGGATATCTAGTAAATAGTTGTCACTCTCTTGTGGATCTTCTCAATGGGATCTCAGTTGGTGGTGGAGGTACTTGTTCAGTTGGTTCAATATCATCAATTGTAGGAGTCTCATCACTAGCAGTCTTACCATAATCTTCTTGTTCATCTTCCCTATGATCATCATGAACTACAGGTGAAGGAACTGGACTCAAACTCTAAGGAATATAAATAGAGGTTTTTGGCTTCTCAATCTTATCACCATCATCAAACAATTGGTCTTCAAGAAACACAACATTCTGCTTCTAATAATCTTCTTGTTCACTAGATCTCATAATCTGTACCCAAACTCTTTATGATCATATCCCAAGAAGATACATGCTTTTGTCTTATTATCAAACTTGGACCTCTCATCTTTGGGAATATGAACAAATGCTTTATACTTAAAGACTCTCAAGTGATTATAAATTTTTTTTTTTTTTTTCCATACTCTCTTTGGAACATCACCTTTCAGAGGAACTGATGGAGAAAGATTTATAAGGTCAATTGTAGTTCTCATTGCCTCCCCCGAAAATGACTTAGGTGACTTGGCATAGGAAAACATACACCTAATCATTTCTTCAATGATTCTTTTCATCCTTTCTGCCACATCGTTCTACTGAGGAGTTTTAGGAACTGTTTTCTCAAGCCTAATACCATGGAACCTGCAATAATTCTCAAAAGGACCCCTATAATCGCCACCATTATCTGCTCGAACACACTTTAACTTTCTGCCAGTTTATCTTTCAACACTGACATGAAACTTTTTGAAAACATCGAGTACCTAGTCTGTAGATTTCAAAGCAAAAGCCCATACTTTTCTAGAATGATCATCAATAAAAGTAATAAAATAAAGAGCACTTCTAAGAATTCTAATTTGCATAGTATATACATCAGTATGAATCAAATTAATAACATCTGATCTTCTAGATGATGGATATGTATGAAATATAACTCTATGTTTTTTTGAACTAAGCAATGATCACAAGATTTAAGAGATGTACCTTGTAACTCTAGTAAAAAATGTTTTCTAGTAAGAGTTTGAAGCCCCTTCTTGCTAATATAACCAAGCCTCTTATACCAAAGATCTATACTTTCATCCTTCTGAATTGCATTAATCTCTCCTTTGTGTAGCTTAACTCCCATGATATAAAAAGAGTTAAGCTTCTTTCCTCTTACCACAATTAAAGAACCTTTAGTAAGTTTCCATTGAATTTCACCAAAATAGTGAGTAAATCCCTCATCATCAAGTTTGCTTGTAGATATCAAATTAAGATAAATATATGGAATATGTCTAATATCTTTGAGTATCAATTTGCTTCCAATACTGGTCTCTAAGCAAATATCTCCAATACTCACAATCTTAGATGTACCATTGTTTCACATTCTGACATTACCAAACTCACCAGTAGTGTAAGACCTGAAGAAATCACCATGAGAAGTAACATGAAATGAAGCACCATAGTCAATTACCTAGTTACTGTCCTGAGCTATAAGACTAACAAAACCATCATCACAAACAATAATGATATCACTTTCAGCAGCAACTATATTGGTCTCTTTCTCATTTTTCTTCCTTTCATTTTATTCTCGCTTCCAAAACCTACAATCTTTCTTCATGTGACATAGTCTATTATAGTGAAAACATTTGATATCTCTTCTAGACTTGAATCTTTCTTTATAACCATGTAGATTTCTGCTATGACTTCTTCCACGTCTTTCATGGTTTTAAGTAACAAATGCACTAGAAGAAGATTATCCCTATTTTTTTGTTCTGACATCTTCATTTAGTAAACTGTCTTTAACTATATCTATAGTTAGAGTCCCCTCTGGCATGGAGTTATAAATTGTCACTACATATGTTTCCCAACTTTCTGGTAAAGAGTTGAGAAGTAATAATCCTTGCATCTCATCATCTATATTCATTTTCATAGCAACCAACTTGTTTATAAGACTCTGAAATAGGCTTATATGCTCAACAATATTACTATCATCTTTATACTTCAAATTTACAAGCCTTCTGAGGAGAGAAATTATGTTTCCCACTATCTTTTTCGTAAAGAGGTTTTCTAATATTTACCGAACAACATGGTTTCATTAGAAATATGCTCATGTAAATTTATATCCCTCTATCTTCTAATATAGGCAATAGCTTTTCTATATTGAACTTCTCATTCTTTATCGTCCATAGTAGAAGGTTTATCTTTAACCTTGATGGGCTTATACAAATCTTTACAATAAAACAGATCTTCCATCATATGCCTCCAAGTGGAATAATTTGATTAGTTCAATTTAATCATACCATCTGACTCTTCCATTTCAATCACACAAGAAAAAAACTAGTACCAAACAACCTACAGCTCTGACACCGCTTATTGGGAAAAATTTATTACAGTAAAATATTTTTTTTCTCTCTTTGTGTATCAAAATGGGTTATTCATCAAAATATCAACTTGTTATCAAAAATACATATTAAATAGAACAGCATAAACTGCAAAGCAATAAATCAATCACATAGTGAAACCAAATTTTAACGTGAAAAACTTAATATGAAAAAAATTATGGGACCATAATCTACCTTAAACTTTCACTATCACCAATAATGATAATAGGATTATAATAAATATTCTCTATAATAACCAGAGGATCAAAATAACATTAAAAAGATAAATCTTAACTTCATATTAACATACCAACTATAAGGATGATAAAATCTGATTCATTCGGATCTCCCGCAACGCAACAGAAGCATCGTGAGAAGTTGGTTCCCAATATTTGCCACAAGGTGAAGATGATTCCCGTAGAATGCAGCAAGCGAACTGCTGCATCTAAAAGTAAGTTTTTATTGGTTGATTGGTTTTGTCAAATAGGATTTTGCTTGTAAATGAAAATCGAAATTGATTCTAACTCCACGTATGAGTTTGTCTTTAATCATAATACTTATTTTCTCTTTTATTTTTTAAATGGTGTTAGGATGGGGTTGATTATAGATGATTCAAGCACATAAAATCTTATCATACTCTGTGATTTTAAAATTTATATTGAGCTATCTATATTTATAAAATTATAATAAATTATTTTATTTTTAATAACATTGATTGTACTGATAGATGTTATATATGATTTCACGTATTAGAATGGTACTAAATTGAGGAGTAAAATGATTATTTCACACGTTAATTTAATAATAAAAAGGGTATTTGGCTTAGGTATTCTCCTATGGTCTGGCATGTTTATTTGTCTATACTATGGTCCTCTTTGACTCATCTATAGCCCCGGAGGGTTCAAATACTTATTTCTCTTTATTTTTAAATGGTGTTAGGATGGGGTTGATTATAGATGATTCAGCACATAAAATCTTATCATACTCTGTGATTTTAAAATTTATATTGAGCTATCTATATTTATAAAATTATAATAAATTATTTTATTTTAATAACATTGATTGTACTGATAGATGTTATATATGATTTCACGTATTAGAATGGTACTAAATTGAGGAGTAAAATGATTATTTCACACGTTAATTTAATAATAAAAAGGGTATTTGGCTTAGGTATTCTCCTATGGTCTGGCATGTTTATTTGTCTATACTATGGTCCTCTTTGACTCATCTATAGCCCCGGAGGGTTCTCCGATTGCCCTGTTCATCTATAGCTCTCTGAGATGGAGCTGGATCCAGTTTTAAGGGCATCTCGATAGTTAAGAGGGCAAATTCCCCTCTGATACTGGTGTTGGTTCTCAGTATTTGCCACAAGGTGAAATTGATTCCTCGTAGAATGCAGGGTGAAAATGATGCTACGAATACTGTAAGCGAACAATTATGTCCAAAAGTGAGTTTATTTATTGGTTGATTGATTTTGTCAAATAGGATTTTGCTTGTAAATGAAAATCCAAATTGATTCTTTTAAATAACTTCACATGTGGATTTGCCTTTAATTGTAATACTTATTTTCTCTTTTATTTTTTTTAATGGTATTAGGATGAGACTAATTATAGATTACTACTATCGTCAAATCATATTAGCATCTCTATTTCTAAAAGTTACATTAAACTTTTCATAGTTATTAATTATAACAAATTACTTTATCTTTAAGAAAATCACTCTATTTTTTTAACTAACAATGTGGTACTAAGTTGGACAAAACAATCATTTCAGAACAATCATGTCACTTATTAATGTAATGGTAGAGTGATTGACTTAGGATGGTGTCGTCGAGTCCAACATTTCCCGGTGGCAGGGCATGGTCATCTTTATCATCGCCAAGGTCATCCTTCTTGGGACCCTCTTCATCATCACACAACTTGGTATCCACTATAGTGTCCCATTCTCAGTCCTCGCTTGCACCACCATCAAAATCTGTGACACCCAAGTCGTTGTCCTCCTCCGCGAACTCGTTACCTACGATTGGTTTAACATCGAGACTAGGATCAATGGCCAAGTCATCTTCCTCCTCCTCCCGGCTTTCATTTACTTGTCCCCCAACGTAACATCACTCATGTGGCTCATCACCTCACCATTAGAGCTTGTCACCTTCGTCCTCTCCTAGGCGACCCAACTCATAGTGTTGTTGAAGGGGATGCATTGCATCAGAGCGCTACAGAAGCTCTTAGCTCTCAATTTTTGCTGCTTTGCTCTTGGGTTGGGCTTATAGCAATGCCAGTGGGTTTGGCCCTATGCTCTCTTTGCCGCCTCAGCTATCTTCTCCCGAGTTCTAGCCACTCTACTTCTCATCATTCACTGCCAACGTTGGTAGTTGGGCGGCAATGGAACTGAGCATCTCGAGAGTGGTCGCTCTCACTACGCCAAGAGCCCGACCTTCGCCTTTGTCAGTCTCACCATCACTTCCTCCATGGAGATCATCTTCGACCAGGTGGTCTCCAACCTTATCCAGCTCCTTTCTATGACCAATGGTATACTCACCAACCTGATCGCTATCCCCGGGATAACCCCAGCCATGGTCACCACCAACATCCCCGTGAACGTGGCTCCGGCCAATGCTCTGGTGAGCTTTCGTTCGGCCACCTTTAGTTTCAGGGGTGGTGCGCTCTACACGACCCTGACGGGGATCCTCGTCCAACCATGGAAGATCTTTAGGTCCATAGACAAGTTCATCTACATGTGGCTCATGAGCTACTCAGCCGTCATCGGCCCGATAGCCGATGTGCTGCTCGAGGACTACTATGTCGTGTGGCAAATGCAGCTCGACGTGGAGGAGCTCTACTCGAGCAGCGTGGCTGGGAGGTGCTACTACACCGGGGGATACAGCATGATGGGCATAGCGATGGTCATGGCCAACCTCTCGTCGGTAGTCCCTAGCGTCCTTCACTAGGTAGCAGGAGCGCTCATCTTTATACCTTTAATTTTCATGATCGTTTTGGTCGTTTGTTTGGTTTCAATTCAACATGAAATGTTATTAAAAATGAAACGGTTTGTTATAATTTTATAACTATGAAACTGCTGCAATATAATTTTTACAAGTACAAGGATCACAATACTATGATTTAAGTAAAATAATAATATATAATTAATTTTATAGAATGAATAAAGAAAAATCGAAGAAAACTTTTATATAAATTATAAAAAATAATTAATGCTCTTATTTTGACTAGTAACAAACAATGTACGCAAAGGAGCTAAATGACGGCAAAAAGATCCAAATCACCAATGTAAATACTTAATAGTTTTTTTGAATGAGCTCAGTTATTGACTTCTGTGAATTCATAACCATAACAGGAAGGAACTCGTCAATTAAGATTTTTCTGTTTAGAGTTATGGCAGTCGTTGTTGGTAACTATGCAGAAACACCGTGGGAAGGAGTGTGAAAATTTTTATCCCAACTTCCACCTTGTCTCTTGTCCACATACAAATGCAGAGTTTGATTGAGAATGGTGAAGGGAAAGATATCTGTTACCCTAGTTTCTATGTACTTATATTTGGATGAACTAGAGGACGAATAAAGAGAGATAAAATTGTTAGATTATGTGATTCTATTTAATTAAGACATATTATAGATATGATTGAATTCTAATTATAGTTATTGGGTAATAGAAAAGAAGTTTATATTATAGTAGGATTCCTTGGGGGATGCCCTTAATGGGACCCTCTGGTCTCGCCTATAAATAGACAAGATCTCTAGAGGCTAAAAAGACGCATCACAATGCAATTGAAAGATTAAGTTTTTCCTCTCAACTCATGGTGCACTTGTAAATCAGATGAGGTTTATTCTTCTGAACAACAATAAAAGGTATGCATCATAATATTGTTAGATCTAATTTTATTTGATTTCAATCCTGACATAAAAGTTTTTCTGCATTACAAATAGCATGATTATAGATTTTATACTAACAATTGGTATTAGAGCATAGGTTCTTGAGATCAAATATATTAGATCTATTATTTTTATTTACGATGCATGAATGATTCATCGGATATTATTGATTTGTTTTTTTATATGATTCACTCTATTGCTAATTGTGAGCAATGTACAATTTTTATATTTGATCGATGAATTTACTGTTTACTATCGGTGTTATTGAGGCGATGATCTCTGTTGATCACTTGTTTAGTTGTCGACAACCCCGTTGAAGGGCTGTGTACCAGCCCGCAGCCGGACATCACAGCCGCGCAAGGGTAGCGGTCCACTTGTGAGCGGCAACTGCACCACGCAGCGCGTGCATCGTTGTAGCAACAACGACCACTGGTAGTCGCCAAGTGGGCAGCCATGCGCTGTGGTGGCTGTCCAGGCATGCAATCGATGGACACGCAACGACGGTCGTATGCGAATAGCAACCATGAGTAGATGTCGGCGGTACCATGGGCATCCCACACCACCTGTGAATGTGATGCCTACAGAAGGTGACGATTGCACCCCGTGTGAAGTCAGCGACCGCTCTCATGCGTAATGGTGGCACCCGCAAAGGGCGCCTATGGAAGGGCGATGGCAGTAGATGGCGGCAACCACTACCCCTATGGGTAGAGGGTAGTGGCAGTGGCTGTGCGTGGGCATAGGCCCCACCAAGGCAACGACCGCGCGTGGGTAGGCCGCGGACGGCCACACGCAGGTAGGAGTTGCACACCGACGGCGGTCATGCATGGGTAGGCTGCGCCCAAGTGGCAGGCCGCACCCAAGCGACGGCCACACGCAGGTAGGAGTTGCACACCGACGGCGGTCATGCATGGGTAGGCTGCGCCCAAGTGGCAGGCCGCACCCAAGCGACGGCCACACGCAGGTAGGAGTTGCACACCGACGGCGGTCATGCATGGGTAGGCTGCGCCCAAGTGGCAGGCCGCACCCAAGCGACGGCCACACGCAGGTAGGAGTTGCACACCGACGGCGGTCATGCATGGGTAGGCTGCGCCCAAGTGGCAGGCCGCACCCAAGCGACGGCCACACGCAGGTAGGAGTTGCACACCGACGGCGGTCATGCATGGGTAGGCTGCGCCCAAGTGGCAGGCCGCACCCAAGCGACGGCCACACGCAGGTAGGAGTTGCACACCGACGGCGGTCATGCATGGGTAGGCTGCGCCCAAGTGGCAGGCCGCACCCGGGCTGCGCCCAAGTGGCAGCAACGCATGAGCAGCACCGTGGCTTGGTAGCCGTGCATGCACAGGCGACAATAGCGTAGGCAAGGGTTTGTCTTTTGACATAATTATAGTTTTGCCCTCGAGGCTAGGGTTTTTATCAAATTATAGTTCTGCCTTTTACAAATTTTATAATTCCAATTTATGTCCTATCAATATATTTATAATTTTACCCTTATGAAATTAAGAATTTTAATTTATATTCTTAATTATAAAATTGATAAATATGATTTACTATAATTATGATTGAATTTAACCATGATTATATTTTTTTGATTGTTTGATTGGATTTAATTTTTGATTAAAAATATAAATTATGGTTTACTTTTATAGTTTACTCATATGAATTATTGATTATATTTTTACATATGGTAAATAAAATCCAATTATTGTTCTTGGATATTCATTTGGTTATTCACATGTATATATTTTTGAAATTATGAAATAATATTTATCTTTCACATAAAGGTATGATTTTTATATTATTGTGATTATTATATAAAATTTTTTTTACTGATTAATATTTAATAATTATTATGGTTGTTATTCCATTATTGAACTTCTTTACCATAAATCAAGATAAATAAATTTATGAATATTATTTGTAATTTATCTTAATAAATTTTATTTGATCGATAGTTGCCAAAGTAGTCTGGGATGATAGACTTATGAGATATGAATTATGATAAATGCCTTATCATTTATAAGATATTTTAAACTATATTTTATATTTTTGTATTGGTCCTACAACCACCAAAGTGACCTAGACCAATAATCTATAAAATATATTATGAAATTAGTCTTAAATGATATTAAATAAAATAATATTTATAATGGCAACATGAATTAGGATAAAAAAATTTGGTGAATATTATTTGTAATTTATCTTCCTAAGTTTTATCTGACCGGTAGCTATCAAAGTAGCTTGGGATGATAAGCTTATGAGATATGAATTATAATAAAGTTCTTATCATTCATGGGATATTTTAGACTATATTTTATCTTTTTGTATTGGTCCTATAGCCACCAAAGTGACCTGGACCAATAATCTATAAAATACATTATGAAATAGATCCTAAGTAATATAATATTCATGATGGCACATATAATTAGGAGATTTAGATAATCCTAAAGGAGAATTTATTTCAAATAGTTATGTGATAGGATATGATGATACTATTTTGGATATCCTTATAGTTTAGGATTGTATACCCAAAGGTAATAATATTATTCCACAAGGATAGTATCAATCCTCCATAAATGATCTTGAGTGAATATTAGATATGTCAATATTTCACCCAAAGGTAAAATATAGATGATATCAATATTTCATCATATTTTAAAAACTTAAAGCATTAATGTTATATTATTACAATGGTACTTCCTTCATTGTATTTTTGTAAATGTCTCTATACTTTTTGAAATAAATAGCTTGAGTATATGCAAGTTGTATTGAGTGAGTGAAACTTTTGATCTGATTAATTGAAGATAACACAAACTTAATTACTGAAAGTTTTGTGGAATAAATAATTAAGGTGACTGATCTGGAAAGGTATGAAAGACTCAATTTTATGATACTTAAACTTCACTACAGTTTATAACTAATACATGAGAATATCTAAGGATCAATTTAAATTTTCTGATAAGTCATTAGTTGACACCTTAAAATGATAGTATTTGAGGAATTCAATATTATATCCTTAATATAAATGATAAAGCTATAAGCTCAAAACTCATAATATTTTTAGTACTACTTAGGGAGTGAGTAACACTAAAATAAGGATGAAGTGTAAGTTACCCAAGTTTATAATTACTATATAAATTTATAAAAAAATATCTTCACAATAAAGTGTTACTTCTGTAACAAAGAAAGTTACGTGAAGAAGAAAAAAAAAACTATAAGATTTTGATTTGAAATGAAAAAAGCATAAATATAATCTTTATATGGTTCAAATCAAATATTATAGAAATTATTTTTTAATACTTGATGGATTAATTTGATGCTTCAACATATGTTACCAATAATAGATATTCATTAAAAAAAATGAAGGGGGATAAAACCAAAAAAGAATGAGATATTCATCATTAAGGGAATCATCTTAAAGTGAAAGCGATATTAGTTTGTATTTATTGCCTACATTTAAAGATGATTCAATTGATAGATCTTTGAGGATCCATGCTGTGTTCTTATAATTATGAGAATTTAGATTCTTTACCTAGAATTATTAGAATATTATTTCCCTTTTGGTGGTTGTAAACTTACTGTAATTTAATAAAAATTAACCTTTAAATTCTGTATAATAGTTTATATAGAATTAATATGAATTTTAAGTTTATAATGATCCTATAATTAAATATTAAAATAAAATATAATTTTATAAACTCCTTGAGATTATGCTTATATGTGTGGGTCACTCTATGCTTTCATCTTATTAAAGAGAGACATTTTATCACTATATAAATAACCTATTGAGATATGATTATATATATCTGATTTATGTAAAGTCTATGATCATTCACACTCTTAAAGTGTATATAAATGAAGTCGATAGACAATTAGATACAAAATTCAAGATCATCATATCTAACAAGGGTAATAAATTTTATGATATTTATGATGAACCCAATTATAATTCTACTTCTTTTGTTAGATTCTTGGAAAAATAAGGTATATGTGTTTAATATGATTTACCAGATGTGTTATAACAGAATATGATTACTAAAAGATATAATCGTACCTTTATAGATATCGTTAGAAGCATGATAGGTTATTCTTTTGTATCTAAATCAATGTGAAAAGAAACTCCAAGGACAACTATGTATTTCATGAATGGTGTTCCTAATAAGTAAATTATATGACTTTTTTTTAGTTATAAAATGATAGGAAACCTAACTTAAGATATTTACATATTTGAGATTGTCCTATATAGATAAGGATCTTCAACTTATATAAAAGAAAATTAGATTTAATAACTATTTTTGAATATTTTATTATCTATTTAGAAAGTTCAAAGGGGTACATATCTTATTGCTGTAATCATAGTACAAGGACAATTAAATATGGTAATGTAAGATTCCTATAAAATAGCAAATTAATGGGAGTGAAAATCTCAAATTTTAATTTTGATATATAGGAGATACTAGTTGATACTTCTTTATTATTCTAGAGATTTTTATTACTCAAATCATTAAATGATTTGATAAAAGTGAACAACAAAATAACATTACTAAACTCCCACATTATATTGATATTACTGTTAATGGTCTTGTAGAATAACCATAATTGACAACATTGTTAATATCTTAAAGAGAAAGGAATCCTGTCATTTATGATTATTATATGGCATATCTACAAGAATCATATTATGATATAGGAATCAGAATGGATCTCTCATTGTTTTCATAGGTCATGAAAGTAATGATTCCGAAAAGTATTATGATTCAATAAAAGAAGAGTTAAAATTAATAACCAGAATTGTATCTGATAAATTTATCAAATTGTCTAATAATTGTAAAAAAGTCTATTATTTAAATGTGACTCAAAGGACAATGTTGAATGATATAATGGTTAGACTTGTGGTTAAAAGTTTTACTCATAAAGAATGTATCAATCATAACGAGATATTTAGTTTTTAATGAACTTGTTAAGAATCATTATGACAGTAGTGACTCATTATAAGTTTGAGTTATATCATAATGATATGAAAATAATTTTTTTAAGGATATAGATTTATATGGGTTTCTTAAACGATTTACAAAGAAAATAAAAAAATATAAAATTTGATATGTAAATTCAAGAATTCATTTATGACCTTAAACAAGCTTCATGATAATGATATATAAAGATTCTTGATATCATTATTTTATTTTTAGATTTAAGAAAAATACTATTGATCAATATTTATATCGGTGAGAGTAAGTTTATTATATTAGTCTTATATATGGATAGTATTTTGCCTTACCAATAATTATCTTGGTTTATTATACTAAATCAAAAAATTTGTCACTAAGAGTTTTAATGTGGTTGATATAAATGAGACATCTTATATTATTAACATTGAGTAATTCAAGGATAGACCTCAATGATTGTGAAGATTGTCTTAGAAAGGATTTATCAATCGAGTCTTGAAAAGATTTAATATACAACTTTGTTCAATAAATCATAAAAGCTAAATTTTAGTCAATCGTAAATGCTTTAAAATGACTTAAAAAGAATCAGATAAAGAAAATATTCTTTGTATATGCGTAGTTGGAAGTCTATGCTTAAGCCTATGTCGGAACATATATCAGTTTTATAGTTAAAATGTTAGGTATATATTGGAGTTACCCAAAAATAAAAACACTAAAGGATAACAAAGAAAATAATAAGATATCTGGAAGGGACAAAGGATTATATGCTCACATGTATGAAATTATATCAGCTTGAAATGATGGTATTTTTCAAATGCTAATTATATAAATTATCTCGATAATAGAAAATCCACCTTACGGTCAATATCTATATCAATTAGAGGGGTAATTTATTATTATTATTAATAGAAGTTGATTTTGTGGCATGCTTTGAGGCCACTGATCAAACTTTTTTCTTGCAAAATTTTATCTCAGGACTTGGTATAGTCAAATTCAATTACCAAGTCATTAAAGATATCTTTGTGACATTACAATAGTTTTCTTCTCTAAGAATGATAAGTACTATTGCATCTCTATGTATTATGATATAAAGTACTTAATGGCTAGAGAAGAGGAGTCTAGAAATATATAATTTTAATTAATTACTTGAGTTTCACTGTATCGATTGCTGATTCATTCATTTAGGACTTACAGCCTAAAGTATTTTAAAAGAACATATTCTTATGATTGGGTTTGTGAGCAACCCATAAAAAATATGGTGATGTATATTTGAGTGAATACTATAATTGACATTCTTGCCTACGTACTTAAAGTTATTTATTTTTGCCATCTTGTTCACAATTATGTATGTATATATTATGGTTGAATGGTTGAATGTGATGATAGAATTGTCTTGATAAGATAAATTATAGGGGTAATTTTAGACTGTATTAGAAAAGGCTAACAGTGTTGTGGTACATAGAAGGAAGTATGACACTAATGTCATACAATCGTTGTTTTATATTGTTAGTCAGACTTAATGTGGTATTATTATATTTATTGGACTTATTGGCCTATTTTTAAATATTCATGCGCGTGTATATAGTTTTTCTAAAACTTTATAATCCAATTGGGTTAAATTATTTTTAAATAAATTTTGTTGATTTATTTTTAATTTTAAGTCTTTTTGTATCTTACCAATTAATGGGCCAAGTGGGAGAATGTTATATTATGCGGCCCTATTTAATTAGGCAAAATATATTATAGATATGATTGGATTCTAGTTATGGTTATTAGCCAATAGAAAAGAAGTTAATATTATATTAGGATTCTTCAAGGGATGCCCTTGACGGGAGGAACTCTCATAATAATTTATCCTAGACCATTTGCTCTCGCCTATAAATAGATAGGACCTCTATGGGCTAAAAAGATGAATCTCAACACAGTTAAGAGATTAAGGTTTTTCCTCTCAATCTCTCTAATCCATCAATCTAAGTGGTCTTGTGAAAAGATAAGAAGAAAGGAGAAGGAATGTCTAGTTCTTATTGCAGATTGATATCTCAGATCCGATGATGGTACACCTATAGATCAGATAAGGTTTATTTTTCTGAACAATAATTAAAAGGTATGTATCGTAATATTGTTAGATATAATTTTATTTGATTTCAATTCTAGTATAAAAGTTTTTTCGCATTACAAATAGCATGATTACGGATTTTATGCTAACAAAAATTACTCGGTGGCTCCCCCCCCATGGAAATTCCAGATCCACCCTCCTATCTCATTTTCTCCTAGTCAACAATCCTGAGACAAATGCTAGATACAAGTGGCAGCAGGAATGGAGATGAGCTTGCAACTTTTCTAGCACTATGGGATATGCTTAGAGTTGGGTCTAGAGGTGCTTTTGTTAGTTTAAAGGTGTTAACACAGGGAAATCTTCAATTGGTTAGTCGACTCATTTGGTCTATTGTTAAAAGTATAGATCCTTTACCATGATTTTGTTAGGATCGGAGCGGCACTAAGAGGGGGGGGTGAATTAGTGTAGCGGATTAAAACGTCAGTTTTGGAAACTTTTTCCTACAATAAAAACCGAACTCGAAAGTGCTTAACTTGAAAGCGTGTTTGTAAAGGTGTGCAGCAAAAGTAATAAGGAAGTAAAGAACGTATGAAGGTTTGCAGTAAGGTAAAGTGCAATAAATAAATGCAAACCAGTGAACACGCCAATTTCAAAGTGGTTCGGTCACAATGACCTACATCCACTTGCGAAGCCTTCTTCGATGAGGCTCCCAACTTCCACTAGCAAATCACTTTGAAGGGGAAGGACAAATACCCCTCTTACAACTTTTTACAAGTGGTTCACACTCTTACAAAGTTTCAATAAGAAAGAAGGAGGTGAACACTCAAGCAATTGAAAACAAGACTTGCTAAAGACTTTGCTAAGACTTTTATCTCAATCTATTGCTTCTCAAAAGTTGTTATCTCTGCTGAGAATTGAGGGGTATTTATAGGCCTCAAGAGGATTCAAATTTGGGATCCAAAATTTGAATTCTCTTCGGTTCCCGAAGCTAGTGGTGCCACCGCCTATCAGTTCTGACATTGACAGTGTACTGGGCGGTGCCACCGCCTAGCTCTTCGGGTGCTGGGCGGTGCCACCGCCTACACCGGCAGTGCCACCGCTTGGCTCTCGGGTGCTGGGCGGTGCCACCGCCCAGACCAACGGTTCCACTGCCCAACCTTTCAGGTCCTGGGCGGTGCCATCGCCTAGTCTAGCGGTGCCACCGCGTACACTATTTCAGCTCACTAGTTGGGCTCCAAACTTGGCCCAAACCAGTCCGAACTCGAGCCCAATTGGCCCCTACTTGGGTTATAAGATTAACACCTAATCATAAACCTAATTAACATGCTAACTACAAATTTAAAGACATTTCCTAAGCTATTACAAAGTCCACAAGTCAAGACTTCTTCCGGCGAACTTCTGACGATCTTCCGAGAAACTCTCGGAAACCATTCTGCGGACTCCCGGCAAGCTCCTAGACTTCACGATTTGATCTTGGCGAGTTCCGATGAGCTTCTTCAGCAAGCTACGATCTTTCTCGGTGAGCTCCGTGAACTTCCGACGTACATTTTGGCAAGCTTCCGAAAACCCTTCGGCAAGCTCCCTACTCATTCTCGGCTAGTTCCGGTAGCATTCCCGACAAACCTTTAGACTTCCGTCGGACTCTCGAACTCCCAACGAATCCTTCGCGCTTGACTCCGGCACTTTGTTTTGCTTTATTTCTTCATCGTTATCATAGTTAATCCTGCACACACAAGCCAAAACTCTACTCCGATCTAGACAATTATTACAACGCGAATTGACATTCTGTTGCCCGGCACGTCATTGGTTGGCGCTTCATCCGATTCTTCAGTGCATCGTCCACTCTTGCGAGTTGTTGCCTAATCGGCGGTTGACTTCCGCAACCTCGATATTCTTGGTTCAATTCCGCTCTTCTTGGCCCGATGCCCGACGTCTAAAGCGTTCTACCGTCCAATATCCTAACGTGATCTCCTCCGGCGCAATGTCAATTCCTCTTGTGTCAACTGTCTAATCCTGATCGAGTAGACCTGCATCACTTAAAATGCAGTTAAACATCTAAACACAATCAATTAGTTTCATCATCAAAATCCAAGATTCAACAATCTTCCCCTTTTTGATGATAACAACTAATTGATGACTACCGGAGTTAACCTTAACTCCCCGGAGTTTAAACAAACTCCCCCTATCAATATGCCATATTGATAGAAACTCTTGGATTCAAAAATCCAAACAACATGTCATGATCAAATTATGCATGTCATCAACTTACTTCTCCCCCTTTGTCATCAACAAAAAGGAGAAGTCCCAACTCTTATGTGTTTAGAGATATGAGTTCTAATCATTGCATAATAAACATAGTATCCAATTTTATCATCATGCAATTTAGCAATTAAAGATGTGCAAGTTTAGCATGTTTGCTTTTCTTGAGACAGCAACTATTTGCTTCTCTTTAGACTACAAGCTAGCAATTTTTACGATATGCAAGTTTTGCTACATACAAGCTAGCAAAAATTTCGAAAGCAAATGCAAGATAGCTTTCTTGTGTAAGCCCATGATTCTTGCTTCCTATTACAATTTACAAGTTTTTGAAATATCCAAGTTCAACACATTGCATAATTAACATAATCTCCTAGTTTTATCATTATGCAATTTTGCTATCATCGTAGATATGCAAGGTAGTATGATAGCAATTTCTATAACATACAAGCTAGCAAATTTTATAATATTTTTAGAACATGCAAGCTAGCAATTTTGAGATGTTCAAGAAAGCAACCCTTGCTTCTTAAAATATCTAAGTTTGCTAGATGTGCACGTTAGCATATTTTGCTTATTGAGATAGGCAAGATAGTGATGTTCAAGAAGACAACTTTTGTTTCTTGAAATAAGCAAGTTAGCAATCTTTGCTATCTCCCTCTTTGTCATTGTCAAAAAGAAGGGAAGACCCTTTACTTCAATTATGACAAAGGTAAGTATCAATCTTATTTGTGCATCATTATATTTTCAAATTAGAATATACACATTTTCAAAAACCTTATATTTCATTCATGCATGATATTGAATAAATCGATCAACATTATGAGGATATCATACATGATACTAAAATTTTTAACTATTTATAAACATTTTGATCATGATACAAAACATTCATCATTTAGAGCATTCATGACACAAAACATTAAATCAACATTTATAATACATCATTTTAGCAACAATTCATAGTATTTTAAATCATGATTTACATCATATGCAATACATCACATCATAATTAGAAAGCACAAGTATTGCATGGATCATTGTAAATCATAAATGTTTCATATCATGATGGTATCAACTTGTCAAATTATATCCTACCATGCATGATCAAAACTTTTCATTTGTATGCATCAAAATAATATCAAGAGTATTTTATGCATATTATCAAATCATCATTTATAATTACATCAATATTCCAATCATTATTTCAGTCTACACATCATGAGATCAATAAGATAGAGAAAAATATTTTTTTTTAAGAAAAAAAACACATTTTCCTCTTTTTAGTTGTTTCAATTCATATGATTTTATTTCATTTATGCCAAATAAAAAACATGTATCATATTTAAAATCGAAAGTGTAAGATTTATTACAATAAAGATCAATAAGGCACTTTCATTTTGATAAAAATCAATAATATGTAAATCACAAGATTCATCATCATATTTTCAAATTGCACAATTTCAAAACTATACCTTTCATTTTTCATGCATGATACAAATAAATCAATCATCATTATGAGCATATTATACATGATATTCAAGCATTCATGATACATTATTTTGGCAACATGATCATAGCTTTTCAAATGATGGTATCTAAATGTCAAAGTTCATTACATCCTATCATGCATGACAATTAACTTCTCATTTGTATTTCATGCATAATTTCATTTCATCATATTATGAATATCAAGAAGAATTAATTGGATGATGAGATGAATATTTTCATGAACACAAGCAATTGCATAAAAATCATATCATGAAGGATTAGAATATGTGTATACCAAAAGGCATGATTTCTTTTTGAAGAACCTCCTCATAAATAATCAAAAGAAAATCTTAGGATATTGATTAAAGAAAAATCTTGATTCATTATAAAATTTCATATATCAAATATCGAGAAATCAAGATAATGATTCATAAAAAATATCATAAGTAATATTCAATAGAAAATTCATCATTCATATTCAATTTATTCAATTTGTCAAATCAACATTTCTTGGGTATGCATGATATCAAAACATGGTTTCAAATCTTCAACATATAACATGTATAAATTTAAAAATCGAAGGGAGAAGGGAAAGAATTCAAAGGTACAAAGATTTCAACCATCTCATAAACAAATGAAAGATCAATTCATGAATCCAAAATTCCATGAATCATTTTGACAAATCTCCTTTTAAATAATCAAAATGATCGTCAAAGGAAATCTCATGTTATTCCAAGAAATCAAGATCATGATTTTGATAAAACTCATTTCAAATTTAAATTATCAAAATCATTTTTAAGGTTCACAAAATTCATAACATAAATAGATTCATGATTTCATTGATAATATATTTTCCCCCTTTTTTAAGTGTTTCATTTTAAGTGATTGATTTCATGTTAGCATGCTTTTTCATTTATGTCAAATAAAAACATGCATCAACGTTTAGGATCGAAAAATGAATTTCATCATAAAACCATCAAGACCAATAAATCACAAAAATCATCATGTATAACTTTAAAATTTTATGCATAAAATCGTTATATCATGGTATCAAAACTTTAATATTTTCATTACAATATTAAGCAAGGTTTCATTGAACATAATTTTGAATGATTCTTATAGATACCTAAAACTTCTTTAGTTTTAATTTATATGTTTGATTTTATAATAGCATGCTCAAATTTTTGTTCTTATGTCAAAACCATACATCATGTTTGAAAAACAAAGATAATGTACATAAAAGATATCAAGCCTTTCATACAAAAGCCATGCATCTTCATTGAAAAGCAATATGAAAATTATCATAATACACATTCTTGCTTCTCAAGCACATACATAAGATTAATCTCACTAGGTTTACAATCATTAGATTTATATCTAACTTTTTATTCCATTAACATAAAACATGCAATTTTTAAGAAAAATAATTATTCAAAAAAAAGAAAATGCATCATGGAAAACATCAAGTAATTTTAAAATAAATTAAGGGAGTTGAGTTACTTACCTTGTAGTCGAAGCCCATCAAAGCCCAATTCACCATTTCACCTTTGAAAGTTCTTGATTCATCCTTGGTTGCCTTCCTCTTCTTTGGCCTCTTCCTCCATTCAAGTTCATTGTTTATTTTAGATTTTTGTTTAATGAACTTATTAAGATTTAGTGTTCGAAGTTCAAGTTCATCATTGTCCTCATCACTTGCGTCATCGCTCAAGAGGTATTCATTTGTCCGGAGTTCCAAATCCTTCCTATTCTTTGGAAGGTGGTTCAAGTGCTCATTGGGTTCAAAATATTCCAAAAGTGTCATTTCATAGGTCATTAATGACCCGATTAATTCTTCTAATGGAAAATCATTTAAATTTTTTATCTCTTGTATTGCGGTTATTTTAGGATCCCACCTTTTTGGAAGGGATCTTAAGATCTTACTTACAAGATCAAAATTCGAAAAAGATTTACCAAGAACTCTTAGATTATTGACGACATCCATGAAACGGGTGTACATGTCACCTATAGTCTCGCTTGGTTGCATTCGAAAAAGCTCAAAATCATGCAATAAAATGTTAACTTTCGAGTCTTTGACTCTACTAGTTCCCTCGTGTGTGATTTCAAGTGTTCGCCAAATATCAAAAGTCGTTTCGCACATAGAAATCCGATTGAACTCATTTTTGTCCAAAGCGCAAAATAAGGCATTCATAGCCTTTGCATTTAAAGAAAAATACTTCTTCTCCAAATCCGACCATTCGTTCATCGGTTTAGAGGGAAGTTGAAAACCGTTTTCAACAATATTCCATAAATCCAAGTTCATAGAAATCAAGAAAACTCTCATTCGAGTTTTCCATAAGTGTAGTCCAATCCGTTAAACAACGGTGGACGAAAAACCGAAAAGCCCTTTTGAAAGCCATGAAGAGCCATTTCTCTCAGGTGTAAATCCGAAATGAGAAATACTGGGCTCTGATACCAATTGTTAGGATCGGAGCGGCACTAAGAGGGGGGCAGTGGATTAAAACATCAGTTTTGGAAACTTTTTCGTACGATAAAAACTGAACTCGAAAGTGCTTAACTTGAAAGCGTGTTTGTAAAGGTGTGCAGCAAAAGTAATAAGGAAGTAAAGCACGAATGAAGGTTTACAGTAAGGTAAGTGCAATAAATAAATGCAAACCAGTGAACATGCCAATTTTAACGTGGTTCGGTCAAAATGACCTACATCCACTTGCGAAGCCTTCTTCGATGAGGCTCCCAACTTCCACTAGCAAATCACTTTGAAGGGGAAGGACAAATACCCCTCTTACAACTTTTTACAAGTGGTTCACACTCTTACAAAGTTTCAACGAGAAAGAAGGAGGTGAATACTCAAGCAATTGAAAACAAGACTTGCTAAAGACTTTGCTAAGGCTTTTATCTCAATCTATTGCTTCTCAAAAGTTGTTATCTCTGCTGAGACTTGAGGGGTATTTATAGGCCTCAAGAGGATTCAAATTTGGGCTCCAAAATTTGAATTCTCTTCGGTTCCTGAAGCTAGCGGTGCCACCGGCTGTCAGTGGCGGTGCCACCGCCTATTAGTTCTGACACTGATAGTGTACTGGGCGGTGCCACAGCCCAGTCCAGTGGTGCCACCGACTAGCTCTTCGGGTGCTGGGCGATGCCACCGCCCAACCTTTCAGGTCCTGGGCGGTGCCACCGCCTACACTATTTCAGCTCACTGGTTGGGCTCCTAACTTGGCCCAAACCAGTCCGAACTCGAGCCCAATTGGCCCCTACTTGGGTTATAAGATTAACACCTAATCCTAACCCTAATTAACATGCTAACTACAAATTTAAAGACATTTCCTAAGCTATTACAAAGTCCACAAGTCAAGACTTCTTCCGGCGAACTTCCGACGATCTTCCGAGAAACTCTCGGAAACCATTCTGCGGACTCCCGGCAAGCTCCTAGACTTCACGATTTGATCTTGGCGAGTTCCGATGAGCTTCTTCGACAAGCTACGATCTTTCTCGGTGAGCTTTGTGAACTTCCGACGTACATTTTGGCGAGCTTCCGAAAACCCTTCGGCAAGCTCCCTACTCATTCTCGGCTAGTTCCGGTAGCATTCCCGATGAACCTTCAAACTTCCGTCAGACTCTCGAACTCCCAACGAATCCTTCGCGCTTGACTCTAGCACTTTGTTTCGCTTTATGTCTTCATCGTTATCGTAGTTAATCCTGCACACACAAGCCAAAACTCTACTCTGATCTAGACAATTATTACAACGCGAATTGACATTCTGTTGCCCGACACGTCATTGGTTGGCACTTCGTCCGATTCTTCAGTGCATCGTCCACTCTTGCAGGTTGTTACCCAATCGGCGGTTGACCTCCGCAACCCCGATATCCTTGGTGCAATTCCGCTCTTCTTGGCCCGATGCCCGATGTCCGAAGCGTTCTACCGTCCAATATCCTAATGTGATCTCCTCCGGCGCAATGTCAATTCCTCCTGCGTCAACTGTCTAATCCTGATCGAGTAGACCTGCATCACTCAAAATGTAGTTAAACATCTAAACACAATCAATTAGTTTCATCATCAAAATCCGAGATTCAACAGATTTTTTCTTCTTGTTGACACAAAGCGTTGGCATAATTGTGGGGAGCCCAACGGGGGAGGTGGATAGTGGGGGGCGATCTAAATCTCATATTGTCATGGACTTAGTTAATTTTGCCTAAGTTGTGTGGCACCCTTGTATGTCCGTCCGCAAAGGTTAGCTTCCCTGAAATCTCCCATGGCCCTTTAGGACCTACAAAAGAGAAAACAGGTTAGAGAAAGTGCCTCACTTGTGATTCACAAGAAAACATTTCAGAAAACACTTCGTAACCAATTCAAATTACAAACAAACTTCACAAGCTCTAAACAGTTGCATAATAAAGGATCCAAAATAGTCCACTACAGACCAAAATCTCCCATAAGTATCCACATGACACAATCTTTATTTACAAGCATAAAATGGCTACCAAACCTAACTAAAATGGGGTTGTTAAGCCTTTGACCGTCCATCTATATGTTGTGTAAAGTATGAACAAACCAAGGGATATAGACATATATATGCATTATATTAAACACCCTATTTATAGTTTTATCCATAACATTCTCCCCTACTTATTCCTTCATCGTCCTCGTCGAAGCTTTTGCCGACATTACAACTCCTTGCCTTTATTGAGTCTTCAATCTTCTGCTCTAGCTATAATGCATCTCTTGGCTCCCAATTGCTCTCCATTACTATTGTTGAGTAGTTGAACTTTTGATCCACTATGCTACTTCAACTCGTTAATGACTTTGACTCTAGTGTGGGGTTAGTTGAGTTGTGGTGATCCCTGTTGGTTTATACGGATCCTTTGGATGAAAGAAAAGACTATCTTTACTATGCGCCAGTCTCTCAAATGCTTTATGCTACTTAAACTGAGTGGATGCTTGTTGGAGCTTTAACGGGCATCGCCTCACAAAATTTGAAGTTTTTGGATCATTCCTCCATAAAATTTGTCCATCAACTCTTCTTTCACTTAGTTGTCACTTCTAAGTAGGTTTGTATCACTTCAGCTTTCGATTGACATTTTATCTGGAAATGAAGTGGATAATCTACTCTTAATAGCACTGATAACTATTATCTTCCATTTGGTTTCTTCGAAGGGTCTTTGGACATATGCAGAGCTCCTCGACTAGGTAGATAAGAGAATTGGGGTACTCGGTTCTACCCATTCTCTTAAGAGTTAAGAAAGCAAAGGTTACTTAACTTCGCTCATCTCCTTAAGTGTTATACTTTATGCATCGAGCTAGTTACTAACCTTCGCTTGCTCTTTGCTCATACTTTTGAAGATCTCGAAGTGTTTGTACTCCTTGCGTTAAGTTAGCTACTATGATTCACCTTCTCAATGCCATCGAACTTTTAGAATACAGGAAGTTTTCACCCCAACTTAGAGTAAGTCTTTAATAGTTTTGGTTGCCTCTCGGATTGTATTGTCTTTTCCATCAAGCGTATCGCCTACTCCACTAAGTAGCAAAGGTATAGCACCGCGTATTACCTGCTTCATTATTTAGTTGTGCACTCTTGCATAACCCAAAGTCCTTCACCTTCGTCTATCCTACTGAGAAGCTCATTGATACTAGTCTTACAAAGTTCCCTAGCTTCTGCCCTTTAGCCTTGTCTCGGTACTTAGAGTTTGTTTCTACATACTCCACCTCCTCAATCCCTTTCATGACCAAGTGCTTTGATACCATTTGTCACGGACTTAACTAGTTTTGCCTAAGTCGTGCGGCACCCTTGCATGCCCGTCCACAAAGGTCAACCTCCCGAAGACCTCATATGGTCCCTTAGGACCTAAAAAAAAGAAAACGGGTTAAAGAAAGTGCTTCAATCGGGATCAATAAGCAATCATTTCAGGAAACACTTCATAACCAATGCAAATTACAAACAGAATTTACAAGCTCTGAATGGTCGCACAACAAAGGATCCAAAATGGTCCACTATAGACCAAAATCTTCCACAAGTGTCCATATGACATAACTTTATTTACAAACCTAAATTGGGGTTGTTAAGCCTTCGACCGTCTCTCTACATATTGTGCAAGCATGAACAAACCAAAAGACATGGAGATACATGAGCATTATATTAAAATCCTATTTACAGTTTTGTCCATGACATTCTCCCCCACTTATTCCTTCGACATCCTCGTCGAAGCCTTTGCTGACATTGCAACTTCTCGCCTTTATTGAGTATTCAATCTTCTACTTTAACTGCAGTGTGCCTCTTGGTTCCCAACTACTCTCTACTATTATTATTGAGTAGATGAACTTTTGATCTACCATACTATTTCAACTCGCCAATGGCTCTGACTCTAGTGTGTGCTAGTCATAGGTGCCCAACAAGTCAATCATGTGAGTGATGGCACGTGTGACTTGACACGGAATCTTTTTGCTTATTATATTTTGGCATTTATCACTTTATATTGTCTATTGCATATATGCATATATATTGTGATGTCCTTGGATCCGTGCAATAGGAATCAGATCGTGATGAGATCATGATAATGAGACCGATTCACCTTTAAACACAGATCCTAAATAATCCAGATCATAGGTTATTCGAGAGGGACATCGTGATAACCGGACAGAGTGATGTGCTGTATACCCGTCTATATGATGGATGCAGCTGTTCTCATAGCTGCTCGTGTGGGGACACTAGGGATACAATACAGGTGCTCATCGGAGAATGAGTTCACTGATTGATCCGCTTACGGAATATTGGATGATTGATGATACCTTATTGTCAGACAGTGATTCCATAGTCATAGTGGTGTATCTGGTCCTTAGACTTGAGACACCAAGGATGTCCTGTATGAGTGCTCCACTCTTTGATACCAGACTTATATGTTTGGATGTCCTAGATCCAGTACATTTGGTCATTGGGAGTAGCAGTCGACCTTACGAGGGCTATTGAGTGTCGATAGAGGATCATCCACTCTCGGCATCATGAGAGGAATATCCCATGTATTCTTGCTCAGACAAATCCCTAGCAAGGGTCATTCGGGTTGAGAGAGAAAGAGTTCTCTGGGACAATCCGATTAGAGCGAGACTTGAGTAGAAACCGTGTAAGTCTGACAACACCATGCCCGATATACGGTCTCTGGGATATTAGATAGATGAGAGACTATAAGTACACGGTAATTGAGGACAAACAAGTCCAATGGATTGGATTTCCTTGTATCGTCTAAGGACTACGACGTAGTGGCATAGTACGTTTGTAGTTGATGAGTTGAGTGAATTATTACAGAGATAATAATTCACTGAGCCAAAAGGAGTTTTGACAACTATGACTCACGGTTAGCTCGATATTGGGCCTAGAGGATCACACACATATAGTAGGCATTGCGATGAGTAGAGGTTCGAATATGAGATATCCGCCGGAGCCCCTATCTTATTAGATACCCAATAAGCCCCTGAATTATTGGATCACATGGACGAGATCCAATAAGAGCCCATGAAAGATTATTAGATAGAGATCCACTAATCTAAAAGGCTTGGGTAATTGGATATAGATCCAATACCGACCAAGGGAGGATCCATTAGGGTTTGATAGGGAGCCTCTATAAATAGGAGGGATTCAGAGCCTCATAGGCTAGAGCCTTTGTTTACCTCTCCTATTCTCCTCCCCCTCTCCACCTCAGAGCAGGCTTGGAGTTTTAAGGAGCATTGTCGCAGCCCTGCTGTGTGGATCACCGCTAGAGAGGAGGATGCTTGACCTCCTTCACTCTCTCCTAGAGATCTGCAAGGAAACAAGGATATACAATCTCCCTAGGTAATACAATCTATTCTATATGCAGTTTGTTTTGCAGATTTTTGCGCACCAATCTTCGCACGACGACGAACATCTTTTTGGGAAATTTGGGTTTTTGTTTTTTCTTGTTCTTTCGGTGCACATGTGATGTCGCCCCCAAGATTTCCCAATAATGATATCAGAGCCAGGTTGTTCGTGCGAATGATTGGTTTTTGAACTGCGTATATTGTGTTTAGGAAGAATTTTGACGTCAAAATCATTGACGTAAAAGCGAAAAAGGCAGCAACTGTTGTTGCCCTTGCTGTCGTCGCAGATGGCAGTGCTGCCATCTGCGTGCAGGCAGGCCGCCTGCAGCGGCAGCCACAAGGCCGGTGGTGTGTGGCCAAGCCACCTGCATGCGAGCATTGCGCCAATGCGCAACGGCGGCGCCTACGGCCGCTACACCTGCGAGCAGAGGTGCCACAGGTTGAGGCGCCTGCGGCCGCTGTGCCCGCGGGCAAGGGCGTCGCAGGGCAACAGCGCCTGCGGCCGCTTCTCCCATAGGGTGAGGCACCGTAGGGTAGCGGCACCTGCAGTCGATGCTCTCGTGGGCAAAACCCCCTCGCAGGTGCGGCCGCCCGATGGGGCAGCACCGCTTGCGGGCGGTGGCCCGAGGGCAGAACCGCCCGCGGAGGCGGTGACGCCCGCGGGGGCACCCACCTGCAGGGGTAGCACCACCAGCGGGCAACATGCCCGCAGGTGAGGGCAGCGCCCCACCCTCCACCGTTGGCAAGGTGGCGGCGGCGGCAATAGCAGCAAGGGAGAGGGGCTTAAGGTTTTGGGTAAAAGATAATTTTACCCCTCAAAATTTGAAAAATTCTAATTTATGTCCTTTGACCAAATTACGAAAATGCTCTTCAGAATTTAAAAAATTTCCTGTTCCTGATTTGAATAAATATTAATTAATTAAAAGGTTTAGTTGATTATTATTTTCATTATTATCTAGTAGTCTTATATGACAATGATTTATATATGTGATGTATGATGTGTGTACTTGTGATTATTATTATTGGGGTCTGCGAGCCTCCATTATATTTTTTGTTTATTGTCGGGCCTGCGTTGCCTATGATTAAGTTGTAATCATATGAGAAGGTGCAGCGGGAGCATGGATGCGATAACGAGACCCATGAGACGGACGATTGCGATGCATAGAGATGCATCGAGATGTCTACAGAACTGACGAAGACAAGATGGATGATCACAGGGCATAAAGATGCACCGTTGCACACATAGATCTTAATGTGAGTGATTAAGCCTACTAGCTCGGGCCTGATCACATTAGGCTGTGGTTCATGATCATCTGGTGTGATTACTTATGTGATGTGTGATTGCTTATATACCGATTTTATATATATATATATATATATATATATATATATATATATATATATATATATATATATATATTTATTTATTTATTTATTTATTTATTTATTTATTTATTTATATTTATATTTATATTTATATTTATATTTATATTTATACATGCAATGTAGATATATATTAAATATGTATATGTGTGACATATCATATTAGGAGACCAAATAATAGAAACCTCTCTCGATAATATTAAGTCGGTAAATGTAAGGCAATTAGATTAACCCACGTGGTCTTCCATTGTTATAGGTAGGAACCGATTCTCGGTGTAGGTTGAGTTAGTCGAGTCCCTCGAAGCTCACCTATATCGTAATTCGCTATCTTATCTATGACATAGAGATGTCACCGGTGACCTGAGGGCATGGTTTGCTTGGTCGAGTCCCTCAAGGGTATATCATCAAATCAAACTCATCTTGTAACGAAGGTGTTGACTTAATCGAACATCATGGTTGGTCGAGTCCCTCGAGACCATGGTGATTTGGAGATCGAACAGGACGGGAATCACAAAAAGTTATGATCGACAAGATTGCCTACCTTTGGGCTTAGTGTGATTGGTCGAGTCCCTTGAGATTACACTAAGACACTGATTGGATCCTGATCCCCACTAGAAGTCTGCCGGCGACTTCCGTTTCATGTGTTGAGGGTGTCGCGTGACTCGCTAGTAAAATAGTGGGAGCATATTAAGATAGAAGTCCATATCTTGATAGTTTATTTCTTGCAAAATCTGCATGTTATTCATTTCTGCTGCATCTTTATTTTCAGAAAATGTTACTTTCAAATCCCTTACGTGGCATACTTGATGTCAAATGCCTCACTAGTCCAAATTATACGGATTGGCTCCGCAACTTGAGAATTGTTCTCACGGCGAAGAAAATCGCATACGTCCTTGATTCAATAATGCCTACGCCCGAGGAAGGGGCAAGCGAGGATGAGATTGCTTGCTACGTGAAGTGCATTTATGACACCACTCTTGCTTAGTGCTATATGTTGGGCTCTATGACTCCTAAGTTATAGAGACAACATGAAAAGATGGATGCTAGATCCATTCTCCTATATGTCCGTAAATTGTTTGAGGAACAGGGAAGGACTCAGCGATATGAGATATCCAAGAGCCTCTTCCGCACTAGGATAACTGAGGGGACACCGGTTCAGAACCATGTCCTAAAGATGATTGAGTGGATGGAGAAACCCACAGGTCTAGGAATGGTCCTAGAGGATAACTTATATGTGGACATTATGCTTCAGTCCCTACCAGATTTTTTTTTATAGTTCATAATGAATTTTAATATAAACAAGCTTGAGGTGACTCTCCCAAAGCTCCTCAATATATTGAGGGAGGCAAAAATTACTATTAGGAAAGAGAAGCCAGTTCTCTACATTGGTGAGACTAGAAAGAAAAGGAAAGCAGAAAAGTCCCTAAAGAAGGGAAAGGGCAAGGGTAGACCAGGAAAAGCAAAGGTTGCTAAGAAAGACCTAGCAAAGGACAAAGGTCGGTGCTTCCACTGTGGCAAAGATGGGCACTGGAAGAGGAACTACAAAGAGAACCTTGCAAAAAAGGCAAAATAGAAGCTTGGTGAAGCTTCAGATACATTCATGATCAGTCTCCATTTGTCAAACTCTTAAGATAACACATGGGTATTGGATACTGATAGTACCTATCATATATGCAATTTGTTGTAGATTCTGGTAAGGCCTAGGAGACTAGAGAGAGGCGAGATGGAACTCAAGATGGGCAATGGAGCAAAAGTTGCTATAGTAGCCGTTGGCGAGGTCGCCCTACATCTGCTTGGTGGAGCTTTTATTGCATTAGATGTATGTTATTTTATTCCTTCTATTATCAAAATATTATCTCCATTTCATGTTTGATAGTTAGTGGATATAAATTAGTTTTTGAAAACAATAGTTGTTCGATATTATTAGATGATGAGATCATCACGAAAGGAACATTGCATAATGGTTTATTTATGCTAGACACTACTCCACATATTATGAATGTAAGTGTGTCCAAGAGGAAACGAGATGAGATGAATAGTGCATACCTATGGCATTGTAGGCTAGGTCACATCCATGAAGAAAGGATTCAAAAGTTGCTAAATGATGGATATCTAGATTCATTCGACTATGAGTCATATGCAACTTGCGAGCCTTGCCTTCGTGGAAAATTGACCAACTCTCCATTTAGTGGAATTGAAGAGAGAGCCATTGAGCTATTAGAACTCATACATAGTGATGTATGTGGACTCATGTCAACTCATGCCATTGGTGGTTACTCCTACTTCATTACCTTTACTGATGATTTCTCAAGGTATGGATATGTGTACTTAATGAAGTACAAATCCAAGGCCTTTGAGAAATTCATAGAGTATAAGAATGAGGTGGAGAATCAGACTAGAAAGAGTATCAAAACTCTTTGATCAGTTCAAGAAGCTGAGTACTTAAGTATACAGTTTACTCAGTTCCTCAAGGACCATGGGATATTATCCCAATGGACACCTCCTTATACACCTCAGCTCAATGGTATGTTTGAAAGGAGAAATCGTATGTTGTTAGACATGGTACGATCCATGATGAGTTTCGCGGACCTACCCATCTCATTTTGGGGATATGCCTTAGAGACCGTAGCTTACCTTCTGAATAGAGTTCCAACTAAGTTGGTAGTGTCTATACCATATGAGATATGGAAAGAGAAGAAGCCTGATCTTAAAGTTGTTAAGATTTGGGGCTGTCCTACTTACGTTAAAAGACATAACCCCAATAAGTTGGAATCGAGGATAGAGCGGTGCAAGTTCATGGGATACCCCAAGGAAACTTATGGGTATTATTTCTATCATCTCGAGGACCAAAAGATCTTTATAGTCAAGAGAGCAGTGTTCCTTGAGAAGGAACACATTCTTGGCGGAGATAGTGGAAAGATTATAGAGTTGAGCGAGGTTGGAGAACCAAGCTCAAGCACCACTCTACAGCCCTAGTCTGTTTAGGTACCTAACACACAAGTTCCAACTTTACGTAGGTCTGGTAGAGTATCCCATCCTCCTAAGAGATATGTGTGACATATTAGAGGAGAAGATGTTGAGGATATTGATCCTCAGACCTACGAGGAGGCTATTATGAGTATAGACTCCGGGAAGTGGCAAGAAGCCATGAATTTTGAGATGGATTCTATGTACTCTAACAATGTTTGGTACCTAATTGATGCACCCGAACATATTGTACCCATCGGTTGCAAGTGGATCTTTAAGAAAAAGTTTGGAGTAGATGGAAAGGTAGAGACCTATAAAGCAAGGCTAGTGGCTAAGGGGTATCATCAAAGGCAAGGTGTTTACTATGATGAAACCTTCTCACCCGTAGCAATGCTAAAATCCATCCGAATTCTATTAGCTATTGCAGCACACTATGATTATGAGATCTGGCAGATGGATGAGAAAATTACATTCCTCAATGAGAACCTCGATGAGGAGGTGAATATGATACAACCTGAGGGATTCATGTCCAAGGACTACCCAAATAAAGTGTGCAGGTTGCTTAGATCCATTTATAGACTAAAGCAAGCTTCCCGAAGTTGGAATATAAGATTTGATGAGGCAATCAGATCTTATGACTTCGTTAAGAATGAAGATGAGCCTTGTGTGTACAGGAAGGTAAGTGGGAGCGCTATCACCATTTTGGTGTTATATGTAAATGACATCCTGATCATTGGGAATGATATAGGAATGATATCTACAGTAAAGGCTTGGTTATCTAGACACTTCTCGATGAAGGACTTAGGAGAAGCATCCTATATCTTGGGGATTCGGATCTATAGAAATAGATCCAAGAGGATGCTTGGCTTATCCTAATCCAAGTACCTAGAAAGTATTGTCAAAAGATTTGGCATGAAAAATTCCAAGAGAGGTCTCATACCGATGAGACATGGGATATCGCTTTCAAGGAGTATGTCCCCAAAGACTCCAGAAGAAAGGGCAAACATGGATATGATACCTTATGCCTCAGCGATAGGGTCTATCATGTATGCCATGCTATATACTAGGCCTGATATAGCGCATGTTCTGAGTGTCACAAGCAGGTATCAGGTGGATCTAGGCTTGGAGCACTAGAAAGCAGTAAAGTGTATCCTTAAGTACTTGAGAAGGACTAAGGATCTTTTATTAGTATATGGAGGTAGTAGCCTCAAGGTTGAAGGCTACACAGATTCAAGTTTTCAATCTAATGTTAATGATAGCAAATCGAATTCGGGGTATGTGTACACCTTGAATGGAGGAGCAGTATGTTGAAAGAGTTCCAAGTAAGATACTACTGTTGACTCAACCACAGAGGCGGAATACATTGCTGTAGCAGATGCAACAAAAGAGGGAGTCTGGATGAAGAAGTTTATCACAAATCTAGGAGTCGGGCTAAGTAGTGAGGAGATGATTTCTTATATTGTGACAACAACAAGTCGATTACTCAAATAAGGGAACTCGGGTCTCATCAGAAGTGTTCTGAGGAGGTTCCAACTTATTAGAGAGATCATGACCCGAGGAGATGTAGTAGTGGAAAGAGTTCCATCCGAAGATAACATTGTAGATCTACTGATAAAGCCATTGTCTCAGATTATCTTTGAGCATCATAAGAGTCTGATGGGGATCAGACACATAGGTGATTGGCTTTAGGTCAAGTGGGAGATTGTTAGTCATAGGTGCCCAACAAGCCAATCATATGAGTGATGGCACGTGTGACTTGACATGGAATCTTTTTGCTTATTATATTTTGACATTTATCACTTTATATTGTCTATTGCATATATGCACATATATATATTGTGATGTCCTTGGATCCGTGCAATAGGAATCAGATCGTAATGAGATCACAATAATGAGACCGATTTACCTTTAAACATAGATACTAAATAATCCCGATCATAGGTTATTCGAGAGGGACATTATGATAACCGGACAGACTGATATGTTGTATACTCGTCCATATGATGGATGCAGTTGGTCTCATAGCTGCTCGTGTGGAGACACTAGGGATATAGTGTAAGTGTTCATTAGAGAGTGAATTTACTGATTGATCCGCTTATGGAATACTGGATGGTTGATGATGCCTTATTGTTAAACAGTGATTCCAGAGTCCTAGTGGTGTATCTGGTCCTTAGACTTGAGACACCAAGGATGTCCTGTATGAGTGCTTCACTTTTTGATACCAGACATATAGGTTTGGATGTCCCAAATCTAGTACAACTGGTCATTGGGAGTGGCAGTCGACCTTACGAGGGCTATTGAGTGTCGATAGAGGATCATCCACTCTCAGCGTCATGAGAGGAATATCCCATGTGTTCTTGCTCAAAGAAATCCCTAGCCAGGGTCATTCAGGTTGAGAGAGAAAGAGTTCTCCGGGAGAATCCGATTAGAGCAAGACTCGAGTAGAAACCATATGGGTCTGATAGCACCATGCCCGATATACGGTCTCTGGGATATTAGATGGATGAGAGACTATAGGTACATGGTAACTGAGGACAAATAGGTCCAATGGATTGGATTCCCCTGTATCGTCTAGGGACTACGGCGTAGTGGCCTGGTACGTCCGTAGTCGATGAATCGAGTGAATTATTACAAAGATAATAATTCACTGAGCCAGAAGGAGTTCTGACAGCTATGACTCACGGCCAGCTCGATATTAGGCCTAAAGGGTCACACACATATGGTAGGCACTGCGATGAGTAGAGGTTCGGATATGAGATATCCGCTGGAGCCCCTATCTTATTGGATATCTAGTAAGCCCCTGAATTATTGGATCCCATAGATGAGATCCAATAAGAGCCCATGAGAGATTATTGGATAGAGATCCACTAATCTAAAAGGCTTGGGTAATTAG
This sequence comes from Musa balbisiana, assembly GCA_004837865.1. Lineage (NCBI taxonomy): Eukaryota > Viridiplantae > Streptophyta > Magnoliopsida > Zingiberales > Musaceae > Musa > Musa balbisiana. The sequence goes on from CM017197.1 coordinate 22,173,824, forward strand.
ATATAGACCCAATACCCACTAGGGGAGGATCCATTAGGGTTTGATAGGGGACCTCTATAAATAGGAGGAATTCAGAGCCTCATAGGCTAGAGCCTTTATTTGCCTCTCCTATTCTCCTCCCCCTCTCCACCTCAGAGCAGGCCTAGAATTTTGAGGAGCGTCATCGCAGCCCTACTGTGTGGATCACTACTAAAGAGGAGGACGCTTGACCTCCTTCACCCTCTCCTAGAGATCTACAAGGAAACAGGGATATACAATCTCCCTAGGTAACACAATCTATTCTATATGCAATTTGTTTTGTAGATTTTTGCGCACCAATCTTCGCACGACAATGAACATCTTTTTGGAAAATTGGGGGTTTTGTTTTTTCTTGTTCTTCCGCTGCACATGTGATGTCACCCCCTTGATTTCCCAACATTGTGGGGTTGGCAGAGTTGTATTGATCCCTATTGGTTCCTACGGATCCTTCGGATAAAGGAAAAGACTATCCTTAATATGCACTAGTCTCTCAAATGCCTCATGTTGCTTGAACTGGGTTAATTCTTGTTAGAGCTTTAATGAGCATCGCCTCATAAACTTTTGAAGTTTTTGGGTCCTTCCTCTACAAAATTTGCCATCGACTCTTTTTTCACATAATTGGCTCTTCCAAGTAGATTTGCATCACTTCCACTTTTGATTGACATTCTATCTGGAAATGAAGCGGATAATATACTCTCAGTAGCACTAATCACCATTGGTGAGGATTTGACAACTATTGTCTTTCATTTGGTTTCATTTAAGGGTCTTTAAACATATGCAGATCTCCTCTGCTGGGTAGATAAGAGAATTGGGGTACTCGATTTCGCCCGTTCTCTTAAGAGTTAAGAAGGCAAAGGTTACTTGACTTCGCCCGCCTCCTTGAGAGTTGTACTCTATGCATCGAGCTGGTTACTGACCTTGGCCTACTCTTTGCTCACACTTCTAAAGCACTTAAAGTGTTTGCACTCCTTGCATTGAGTTAGCTACTATGATTCACCTTCTCAATGCCATTGAACTTCTGGAATGCAAAAGTTTTCACCCCAACTTGAAGTAAGTCTTTAATAGTTTTAGTCACCTTTGGGATTGTACCGACTTCTCCATCAAGCCTACCGCCGACTCCACTGAGTAGCAAAGGTACAATACCAAATACTACTTGCTTCGTTCCTTGGGTCGTGCACATCTTGCTTGACCCCAAAGTTCCGTCCCTTTGGGCTATCTTGATGATGAAGCTTCATTGACCATCGGGATCTTACGAAGTTCCCTGGCCTTTGCCTTTCAATCTTGGTCTTGGTATGGGAGTTTGCCTTACATACTCTATCCCTCTAGCCCCTTTCACGACCAGCACTCTCTTTCTCCTGAGAGCACGAATCGATGATTATGGAAGTACTTCATCTTCGCTTCCTTCCCCTTTTCACGACCAAGCACTCTCTCTCCATGAGAGCAACGAATCGATGACTTCATGGAAGTACCGCCTCTACGGTACTATAGCGCTACCATACCCATAGCCCTACTATCTGTCACCTCACATCTGCATCTCTTTCTTCATAATCAATAGCTTTACCTCTGTGGCACTCCTCCGAGTCCACCTTCATTCTAATCGATGCTTGGTTTTTGGGTAGCTAAGTCCCTTTGGACTCGGTGTCGCTTCCTTTCCCCTTTCGATCCCTTACTTTAACACCTCTATGAGCTCTAGAGCAGTCCAACTCTCCAACTGCTTTGATCATACCTCAACATGATCAAATCCCTCCCATGAGACTCACTAGTACTGTTGGGAAATCTTAGGGGCAACATCACATATACAGCAGAAGAACAAGAAAACAAAATCTCTAATTTTCCAAAAAAGATAATCGTCATCGTGCGAAGATTGGTGCGCAAAAATCTGCAAAACAAACTGCATATAGAATAGATTGTCTTACCTAGGGAGATCATATATCCTTGTTTCCTTGTAGATATCTAGGAGAGCATGAAGGAGGTCAAGCGTCCTCCTCTTTAACGGTGATCCACATAGTAGGGCTGCGACAATGCTCCTCAAAACTCCAAGCCTGCTCTGAGGTGGAGAGGAGAAGGAGAATAGGAGAGGCAAGCAAAGGCTCTAGCCTATGAACCATTGAATCCCTCCTATTTATAGAGGTCCCTTGTTAAACCCTAAGGATCCTTCGGATAAAGGAAAAGACTATCCTTAATATGCACTAGTCTCTCAAATGCCTCATGTTGCTTGAACTGGGTTAATTCTTGTTAGAGCTTTAATGAGCATCGCCTCATAAACTTTTGAAGTTTTGGGTCCTTCCTCTACAAAATTTGCCATCGACTCTTTTTTCACATAATTGGCTCTTCCAAGTAGATTTGCATCACTTCCACTTTTGATTGACATTCTATCTGGAAATGAAGCGGATAATATACTCTCAGTAGCACTAATCACCATTGGTGAGGATTTGACAACTATTGTCTTTCATTTGGTTTCATTTAAGGGTCTTTAAACATATGCAGATCTCCTCTGCTGGGTAGATAAGAGAATTGGGGTACTCGATTTCGCCCGTTCTCTTAAGAGTTAAGAAGGCAAAGGTTACTTGACTTCGCCCGCCTCCTTGAGAGTTGTACTCTATGCATCGAGCTGGTTACTGACCTTGGCCTACTCTTTGCTCACACTTCTAAAGCACTTAAAGTGTTTGCACTCCTTGCATTGAGTTAGCTACTATGATTCACCTTCTCAATGCCATTGAACTTCTGGAATGCAAAAGTTTTCACCCCAACTTGAAGTAAGTCTTTAATAGTTTTAGTCACCTTTGGGATTGTACCGACTTCTCCATCAAGCCTACCGCCGACTCCACTGAGTAGCAAAGGTACAATACCACATACTACTTGCTTCGTTCCTTGGTCGTGCACTCTTGCTTGACCCAAAGTCCTTCACTTTGGGCTATCTTGATGAGAAGCTCATTGACATCGATCTTACGAAGTTCCCTGGCCTTTGCCTTTCAATCTTGTCTTGGTACTTGGAGTTTGCCTTTACATACTCTACCTCCTTAGCCCCTTTCACGACCAAGCACTCTCTCTCCATGAGAGCAACGAATCGATGACTTCATGGAAGTACCGCCTCTACGGTACTATAGCGCTACCATACCCATAGCCCTACTATCTGTCACCTCACATCTGCATCTCTTTCTTCATAATCAATAGCTTTACCTCTGTGGCACTCCTCCGAGTCCACCTTCATTCTAATCGATGCTTGGTTTTTGGGTAGCTAAGTCCCTTTGGACTCGGTGTCGCTTCCTTTCCCCTTTCGATCCCTTACTTTAACACCTCTATGTTCTCCAAGTAGTTCCCCTTGGTCAATGGAAAGACAAACTGTAACTCCCATGCATGGCCTCTGCCATCATGTTATAAGGTTCGCACCGATTCTATTCTCCTTAGCTTCCTTGGTAGCAATGTTTACTTACTCAGCTTTGTCCTTTGACTTGTCGGGCTCCCTTAAGCGAATATGAGCTCTAGAGCAGTCCAACTCTCCAACTGCTTTGATCATACCTCAACATGATCAAATCCCTCCCATGAGACTCACTAGTACTGTTGGGAAATCTTAGGGGCAACATCACATATACAGCAGAAGAACAAGAAAACAAAATCTCTAATTTTCCAAAAAAGATAATCGTCATCGTGCGAAGATTGGTGCGCAAAAAATCTGCAAAACAAACTGCATATAGAATAGATTGTCTTACCTAGGGAGATCATATATCCTTGTTTCCTTGTAGATATCTAGGAGAGCATGAAGGAGGTCAAGCGTCCTCCTCTTTAACGGTGATCCACATAGTAGGGCTGCGACAATGCTCCTCAAAACTCCAAGCCTGCTCTGAGGTGGAGAGGAGAAGGAGAATAGGAGAGGCAAGCAAAGGCTCTAGCCTATGAACCATTGAATCCCTCCTATTTATAGAGGTCCCTTGTTAAACCCTAATGGATCCTTCTCTATTGGGCATTGGATCTGCATCCAATTACTCAAGCCTCTTAAATTAGTGGATCTCTATCCAATAATCTCTTATGGGCTCTTATTGGATCTCATTCATAGGATCCAATAATTCTGGATATTCAATAAGATAGGGGCTCCGACGGATATCTCATATCCAAACCTCTACTCATCGCAATGCCTACCATATGTGTGTGACCCTCTAATCCCAATATCGAGCTGGCCGTGAGTCATACCTGTCAGAATTTCTTCTGGCTTAGTGAATTATTATCTCCATAATAATTCACTCGACTCATCGACTATGGATGTACTAGGCCATTACGCCATAGTCCCCAGATGATACAGGGGAATCCAATCTATTGGTCTTATCTGTCCTCAGTTACCATGTACCTATAGTCCTTCATCCATCTAATATCCCAGAAACCATATACCGGGTATAGTGCTATCAGACCCATACGATTTCTGCTCGAGTCTCGCTCTAATCGGATTCTCTTGGAGAATTCTTTCTCTCTCAATCTGAATGACCCTAGCCAGGGATTTGTCTGAGCAAGAATACATGGGATATTCCTATCATGACACCGAGAGTGGATGATCCTTTATCAACACTCAATAGCCCTCGCAAGGTCGACTACCACTCCCAATGACCGGTTGTACTAGATCTGGGATATCCAAACCTATAAGTCTGGTATCAAAGAATGAAGAACTCATACAGGACATCCTTTGTATCTTAAGTCTAAGGACTAGATACACCACTAGAACTATAGAATTGCTGTCTAACAATAAGGCATCATCAACCATCCAGCATTCCGTAAGCGAATCAATCAATGAACTCATTCTCCAATGAGCACTTGTACTATATCCTTAGTGTCCCCACATGAGCAGCTATGAGACCAGCTGAATCCATCATATGGACGGGTATACAGCACACTAGTTTGTTCGATTATCTCAATGTTCCTCTCGAGTAACCTATGACCGGGATTATTTAGGATTTGTGTTTAAAGGTGAATTGGTCTCATTATCGTGATCTCATCATGATTCGATTCCTATTGTATAGATCCAAGGACATCACAATATATACATGCATATATGCAATAGTCAATATAAAGTGATAAATGCCAAAATATAATAAGCAAAAAAAATTTCATGTAAAGTCACACATGCCATCACTTACGTGATTGGCTTGCTAGGCACCTATGACTAGCAATCTCCTACTTGACCTATGTGTTTCATCCCCATCAGACCCTTGTGACGCTCAAAGACAATCTGAGACAACGGCTTTATCAGTGGATCTATAATGTTATCTTCGGATGGAACTCTTTCTACTACTACATATCCTCGGGTCATGATCTCTCTAATAAGTTGGAATCTTCTCAGAACACTTCTGATGAGACTCGGGTTCTCTTATTTGAGTAACCGCCTCGTAGTTGTCGCAATATAATGAATCAGCTTCTCGCTAGTTGGCCCGACTCCTAGATTTGTGATGAACTTCTTCATCCAGACTCCCTCCTTTGATGCCTCTACTGTAGCAATGTACTCCACCTCTATGGTCGAGTCAGTAGTAGTATCTTGCTTAGAACTCTTCTAGCATATTGCTCTTCCATTCAAGGTGTACACATACCCCGAATTTGACTTGCTATCATCGACATCAAACTAAAAACTTGAGTCTGTGTAGCCTTCAACCTTGAGGCTACTACCTCCATATACTAGTAAAAGATCCTTAGTCCTTCTCAAGTACTTAAGGATACACTTTATTGCTTTCCAATGCTCCAAGCTTGGATCCGCTGATACCTGCTCGTGACACTCAAAGCATGCGCTATATCAGGCTTGGTCTATAGCATGGCATACATGACAGACCTTATTGCTGATGCATAGGGTATCTGTTAGGACTTTAGCTAGGAGAGTCCTAATTGAGCGGGACATTCATGTAAAACCTACCTAGGCTGACCCCTAATAAAGAGGTAAAAAGACCGGCTAGGCTTTGGAGATTATTTCTTAGAGAAGAATTAGGAGTTGTAAAGGAATATGAGTCTTGAGTAGGAGTCCTATTAAGAGTCTTGAGTAGAAGTCTTAATTGAGTAGGAGTCTTGAGTAGGAGTCCTATTAGGAGTTAGGGTTAGAAACCCTATAAATAGTTATGTATTCATCCTCTTTTGATAAGCAATAGATGAATCTTTTCTACATCCTTTGAGCAGCAACTTGGAGGAAGGAACCCCTATAAAGTTTCAGGAGGCCGATCCCCTAAAGAGATCAACCCCAAGCATAGAATCTATAAGGGTTCTATCACTTGGTATCAGAGTAGTGTTCTTGGCATCTTGCTGCTCTTCCATAGCCATCCATCATCCCTCCATAGCCGCCCAAAGCAATTCCCACAATTGCTTAAAAGATCGTCACCAAATCCCGCCGTCATCTCCACCACCGCAGATCATCTTTTGATCTCCTCGTGAATTGCAACAGCCATCTACCACAGATCTAAAACTTTCATCCACAGCCCTAAAACTCCACCAAACCACACCCTTAAACTGCACCCAAAATAGCCACAAAACAAGCCTAAATCGCAGCCTACATCCACCAATCCACCAACCCTTACGACCATCACTTCTCTCAACATATACATGCCTTTAACCCGACAACAAAAGAGAGATCTTAATATCACAGATTTGGAGGCATATAGTATGGCATCTGAGAAGGTAATCAATGCTAAATTTGAAGCCTTCGAGGCGCGAATGAAGGATAAGATTCAGACTCTCTTTACCGAACTCAGTTTGGGCTGACCACTAAGCCTGAAGAAATCACATCAAGGAGAGAGCTCTAACCAACCGCACCAAGCCCGAAGAGATGACTTCCAAGAGAGGGGAGGTTCTATGACTGAACTCAACTATCCACACATGAGGGTAGACTTCTTAGATGGGAAGAAGGAGATCGGATTGGTTGGATCTCGCGTGCAGAGCGATATTTTCGGTACTACAAAACCGTGGATGCAACTATGGTGGAAATTACAGCTATACATTTTGAAGGGGATGCTATATAGTAGTCTAACTAGTTTGAACACACTCATGGAGTGCTCTCATGGCGACAATTCAAAGAAGGACTACTAATCCTCTTCGGACCAACCGATTACAAGAACATTGACGGACAACTAGCAAAGATCTGACAAATCTCCACCATTCAGGAGTACCAAACCAGGTTTGAAAGATTATCTAATCAAACTCGTGATTAGTCCAAAAAATAGCTATTGAAGACCTTCATTGAGGGCTTGAAGCCGGAGATCCGGGGAGAAGTTAAAGTGCAACAACCATACACGCTTATGACAGCCATCTCTTTCGCATGACTTCAAGAGGAGCGATTGAACCATGAAGCCCGAAGGACTAGGATTGCTCCTCGACCTGCAATACTAAAGCCCTCAGCCCCCCCTACTATTAACCGAGCACCTGCACCAAAAAGGTTGACAAGAGAAGAGCTTCGGGAGCGATCTGCGAAGGGGTTATGTTGGCATTGCGACGAGCCGTGGAGCCGCAAGCATCACTGTAGAAAAGGGAGACTTCTTATGATTGAACCAGTAGAAGAAGAGGTCATTGAACATCCAAAAAAAAGCCTTAAACATAAAGAAGAAGATGTGGAAGAAGAGCCACAACCAACCGACGTTACAGTACACGCATTAGCCAACTACTCCAACCCGCAAATGATGAAAGTTCGAGGCCTTCTCAAATAACAATCGATCACTATTCTCATTGACACGGGCAGCACTAATAACTTCCTAAATAGTAAGGTTGCTGCTCAGATGGCACTACATATAGAAGGTTGCAGCAAGTTTGATGTAAAGGTTGCCGACGGCAGAATCCTAAAGTGCGACCAAAGATGCCCGTAGGTGAAACTATTGCTGCAAGACCAAGAAATTATGACCGACTTCTTCCTCCTACCAATTGATGACTATGAGGTCGTGCTTGGCATAAAATGTCTGACTACACTAGGTGATGTCTCTTGGAAAATTTCTAAATTAATTATGAAATTCTACTGCAAAGGCAAACAGATCATCCTACGTGGGAAGCGCGGAAGCAACGTAACCACCGTTTCAACCCAACAAATGGAGAAAGTTTTGCACAAGGTAAATGGTGGCTTTTTGATGCATCTCTAGCAGCAACCAAAGGGAAGACATAGAATAAGGATCAAATTCTTGCCCAATTGCTTGCTGAATTTGCTGACATTTTTGTTGAAATGCTTTTTGGAGCAACATCCCCTGAGCAGCAAAAATGGGTAACCAAACTTCTTGGATTTGATTATGAAATTATTTATAAAAAGGGGAAGAAAATAGAAATTGAAGATCAAATTCTTGCCCAATTGCTTGCTGAATTTGCTGACATTTTTGTTGAACCACGCGGTCTTCCTCCTTCTCGACAACATGACCATTGGATTCCAATCCTTCCAGGCAAGCCACCAGCAAACACTTAACCGTACCAATATTCTTACCTCTAGAAGGATGAAATTGAAAAGATCATAAGGAGATGCTAGCCATTGTGCACGCAGTAACGAGGTGGAGACCCTACCTGATTGGCCGACGATTTCAAATTAAAACCGACCATAGAAGTCTCAAATGCTTTTTGGAGCAACATCCCCTGAGCAGCAAAAATGGGTAACCAAACTTCTTGGATTTGATTATGAAATTATTTATAAAAAGGGGAAGAAAATAGAAATTGAAGATCAAATTCTTGCCCAAAGGAGATGCTTGACACAGGAGTGATTCGGCCAAGTTGCAGCCCCTATTCCTCACCGGTGCTACTTGTACGCAAGAAGGACGGAACTTGGTGGATGTGCATCGACTACCGAGCTTTAAATGGCATCACTGTCAAGGACAAGTACCCAATACCAGTGGTGGATGAACTTCTTGAGGAATTAAAAGGAGCTCAAGTCTTCACGAAGTTAGACCTCCAATCCGGTTACCACCAAATTCGAGTATGTGAAGACGACATTCCAAAAACTGCATTCCTCACACATTATGGCCATTATGAATTCTTGGTAATGCCTTTTGGACTCACTAATGCTCCTTCAACCTTTCAAAGTCTCATGAACGATATTTTTTGGAGCTTTCTTCGCAAATTTGTGTTGGTATTTTTTGATGATATTCTCATTTATAGCCCTTCTCTTGAGAGTCACTTTCAGCATTTACGGATTGTTTTGACGATCCTTCGGGAGAATACTCATTTTGTTAAGCAACCAAAGTGCAGCTTTCTCCAACAAAAAGTAGAGTACCTTGGGCACATAATATCAGAAGAAGGGGTGGCGATAGACCCAACAAAAATTAAGGCAATGCAAGGCTGGCCAAAACCTACAAACGTGAAATTACTACATGGGTTCCTTGGACTAACGGGCTACTACCGAAAATTTGTTAAGGACTATGGGAAGATCAGCGCACCCCTCACTTCTCTACTAAAAAAAGATGCCTTCTAATGGTCGGACAAAGTCTCCGCTGCCTTCGACAAACTTAAGGCAGCGATGACAATGATGCTAGTGCTAGCACTACCAGATTTCAATCGACCCTTCATCATTGAGGCTGACGCATCTGGAGTCGGAATTGGAGCCATTCTCATGCAAGATGGTCGACCACTTGCATACACTAGCAAGGAATTGTCTCCCTCCCATCAAAATATGTTAGTATATGATAAGGAGATGCTAGCCATTGTGCACGCAGTAACGAGGTGGAGACCCTACCTGATTGGCCGACGATTTCAAATTAAAACCGACCATAGAAGTCTCAAATGCTTTTTGGAGCAACATCCCCTGAGCAGCAAAAATGGGTAACCAAACTTCTTGGATTTGATTATGAAATTATTTATAAAAAGGGGAAAGAAAATGTTGTTGCAGATGCACTCTCACGGCTACTTGAGCAAGCTAAGGTTTTAGCCATCTCCCTTCCTACCACCAGCCTCTTTAAAGACATTAGGATAGAATGGAAGAAGGATCCAGAGATCAGCAACACCATAAAAAAATTAGAGGAGAATCCAAATGCAATAGCCCACTACACTTGGGATTCGAGGGATCTACGCTACAAAGGTCGGATTGTGCTTATACCTGACTCCCTTTGCATCACGATTATCCTGCATGAAATGCACTCCACACCTTCAGCAGAGCATTCCGGATTCATGAGAACCTACAAAAGAGTGAAGCAAAATTTTTATTGGAGAGGGATGAAAAAAATTATTACTGAATATGTGGCACAATGTGATGTATATCAACAGTATAAGGGTGAAACAGTGGCAAATCTAGGGAAGCTACAACCACTACCCATACCGGACTCAATGTGAACTGGTATCTCTATGGACTTTATCGAAGGGCTGCCACCTTCCAAAGGTAAAGGCACAATTCTCGTGGTGGTTGATCAACTTACGAAATATGCTCATTTTTGTGCTGTGAGAAATCCCTACACTACTGCTAGTATTGCCCAGATTTTCATAGAAAATATTGTTAAACTGCATGGGATGCCAAGGTCCATTGTAAGTGATCGTGACAAGATCTTCACCAGTAAATTTTGGACCGAGTTATTTCAATTACAAGGTACCAAACTCAAGATGAGCACAACGTATCATCCACAAACTGATGGCCAAACAAAGGTGGTAAATAGGTGTTTAGAGACGTACCTTCGGTGTTTCGCCAGCGACCGACCAAAAGAGTGGAAGAAATGGCTTCCTTAGGCCGAATGGTGGTATAATACTACATATCATTCATCTACAAAATGTACCCCTTATGAAGCATTGTATGGCCGGCTAACCCATGTGATTCCAAAGTATGTAATTGGCTCGGCTAAGGTAGATCAGGTCAACCAAGAATTGATTGATAGGGACAAACTCCTACAACTATTAAAGGATAATCTCTCCACCGCTCAAGCTAGAATGAAGCAGCAAGCTGACACATGACGAAGCGAAAGAAAATTTTCAGTAGGAGATTGGGTTTATCTTAGCCTACAGCCATACAAGCAACTCTTCATTAAAACTCGAGCCTCTATGAAGCTATCCCCACATTTTTATGGTCCCTATCATATCATAGAGCATATTGGAGCCGTGACATACAGACTTAAATTGCTTGAGGATGCCAAAATTCACCTTGTCTTCCATGTGTCATGCCTGAAACCCAAGTTGGGAGAACATGAGTCACCCTAGATCCAACTGCTCAACACCATTGAGGATGGAGTTATTCAAGCCCAACTAAAAGTCATCCTCGATCGTAGGATCATGATGCGTCATCGATGTCCCTCTACTGAAGTACTAGTACATTGGAATAATTTACCGCTTGAAGATGCCACATGGGAACCATATGATAAGCTGAAGACCTGGTTCCCTGAGTTCATGGAATCTTAGCCTTGAGGACAAGGCTGATTTGAAGAGGGCGGGTCTGTTAGGACTCTAGCTAGGAGAGTCCTAATTGAGAGGGACATTCATGTAAAACCTACCTGAGCCGACCCCTAATAAAGAGGTAAAAAGGTCGGCTAGGCTTTGGAGGTTATTTCTTAGAGAAGAATTAGGAGTTGTAAAGGAATAGGAGTCTTGAGTAGGAGTCCTATTAAGAGTCTTGAGTAGAAGTCTTAATTGAGTAGGAGTCTTGAGTAGGAGTCCTATTAAGAGTTAGGGTTCAAAAACCCTATAAATAGTTATGTATTCATCCTCTTTTGATAAGCAATAGATGAATCTTTTCTGCATCCTTTGAGCAGCAACTTGGAGGAAGGAAAGCCTATAGAGTTCCAGAAGGCCGATCCCCTAAAGAGATCAACCCCAAGTATAGAATCTACAAGGGTTCTATTAGTATCCTATCCATGTTCGCCCTTTTTTCAGAAATTTTTTAGGGACATGCTCCTAGAAAGCGATATCTCATGTCTCATCGGTATGAGACATCTCTTGAAATTTTTCATGCCAAACCTTTTGACAATGGTGTCTATGTACTTGGACTGGGATAAGCCAAGTATCCTATTGGATCTATCTCTATAGATCTGAATCCCTAAGATATATGATGCTTCCCCTAAGTCCTTTATGGATAAGTGTCTAGATAACTAAGCCTTTACTATGGATAGCATTCCTACATCATTCCCAATGATTAGGATGTCATCCACATATAACACCAAAAAGGTGACAGCGCTCTCACTTACCTTCCTGTACACACAAGGCTCATCTTTATTCTTAACGAAGTCATAAGATCTGATTGCCTCATCAAATCTTGCGTTCTAACTTCGGGAAGCTTACTTTAGTCTATAAATAGATCTAAGCAATCTCACACCTTATCTGGGCAGTCCTTGGACATGAATCCCTTGGGTTGTATCATATACATCTCCTCCTCGAGGTTCCCATTGAATAATGCAGTTTTCACATCCATCTATCATATCTCATAATCATAGTATGCTACAATCGCCAATAGAATTCGGATGGATTTTTACATTGCTATGGGTGAGAAGGTTTCGTAATAGTCAACACCTTACCTTTGACGATACCCCTTAGCCACTAGCCTTGCTTTATAGGTCTTTAACTTTCCATCTACTCCGATCTTTTTCTTAAAGATCCACTTGCAACCGATAGGTACAAAACCTTTGGGCGCATCAACTAGGTTCCAAACCTTGTTAGAGTACATAGAATACATCTCAGAATTTATGACTTCTTGCCACTTCTCGGAGTCTATACTCATAATAGCCTCCTCGTAGGTCTAAGGATCAATATCTTCAATATCTTCTCCTCTAATATGTCCCATATATCTCTCAGGAGGATGGGATACTCTGCTAGACTTACGTAAAGTTGAAACTTATGTATTAGGTACTTGAACAAACTTGGGCTGTAGAGTGGTACTTGAGCTAAGTTCTCTAACCTCACTCAACTCTATCATGCTCCCACTGTCTCCGCCAAGAATGTGTTCATTCTCAAGGAACACTGCGCTCTTAGCTACAAAGATCTTTTGGTCCTCGAGATGATAGAAATAATACCCACAAGTTTCCTTGGGGTATCCCACGAACTTACACCGCTCCGTCCTCGATTCTAACTTATCGAGATTGTGTCTTTTAACATGGGTAGGATAGTCCCAAATCTAAATAATCTTAAGATTAGGCTTCTTCTCTTTTCATATCTCATATGGTGTAGACACTACCGACTTAGTTGGAACTCTGTTCAGAAGGTAATTTGTGGTCTCTAGGGCATATCCCCAGAATGAGATGGGTAGGTTAGCGAAACTCATCATGGACCATACCATGTCTAACAACGTACAATTCCTCCTTTCAAATATACCATTGAGCTGAGGTGTATAAGGTGGTATCCATTGAGATAGAATCCCATGGTTCTTGAGGAAATGGGTAAACTCTATACTTAAGTACTCACCTCCGCGATCTGATCGATGAGTCTTGATACTTTTTCTAGTCTGGTTCTTTACTTCATTTTTATGCTCTCTGAATTTCTCAAAGGCCTTTGACTTGTACTTTAGTAAGTACACATGTCCATACCTTGAGAAATCATCAGTAAAGGTAATGAAGTAGGAGTAATCACCAATGGCATGAGTTGACATGGGTCCACATACATCACTATGTATGAGTTCCAATAGCTCAATGGCTCTCTCTCCAGTTCCACTAAATGGAGAGTTGGTCAGTTTTCCACGAAGGTAAAGCTCGCAAGTTGCATAAGACTCATAGTCAAATGGATCTAGATATCCATCCTTTAGCAACTTTTGAATCCTTCTCTCATGGATGTGACCTAGCCTATAATGCCATAGGTATGCACTGTTCACCTCATCTCATTTCCTCTTAAACACACTTATATTCATGATATGTGGAGTAGTGTCTAGCATAAACAAACCATTATGCAATGTTCCTCTCGCCAATCTCCTTGACTTTATCAGAAGCCACAACAAATTGCAGATGTGATAAGCAATACTAGTATCCAATACCAATGCACTATCACAAAAATCTAACAACTAGAGATTGATCATGAATGTACCTGAAGCTTCTCCAAGCTTCTATTTCACCCTCTCTACAAGGTACTTTTTGTAGTTTCTCTTTCAGTACCCATCTTTGCCATAGTGAAGGCACTGGCCTTTGTCCTTTGTTGGGTCTTTCTTAGCAACCTTTGCTTTACCTGATCTGCCCTTGCCCTTGCCCTTCTTAAGGGACTTTTCTACTTTCCTTTTCTTTCTAGTCTCACCAGTGTAGAGAACTAGCTTCTCCTTTTTTATAGTGCTCTTTGCCTTACTCAACATATTGAGGAGCTTTGGGAGAGTCACTTCAAGCTTGTTTATATTAAAATTCATTGTGAACTGTGAAAAGGAATTTGGTAGGGACTGAAACACAATGTCCACACATAAGTTATCCTCTAGGACCATTCCTAGACCCATGAGTTTCTCTATCCACTCAATCATCTTTAGGACATGAATCTGAATCGATGTCCCCTCAATCATCCTAGTGCGGAAGAGATTCTTGGATATCTCATATTGTTGAGTCCTTCCTTGTTCCTCAAACAATTTGTGAACATGTAGGAGAATGGATTTAGCATCCATCTTTTTATATTGTCTTTGTAACTCAGGAGTCATAGAGCCCAACATGTAACACTGAGCAAGAGTGGAGTCATCAATGTACTTCACATAGCGAGCGATCTCATACTCGCTTGCCCATTCCTTGGGCGTAGGCATCACTGTATCAAGGACGTATATGATTTTCTCCGCCGTAAGAACAATTCTTAAGTTGTGGAGCCAGTCCGTATAATTTGGACTAGTAAGGCGGTTGACATCAAGTATGCCACGTAAGGGATTTAAAAGTGAAATTTTCTAAAAATAAAGATGTAGTAGAAATGAATAATATGCAGATTTTGCAAGAAATAAACAATCAAGATATGGACTTCTATCTTAATATGCTCCCACTATTTTACTAGCGAGTCACGCGATACCCTCAGCACGTGAAACGGAAGTCTCTAGCAGACTTCTAGTGGGGATCAAGATCCAATCAATGTCTTAGTGTAACCTCGAGGGACTCGACCAATCACACTAAGCCCAAAAGGTAGGCAACTCTTACTGATCACAACTCCTTGTGATTCCCATCTTGTTCGGCCTCTGAATCACCATGAGGGACTCGACCAACCATGATGCTTGGTTAAGTCAACACCATCGTTACAAGATGAGTCTGATTCGATGATATACTCTCGAGGGGCTCGACCAAGCATACCATGTCCTCAGGTCACCGATGACATCTCTATGTCGTAGGCAAGATAGCGAATCGCAATATAGGTGAGCCTCAAGGGACTCTCACATTTACCGACTTAATATTATCAAGAGAGGGGTTTCTATGATTTGGTCTCCTAATATGACATGTCACACATATACATATTTAATATATATCTACATCGCATGCAAATATATATATACATATCTAGTAGGTGTAAAAACAATCACACCAGATGATCATGGATCACAACATAATGTTATCAGGCCCGAGCCAGTAGGCCTAATCACTCACATCAAGATCTATGTGTGCAATGGTGCATGTCCATGCCCTGTGATCATTCATCTTGTCCTCGTCATTTTCGTCGACGTCTTGATGCATCTCCATGCATCGCGATCGTACGTCTCGTGGGTCCCGCTATTGCATCCACGCTCCTGCTACGCCTCATCGTATGATTACAACTTAATCATAGGCACGCAAGCCTGACAATAAACGAGAAATATAATGGAGGGACCCCAATAATAAAAATCATGAGTACACACATTACACGATCCATGATCATCCGTCCACACATCATACATCACATATATAAATCATCATCATGTAGGACTACTAGATAATAATCAAATAATAATCAAATAAACCTTTTAATTAATTAATATTTTTTGAATTCAGGGACATATAGGAAATTTTCTGACTTCTAAGGGGTATTTTTAGAATTTAGACAAAAGGATAGTACTGAAATTTCTAAAATTCATTGGGCAAAACTATCTTTTTGCCCAAGAACCCTAAGCCCCTTTATCCCTTTCCCCTATTGCCACCCCCGCCACCCTACCAGCGGTAGGCTGTGCGATGGAGGGTGGGGCGCTGCCCTTGCCTACGGGTGGCATGCCCGTTGGCAGCACTACCCTTGCAAGTGGGCGCCCCCACGGGCATCGCCGCCTCCGTAGGTGGTTCTGCTTACGAGGTAGTGCCCGCAGGCGGTGCTGCCCAGCTAGGCGACCGCCCCTGCACGGGAGTTTTGCCCGCGAGAGCAGCGACCGCAAGCGTTGTTGCCCTATGATGCCTCAACTCGCGGGAGAAGCAGCCGCAAGCGCCGTTGCCCCGCGGCGCCTCTACCCGTGGGCTGCTAGCCCTGTCGGCAACAAGCCTGCTACAAGCAGACCGCCGGTTAGCTACAGCAAGCGCTATGCTAGCTGGCTACGGTTGCCATTGTCGGTGGCTGCAGGAGCATAGATTGAGGGCAGTAACTATTACTGCGCTTCCTTGCTTTTGCATCAACGATTTCGACATCAAAAGTTTCTCCAAAACACAACACACGCAGTTTAAAACCAATCTATCGCACGAACAACCTGACTCTAATACCATTGTTGGGAAATCTTGGGGTGACATCATATGCACAGTGGAAGAACAAGAAAACAAATTCTTTAATTTCCCAAAAAAGATGTTCGTAGTCGTGCAAAGATTGGTGCGTAAAAAATCTGTGAAACAAACTGCGTATAGAATAGATTGTGTTACCTAGGGAGATCGTATATCCTTGTTTCCTTACAGATCTCTAGAAGATGGTGAAGGAGGTCAAGCGTCCTTCTCTCTAGCAGTAATCCACACAATAGGGCTGCGACGACGCTTCTCAAAAATCCAGTCCTGCTCTGAGGTGGAGAGGGGGAGGAGAATATGAGAGGCAAGCAAAGGCTCTAGCCTATGAACTATTGAATCCCTCCTATTTATAGAGGCCCCTAGTCAAACCCTAACGGATCCTCCTCTATTGGGTATTGGATCTGCATCCAATTACCCAAGCCTCTTAAATTAGTATATCTCTATCCAATAATCTCTTATGGGATCTTATTGGATCTCATCCATAGGATCCAATAATTCAGGGGCTTATTGGATATCTAATAAGATAGGAGCTTCGACGGATATCTCATATCTGAACCTCTACTCATCCAATGCCTACCATATGTGTGTAAGCCTCTAGGCCCAATATCGAGCTAGCCGTGAGTCATACCTGTCAGAACTCCTTTTGGCTCAGTGAATTATTATCTCCATAATAATTCACTCGACTCATCGACTATGGTCGTACTAGGCCACTATGTCATAGTCCCCAGACAATACAGGGCAATCTAATCTATTAGACTTATCTATCCTCAGTTACCGTGTACCTATAGTCCCTCATCCATCTAATATCCCAGAGACCGTATACCGGGTATAGTGCTATTAGACTCATATGATTTCTACTCAAGTCTTGCTCTAATCGGATTCTCCCGGAGAACTCTTTCTCTCTCAATCCGAATGACCCTGGCCATGGATTTGTTTGAGCAAGAACATATAAGATATTCCTCTCATAAAGCCGAGAGTGGATTATCCTTTATCGATACTCAATAGCCCTTGCAAGGTTGACTACCACTCCCAATGACCGGTTGTACTAGATCTGAGACATCCAAACCTATAAGTCTAGTATCAAAGAATAGAGCACTCATATAGGACATCCTTGGTGTCTCAAGTCTAAGGACCAAATACACCACTAGAACTACGGAATCTTTGTCTGACAATAAGACATCATCAACCATCCAACATTCCGTAAGCAGATCAATTAGTGAACTCATTCTCCAATGAGCACCTGTATTGTATCCCTAGTGTCCCGACACGAGCAGCTATGAGACCAGCTGCATCCATCATATGGATGGGTATACAACACACTAGTCTGTCCGGTTATCTTAATGTCCCTCTCGAGTAACCTATGACCGAGATTATTTAGGATCTGTGTTTAAAGGTGAATTGGTCTCATTATCGTGATCTCATCACGATCCGATTCCCATTGCACAGATCCAAGGACATCACAATATATACATGCATATATGCAATAGTCAATATAAAGTGATAAATATCAAAATATAATAAGCAAAAAAGATTCCGTGTAAAGTCACACGTGACATCACTCACATGATTGGCTTACTGGGCACCTATGACTAGCAAGTACTTGCATTCGAACTTTTTCCTCAATGGTACACAACCCCAATATGCTGATGACTAAGGCTTTCATTCGATGTAAAATTTGATGCACGCATAGAAGACCCACCTCTGTGGTACCATGACTTTTACTCCTTAAATCTATAGCCCTTCTTGCCGTCATGTTGTTCATCGAAGTGGAGCTCCCAATAGCTCCCGATCATACTTCTCATGATATAGTCCCTCACAGGACTATATTTGTGTGTATCGCATTGCTACGAACTGTTTCACCATGATTTGCTATACCATGTTGCCTCTTGGTGACATTTCTATTACATTTTGATCATTGTGGGATAAACTCGGATTGTGATACCTCCATGTATGGCCTCTACCAACACATCGCAAGGCCTCTTCCACTTTTGATTGTGTTTGCTCCTTTGGCAATCAACCTTCATCCACTCGCTCTTGGGTCACACCTAGATGAAGCACCGCTCTAGGACAGTTCATCACCTAGTAGCTCTCGAAGTCTACCGACTTCGCTGAAATTGGTGCACCATTGTCTAGATCCTAGGTCTCTGCTCCTACTAGCACAATCTTCGCTACGTACCAATCCCTTCATGGTAACTTGAATGGTAGCACTATAGCATATTCTTCAAGAGTACACACCCCCACATCCTCTTGCCCCGTGCCAAGGCTTTCTGAACCCAACTTCGCCTTCACAAGTTGAGTCACCTCATTTTCTCCATCAAATGCTTCTCTGAGGTAAGGCGCATATGCCATGAAGCTCCCTTTGTCTTTGGCACCATGTAGGATGAGCCCGCTACATCAGAATGAGGGACCCATGGAACGATATGATCCTACTCTTGCCTCTGCAAAAGTTCATATCCTTGGCCTCCATCCAAGGAAAGAGTTGTGCCTCTGCTCCATATTTTATCTTCTATGTCGGCTCTCTTCATGCGGCTTGGGTACTTTGCCAAGTTACACCTAAGTTGCTCCAATCCTCGTTTTACATTGAGTTAATGTGGCTCTCGCGCCCACCATTCCATAGGTTAGCCCTTCATTGAGTCCGATCTCCATATTGACTCTAAGTGTACTTTCATCTTGTGTTACCTTGGATCGCTCCCCTACTTGATCTCGCAATGCATTCCCCGATGCATTATCTCAAACGAGATCATGCGATGACTCCTCGTCGCTCACTCGGTCTATTAAGCTTTATGAAGTTGTTTTGAGGTACTTTTCCTCAACATGTGCACTCCGTTGCACATGGTTCTCCCTCTAAAGAGTCGGGACTTATCTCTCTTGTATATCTATCCCGTTGGAGCAATTTCTCTCTGAAAGTTTCGGAGAACACCATCCCCTTGGACTACGCCACCTTGCTGAACAAACTATGCATTGTTCTGCCTCCCGCAAACGCACTTGCTATATTATGACTCCATGTCAATATAGTCCCTGCTGCACCCCTCAAGGCCTAGCAACATGCTGAACTTACTACACACTTCAACCTCCTACGGACGTATCCTTCTCATGCTAAAGAGGAAGTTTCAATGGTCCATGGCACCGAGTTTCGATCTCCTTGGGATGGCCACGAACACTCTATCATTCGCATTCAAGCCTTTATATGAGTACCGAATTCCTCGAGTTAGCAATTCCCCTCACCTCTGTGAGCTTTGCACAACTCTTTCGGTCATTGAACAACCCATTCTACCTTACATGGCCTCAACCTTTACTAAGCGCCTCAATTGCCTTGAGCACCATCATTGCCAACGTTGAGTTGTAGCTCAAACTCAGCCATCCCAACCTTTATGCACTATGCATTCTTCCCAGCTTGCTTGTCCTCATGGTGCCTCTTGCACGAAGGGTTGGCCATTCCTCTGAATGCCAATCTCAAATGCCCGCTTCTTTAAGCAACTCCTTTTCCCTACATCTCCATGCCCATTTTCCCCCCAAACGATCGTGCATGCTGGCTCCCTCAACGCAGTCTCGCTAGGTCCCCCACGTTTGCATGCCAAGTATTTCTATGAGTGCTTATCCTACTCTGATACCATCTATCATGGACTTAGTTAGTTTTTCTTAAGTCGTGCAGCACTCTTGCGTGTCTGTCCACAAAGGTTAGCCTTCTCGAAACCTCCCATGGCCCCTTAAGACCTACAAAAGAGAAAATGAGTTAGAGAAAGTGCCTCACTCAGGATCCACAAGCAAACATTTCAGAAAACACTTCATAACCAATGTAAATTACAAACAGATTTTATAAGTTTTAATTGGTTGCATAACAAAGGATCCAAAATGGTCCACTACAGACCGAAATCTCCCACAAGTGTCCACATAATATAACATTTATTTATAAGCCTAAAATAGCCACCAAACCCAACTAAATTGGGGCTGTTAAACCTTCGACCGTCCCTTTATTTGTTGTGCAAAGCATGAACAAACCAAAGGACATAGACATACATGAGTATTACATTAAACACTCTATTTATAGTTTTGTCCATGACAATATGGTGGAGTCGAGTTGGAGAGCTGGGTCATCCTTATTGTTAAGCCACCTCTTGGTTGTCTCCATATAGCTTCCTGCATAATAGGTCTGCACTAGAGCATCCCGGCTCAACCCCTCCAATGATTAAGTCAAAGAGATGGATAGGGAGGCTAACAATGTAAATGAGAGAGTGAAGAGCTCTTATCAACTTGCCCCTACTTGGCCTAGGGCTTGGCTTTTATACCTAAGCGCGTAGTGATGCGAACGGGTGATGCTCGCGAAAGAACCTGCCCCACCTCGCATGGCGAAGGCATTTAATGTGGGTGGCTTGCCGATGTATGCCCCCAAGAGCGTCACTTGGGGTGAACTATTGGGGTGGCTCCTCCGGTCTAACCCCCTCGCTCTTTTAGGTCAAGCAAGGCGTGGTCCCTCTATTGGTTATCTAGAAGGGAAGACTCTTAAAGTCGGGCTATGTCACCAACTATTAATGAGGAGGCGTGGTCTCCTTCTCGGCTATGGTGCCGATGAGGAGAGGGTCTTGTGGGCCCATTTTGGGAGGTCGAGACAAGCATCCTGACCTCCTATTGGTGGTTGTGAGGAGTAGGTGATTCTTATGCTAATGCTTAGGTGTTTCTTCCTTAGCCTACATGGTGGGGGGGAGCTGATAGTGTTAGAATTATCCCTATCATTCATCCCCCTCTCCCAAAAAGGTATTCTTCAAAGCTTTGAATGAAGGTCTCGAATGATGTCATTTTTCTTGTATCCCTGCATGTTTACATGAGCATCGCTTTAGTAGTTGATTTATTGCTGATGCCGTGATGGTTGGCATGAGATCTGGTGAGGTGGATTATGCTCTCTTATTGGGATGATCACTACTTTGTTGGTAGACAAATAATATCCTAAGGGACCTTCTCTTCTTTCTCCCTCTCTATCTTCATTCTCCTCCTTCCACATAGGAGTTCATTCTTTCTCATTTTTTGACCTCCCCCTTCTATTTTAATTTCAGATAAGGAACCCAAATTTCTAGAATGTAAGAACATAACATATATCATCAAGATGCATCAAATGAATCATCTTTAGGCATAGACGATAAGTACTAACTACTATCGCTCTCACTTTAAGATGATTTATTGTAACGATGAATATTTCATTCTCTTTTGGTTTTCATAATAAATTAAATATATATTATTATTAACATATGTTAAAGTATCAGAATCAATCTACTAAGTATTAGATAAGGATTTCTACAACATTTGGTTTGAAATATACAAAAGTCACATTGTCCGCAAGCAAGTGACTAGACAAACTAGATAGAAAAGCAGATCGATAATATAGATGAATCGTTCATAGATTATAAATAAAAATTGAATAGCATATTTTCATTAGTGAAAGATGCTAACAAATGGATCTAAAATATTTAATTTCATAAACTAGTTCTAATATCAATTGTAAGCATAAAAACTATCCTTATGTTACTATTATACAAAAAACTTTAATGTCAAAATATGAAATAAAATAACAATAGATCAAATTTATGATACATAACTTTCAATATTATTTAGAAAGTTTTTATCTGATTTATGAGTATATTATCGTTAGATCTGAAAGTTATAGTGATGTTGATCTGCAAAGAGAACTAGACTCGTCTTCTCTATTCTTATTCTTCGAGGATTACTATGAGTGATGAATTAAGGATAAAAAGAAGATGATAAAAGATTTGTAATCTTTCATTGACTGGTTCACTTGACTAAGAGGAGATGAGAGAAGATCTATAATCTCTCAATAATATATCATATTTATATATTCTTTTATTATTAGGACCATAAATGACACTAGGGGGGTGGGGTTAAATTAGTGCTTTCAATAAAACATCAATTTGAAAATTTTCATTTGATGAAGCCGTATTAGAAATACATTTAACTTAAAATATAAGTGAGAGTAGTAGATAATTAAATCAATAAATAATGGCAATAAAGAGCACAATAGAAATGCAAACTGATTTTATAGTGGTTCGGTTATCCCAACCTACGTCCACTCTTAATTCCTCTTCCATCGAGGCCACCGGCATTCACTAACAATATTCTTTTAATGGGCGAAGATCGACTATCCTCTTTATAACTCTTTTTCCTTTTCACGGGCTTAGGAGAGGACCTTTACCTCCCTTAGAATAACCTTTAAGCTTAAGGAGGAGGGAATTAACATTTTAACAAAGTTTATACAACTTTTATCTCAAGGATTCTTTTCCCTTTCTACTCTATTTCTCTTACTTACCCAAGCAGAAATTAGTGGAGTATTTATAGACCCCAAATGACTTTGAAAATGGAGCCAAAAAAAGTTTCATCCCGAGTTTTTGAGGTATCAATAGTACCACCGCTAGTGTTGGGTAGTACCACCACTTGACATAGTTTGGGAGATGTCTAGGTGGTACCATTAGAAACAAGTCGGCACTAAGAGAGGGGGCGGGGGTGTGAATTAGTGTAGCGGATAAAATCACGTCAGTTCTTAAAACTTTCATTCAATTAAAACCGATCTCGGAAAGATGTTAACTTGAAACACATTCATAAAAGTGTGCGGCTAAAGTAATGAGGAAGTCTGGCAGTTTATAGTTAAAGTAAAGAGTAAAACAGAAATGTAAACCAAGTTTATAGTGATTCGGTCATCGTGACCTACATCCACTCCCGATTCTTCCTCCGTTGAAGCCACCGACATCCACTATCGGTCTTCCTTCAATAGGCGAAGACCAACCACCTCTTTATAACTCTATTCTTCTTTTGTAGGCTCAAAAGAGAACCTTTGCACCCCCACTTACTCCTCTCTTAAACTACATTGACACTTAGAGCCTTGAGAGGAGTTCTCACAAGATTACAACAGCATTTTTCTTCTATTTTGCTCTCAATTCTTATGTGTTTTTTAACCAGGGATGAAAGAGGTATTCATAGGTCTCAAGTGGATTTAAACTTGGAGTCTAAAAGAGTCTTATCCCGGGTTTCTCGGGTCACGGTGGTACCATCACCTATGCTAGGTGGTACTACCGCCTATAGCACTGACACTAGGCGGTACTTAGAAGACTTTCTCTAGGCAGTACCACCACCCAGACTGGTGGTACCACCGCCTGACACAGTCTCGGAGACTGTGCCATGATGGTGCCACCGGTTAGGTCATTGTTTGGGCCTTACACTTGGCCTAACATAGCCCAAACTTGGGCCCAATTGACCCCTAATTGAGTTGGCCCAATTCCAACTTAAGTATGTGCTAACTATGAATTTTAAGACATTTACTAAGCTAAATAAGTTTGTAAGTCTAGGTTTCTTTCGGTGAGCTTTCGACGATCTTCCAGCGAACTTTCGACAATCTCTCGACAATGTTCTAGCGAACTCTTGGCAAGCTTCTGGACTTCACGACAATCTTCTTGACAAGTTCCAATGAGCTTCTTTGACAAGCTCTTGGACTTCTCAGTCAATTCTGGTAGAACTTTCGATGAATGTCCGGACTTTCGATGAACTCTTGAACTTCCAACAAAATCTCGTTCTTGACTTCAGGACTTCATTTTGCTTTATGCCTTGCTATTATAGTTATTCCTGCACACTTAAAACCTATTTTGATCTAGACAATTATTACAAAGCAAATCAAAGTTGTTCGATATGTCATTAGTTCATTGACGCTTTGTCTGATTCTTTGGCGCATCGTCCTCTCTTACAACCTATTGCCCAATCGACTAGTTGACCTCCGCAACTTTGATTTCCTTGGCGAAATTTTCACTCTTATTGGCTCGATTCCCGATCCATTGCCCGAGGCCTTCTATCGATATGTCGACCGATCTTTCGGCTTAACGTCCAATCTTCTGACATGTTTTTCTCCGACCCAACATGATTCTTCCTGCTTTAATTGTCTCTCCCTGATCGAAGCTTCCTGTGTCACTTAAAACACAAATCAAATCATAAACACTATCAATTGGTTTCATCATCAAAATCCAAGATTTAATAATCTTCCTCTTTTTGATGATGACAACCAATTGATAATGGAGTTACCCTTAACTCCCCCTATCAATGTGACATATTGATAGAACCTTGAATTCAAGTCAAAGCAAATTTAATCATTAATATTTGTAACACGTCATCATAAAATCATACATAATCAAATTTTCAATACATCATTCCATGCATGATCATTATCATAACTTCTCCCCCTTTGTCATCAACAAAATGGAGAAGTGTATTTAGCAAGTTTCAAATCATTGCATTATAAATATAATCTCAAGTTTTATCATCATGCAAGTAAGTAATTTTCTTTCTTCTCTTTTAAGAAGTGTAATTTTTTGCTTCCTTGGTAAAGCACAAGCTAGCAAAATTTTACATCATTTTACATACAAGCTAGCAATAATTTTGAGTTTTGTAAGTTTGTAAATTTTGCTAGATGTGCAAGTTAGCATATTTTGCTTCTTAAGATAGGCAAGATAGCACTTCTTTCTCCATGCAATTTGCAAGATAGCAAATTTTTGCTTCCTTTGCAATGTTCGAGCTAGCAATTTTTGCTTCCTTTGCAAAGTGAAAATTTTTAAATTTTGTATCTTGAGCTAGCAATTTTTCTTTCCCTTTGTCATTGTCAAAAAGAAGGGAAGAATACAATGTTGTAATTCTTTTTCCCTTTACAACAATTTTCAAAGCATGACTAAGATAAATAATAAATTTACATCAATATTCCAATCATTATTTCAATCATCAAAAATGAAAGATTAAGTCATGATTTTTGGCATATCTCTTCTTTTGTATATAGAAGGAATGATAGGGAAATAATCTTGATTCAAAAAGAAGATTCAAGTCTAAAATTCGAGAAATCAAGATGTCTAAGTTTATCATTCAAGCTAGCAAATTTGGTTCCATTGAGATGTTAGCTATTTTCTTTCCCCTTTTGTCATTGTAACTAAGAAGAGGAGGGGAAGAACATAATGGTGTAAATGTTCAAGTCATCACAAAAATACAAAGGTGTCATATGAAAATCATGACATGAAGGATATTAATATCAAATCATGAATGCCACAAGACATGATTTATTTCACCAAATCTCTTCTTTTATAAATGTAAAAAAAAACATAGAAGATCAAATGTTATAATATCTTGATTCATGCATAAGAAATCTAAAGTTATAAATCTAAAAAAATCAAGATAAAGCTCATTCAAATTCAATTCATCAAATCAAATCATTTTCAAGAGATTCATAAAAAGAAAAACATAGATAGATTCATTAATGTCTCCTTTTAAAAAAAAGGATAAAGTAGAGAAATTTTTTGAGAAAGCTTTCCTTTTTTTAGTGTTTCAATTCATATGATTGATTTCATATAAACATGCCCAAATTTTTATGCCAAATAAAAACAAGCATCAACATTTAAAATGAAAAAAAAACTTTCATTACGGCAAAGATCAATAATCCATAAATCACAAGAATCATCATGCATAATTTCAAAAGATGAACTCATTAAGCATGATCATTATGCATCATTACTTTGGGCATGATACCAAAACATAGTTTCAAGTTTTCAAGGTATAACATGCACAATTTCAAACTATAAACTCATTAAGTATGATCTCAAACCTCTTAACATTTTCATTAAAACATCAAGCATGGTTTCATTGAACATAATATTGAATGATTCTTAAAGATATCTAAACCTTTTTAGTTTCAATTTGTGTGATTTGACTTTATATTAGCATGCTCAAATTTTTGTTCTTATGTCAAAACCATACATCATATTTAAAATCAAAAACCAAAGACATGATTCATCACAAAAATCATCAAGCCTTCTATACAAAAGCCATACATCATCATTGAAAAGCAATATGGAAATCATCAAGACAAGATACTCATTATTGCTTCTTTAAAACATACATAGAATTAATCTTTTTTGTGTACAATCATTAGATTTATATCTAACATTTTATTGTATTATCATAAAATATGCAATTGTCATGATTTTTTTTTAAAATTACTAGAGAGATAAGCATGATCCTAAAACTTTTAACATTTTCATCACATCATTAAACATGTAATTTAAAAAATATATATATGTATATAATTTTTCTAAACTAAATTAAAAATAACTCATAAAAAGCATCATGTAATTTTAAAATAAATTAAGGGGATTTTGGTTACCTCGCCGTCGAAAGCCGTTAAGGCATAGTTTGCCCCCTCGCCTCTATTGGTTTGTTCTTCATCTTCGAATGAACTTAATTCGTCCCAAGCCACTTTGAGCATTTTCTTCTTCTTTGGTAACTTCTTCTTTTTAAGTCCATTTTTATTCTTTATTATTATTTTTAAAAAAATTTAAGCTTTAATGATAAGAGTTCAAAGTCATCATCACTTGATCTTTCCCTCGAGTGGTCTTCATTTGTTCTAAGTGTCAAATCCTTCCTATTCTTTGGAAGATTGTTCTTAAGTTTGTCATATGCCACATAAGTCATTTCATAGGTCATTAATAACCCGATAAGTTCTTCAAGAGCAAGGTTGTTTAGATCTTTAGCCTCTTGTATTGCCATTACTTTTGAATCCCATTTTTTAGAAAGAAATCATAAAATTTTGTTCACAAGTTTAAGGTTTGAAAAACTTTTACCAAGAGCTTTTAAACCATTGACAACATTCGTAAAACGAGTGTACATGTATCAAATGGTTTCGCTTGCTTTCATATGAAATAATTCAAAATAATACATTAAAAGATTAACTTTAGAATCATTAACCTTACTTGTGCCTTCGTGTGTGATTTCAAGAGTGTGCCAAATATCAAAAGTCGTTTCGCAAATAGAAACCCGATTGAATTCATTTTTGTCTAAGGTGCAAAATAGAGCATTCATAGCTCTAGCATTTAAAGAAAAAGTTTTCTTCTCTAAATCATTACATTCGTTTATTGGAGTAGAAGACTTTTGAAAACCAAATTTGACTATATTCCATAAATCAAGATTCAAAAAGCAAAAAAACTCTCATACGAGTTTTTCAATAAGTGTAGTATGTCCCATTGAACATGGGAGGATGAATGCTAGAAAAGCCCTCTTGAAATCCGAAAAGAGCAATTTCTCTTGAGTGTTAAACCAAATAAGAACTAATGAGGCTTTAATACTAACTGTTAGGAATAAGTTGGCACTAAGAGGGGGGGGGGGTGAATTAATGCAGCGGATAAAATCACATCGGTTCTTAAAACTTTTGTTCAATTAAAACCGATCTCGGAAAGATGTTAACTTGAAACACATTCATAAAAATGTACAGCTAAAGTAATAAGAAAGTATGACAGTTTATAGTTAAAGTAAAGAGCAAAACAAAAATGCAAATCAACTTTATAGTGGTTCGGTTGTTGTGACCTACATCCACTCTTGATTCCTCCTTCGTTGAGGCCACCGGCATCCACTATTGGTCTTTGTTCAATAGGCGAAGACCAACCACCTCTTTACAACTATATTCTTCTTTATAGGCTCAGGAGAGAACCTTTACACCCCATTTACTCCTCTCTCAAACTACACAAATACTTAGAGCTTTGAGAGGAGTTCTCACAATATTACAACAATATTTTTGTTCTATTTTGTTCTTAATTCTTATGTGTTTTTTAATCAAGGATAAGAGAGGTATTTATAGGCCTTAAGTGGATTCAAACTTAGAGCCTAAAAGAGTCTCATCCTGGGTTTCCCAAGTCCTGACGGTACCACCGCCTATGTTGGGTGGTACCACCGCCTAAAGCACTAACACTGGACAGTACCACTGCCCAATCTAGTGGTACCACCACCTAAAAGACTGTCTGGGTGGTGGTGGTACCACTACCTGACACTACCACTAGGTGATACCACCGCTCAGTCTAGTGGCACCACCACCTTACATAATCTCGGAGACTGTGCCACGACGGTGTTACTTGTTGGGTCACTGTTTAGACCTTGCACTTGGCCCAACATAGCCCAAACTTGGGCCCAATTGACCCCTAATTAAGTTTGCCCAATTCCAACCCAATTATGTGATAACTATGAATTTTAAGACATTTATTAAGCTAAATAAATCTGTAAGTCTAAGTTTCTCCTAGCAAGCTTCCGACGAACTTCCAACGATCTCTCGGTAATGTTCCATCGGACTCCCGATAAGCTCCTAGACTTCACAATGATCTTCTTGGCAAGTCCCAATGAGCTTCTTTGGTAAGCTCCTAGACTTCTCGGTCAATTTCGGTAGATCTTCCGACGAACGTCCGGACTTTCGTCGAACTCTCGAACTCCGAACGAAATCTCGTTCTTGACTCCAGGACTTCATTTTGCTTTATGCCTTGCTATCATAGTTAATCTTGTACACTTAATACCTACTTTGATCTATACAATTATTACAAAGCAAATCAAAGTTGTCCGACATGTCATTGGTTCATCGATGCTTCGTCCAATCCTTCGGCGCATCATCCTCTCTTGCGGCCTATTGCCCAATCGACCAGCTAATCTCTACAACTCTGATTTCCTTAGCATAATTTTCACTCTTCTTGGCCCGATGCCCGATCCATGGCCCGAGGCCTTCTGTCGATACATCGATTGATCCTTCGGCTCGACGTCCAATCTTCTAACATGTTTTTCTCCGGCCCAACATGATTCTTCCTGCTTTAATTGTCTCTTCCTGATCGAAGCTTCCTACATCACTTAAAACATAAATCAAATTATAAACACTATCAATTGGTTTCATCATCAAAATCCGAGATTCAGTAGTACCATCATCTGGTCTTTCGGAAGAACATTTCATACTTTTCTAACTCACAAGTGGTAACACTACTTGTTCTAGCGGTACCATCATCTGCCCTAACTTTAGGTCACTGAATGAGCCTCCCAATAAGCCCAACTCAGCCTTAGATCAGGCCCAATGGGCCCCTAATTAAGTTAGTATGGTCACACCCAAAACTAACTCAATTACGACCTAACCTACTTTAATCAAACATGACCGATTATAAATACTAATCCTATGTTGTCTGGTATGTCATTGGTTCATCCAGTACTATGTTTGAACCTTCGGCGCATCATTCTCTCCTTCAGCGTATTGCCCAACCATCGGCATGTTGACCTCCCGCAACATTTGATCTCCTTGGTGCAATATCTGATCCTTTTAGCATGATGCTTGAACTCATGGCACAAAGTCCCTCTACTGGCATGTCGACCAGTCATCTAGACCAACGTCCAATCTTCTGATATGATGCTTTGTGGCCTAACATCTGATTCTCCTATTTCAATCAATTTATCTTTTTATAATCGAAGTTAGTCCTGCATTGCTCAAACACTGATTAGATCATAACTTTATCAATTGATTTTATCATCAAAATTTAAGATTTAATAATCTCCCCCTTTTTTATGATGATAATCAATTAATGATAAAGCATAAACTAAACTCCCCTTATCTCTATATCATATTGAAATAAACTTAATGCAGAAAATCATTGCATTCATCATGAGTATTGAAAGAATCAATTGATCACATTATTGCATGCATCATACCAAATCATTATGCAGATTTTTAAAATATAAAATAATCATTCCTATGGGCATAACATGCATGATACCAAAACAATAATATTTTTAAATCATCATTACTTCTCCTCCTTTGTCATCAACAAAAAGGAGAAAAGTGCAACTAGCATATTTTTTGAAACATGTAAGCTAGTAAGTTAACAAGTTTTATTTCACTTTAGAACATGCAAGCTAGCAAGCTTTTAAGATATGCAAGTTAGCAATTTTACTTCTCTTGAGATATACAAGTTTGTAAGTTTTTGTTTCTTCTTGAATTGTGCAAGCTAGCAACTTTTACTTTTCTGTTAAGATGTGCAAGCTAGCAATTTTGCTTATGCAAGCTAGCAAGTTTTTTTCTTCTTCTTGAAATGTGCAAGCTAGCAACTTTTACTTATCTTTGAAATATGTAAGCTAGCAATTCTTTCTCCCCCTTTGTCATTATCAAAACGAAGAGAATGATACAATGGTGAAAAATATTTACATCAATGTTTTAATCATCATATGAAAGATAATATAAAAAATTAATTTGATGATTAGGTATACTATTAGAAAATCTAGAGGCGATATCACATGTATAGTGGAAGAACAGAAAACAAAAACCTCAAATTTCTCAAAAATATGTTCATCGTTGTGCGAAGATTGGTATGTAAAAACCCACAAAACTTAAATCCACGTACGAGATAGTGTTTTAACTAAGGAGATCGTATATCCCTGAATTTCTACAGATCTATGGGATTGGATGAAGGAGTTCAAGTGCCCTCTTCTATAGCGGTAATCCACATAGCAGGGTTGCAACGATGCTCCTCCAATCGCTGCCCAAATCTCTATATCTATTATTTGAGGAGAAGAAGGGGAGAAGAGAATAGGAGATGACAACTAGAAAGCATCAACCTATAGGCCTTTGGTTTCATCCTATTTATAAAAGCCCCTAATTAACTTAACCCTAATGGATCTTATTCTATTGGGTATTAGTCTCTATCCAATTACCCAAGTTTCTTATATTAGTGGGTCTCTACGCAATAATTTCTTATTAGCTCTTATTGGATCACATACATGAGATCCAATAATTTAGGGATTTATTAGATATCCAATAAGATAGGGGCTCCGGTGAATATCTCATATCCGAGCTTCTACTCATTGCAACACCTACCATATGTGTGTGACCCTCTAGGCCTAATATTGAGTTGGCCATGAGTTATACCAATTAGAACTCCTTCTAGCTTAGTGAATTATTATCTTCATAATAATTTACTCGACTCGTCGACTACGGACGTACTAATCCACTACGCCGTAATCCCTAGATGATATAGGGGAATCCAATCTTTTGGACCTATTTGTCTTTAGTTACCGTTTACCTATGGTCCCTCATCCATTTAATATCTCAAAGGCTATATATTGAGCATGGTATTGTGAAACCTATATGGTTTCTCCTCGAGTCTTGCTCTAATCGAATTCTCCCAAAGAACTTTTTCTCTCTCAATCCGAATGACCTTGGCCAAGGATTTGTCTAAGCAAAAATACATAGGATATTCCTCTCATGATACCGAGAGTGGATAATCCTCTATCAATACTTAATAGCTATCATAAGGGTGGCTTCCACTCCCAATGACTAACTATACTAGATCTGAAACTTCGAAACCTATAAGTCTGGTATCAAAGAGTTAAATACTCATATAGGACATCCTTAGTGTTTCAAGTCTAAGGACCAGGTACACTACTAGGATGACAAAATTACTATTTAACAATGAGGTATCATTAACTATCTAGCATTCTGTAAGTGGATCAATCAGTGAACTCATTCTCCAATAAACACCTACACTATATCCTTAGTGTCTCCACACAAGCAGCTATGAGACTAGTCACCTCCATCATATGGATGGATATATTATATACTTGTCTGTCCGGTTATCTCGATATCCCTCTCGAGTAACGTATGACTATGA
Source organism: Musa balbisiana (assembly GCA_004837865.1). Classification (NCBI taxonomy): domain Eukaryota; kingdom Viridiplantae; phylum Streptophyta; class Magnoliopsida; order Zingiberales; family Musaceae; genus Musa; species Musa balbisiana. The sequence continues at coordinate 22,205,817 of CM017197.1, forward strand.
TTATTTATGATTTATGTTTAAAGGTGAATCGATCTAATTATTATGATCTCATCACTATCCAATTCTCATTCCACAAATCCATGGACATCACAATATATGTATGCAACAAACAATATAAAGTGAGAAAATATCATAATAATAATAAGCAAAAAGACTACGTGTCATGTCACACGTGTCATCACTCACGTGATTGACTTGTAGGGCACTTATAACTAGCATATACAATTCATGAATATAAAAGAATTATATATAATAAAACTTAAGTCGTAAACATCAAGAAGTCAAGTGACATATCATGGTTTATTTAGATAAATCTCTCTTTAGTAAATAACAAAAAGAATCATAGGAGAATAAATAATAAAATATATTGATTTATATAAAATAAATCTCAAGTTATAAATATCAAGATCATGATTTGTTTGCATAGGTCTCCTCTTTAGTAAATGATAAAAAGAAGAAATCATAGAAGATAAAAAAGATTTTGATTCCCAAGATACCTCAAGTTAAGAAATCAAGAGAAAGTTCATAATTCAGTTAGAAAAATCCTATTCAAATTCAATTTGTCAAATCCAAAGTCATCACCAAAATCACTTTTCTTGCATTTTGAAAATTCATTGAAAGCAACATAGATAGATTCCTATAAGATTAAAAATAGTTAAAATTCTATGTGATTGATTTTATACTAGTATGCTCTAGTCTTTCATACAAAAGCTATGCATCATCGTTTAAAAATGAAAAATAATCTTCATCACATAAATCAAGATCAATCCATCTTCAATCAAAAGATTTATTACCAATAATTATAATTCAAAAGATCTTTCCTTTATTATTATTGTTTCAGCTAGTGAGCTTTGTGAAGTATGTTGGATTTCTGGTCATATACCTTAAGCATTCATTCAAGATATTAATTTTTGCTCATAGCTTTCGATTGTAGAGATATCTACAAGAAAGATAGGTTCATTCTAGATACTCGTTTAATTTTGGGTTCCTCATGGTTAGATCTATCTATCTTGTTTTTTGACATTAAGTCATTCATGGTTCCTTTAGGAACCCAAACTAATTTATTTGAGCTATAATTTTTTAATGAATATTTATAAGCAAAATGACCATGTCTACTACAAAAATTATACTTAACCTTACGGGGAATATGCAATGTTAGTCCTTTAACAAAAGTAGGCTTTTGTTGAGTGTTACTCACAAAACTGATTTTTTTTTCTATGAACATGACCTTTATTGACAAGAATCATATTTAATGATTTAGTACTAATTTTAAATTTTTCTAAAGTTTATTATAATAATATTTTTTTATGTATGAATCTAACTCTTCACATTTAGTGCAAGGTATTAATATACAATTGTCATGTTCATTTTTAAAAATTTTAAATTTACTAGAGAGAGAAGCATAATCCTTTTTAACAATTTATATTTCTTACCAACTAACTTAAATTCATCATACAAATAATTAAATGCATTAAGTAATTCATTGCAAGGTAAAGATATTTCGGATAAGTCACATATCTCATCGTTGAAAGCCACTAAAGCGTAGTTCACCACCTCATCTTAATTGGTTTGCTCATCATCTTCGGATGTACTTGATTCGTCTCAATTAACCTTGAATGTTTTTTTCTTCTTTGGTAGCTTCTTCTTCTTCGATTGAGGATATTCGCTTTTGAAGTGTCCCAGCATTTTGCATCCACAGCAAGTTATTGTATGTTTTTTAAGTTTGTTTTTCTTCTTAGTTTCTTATTTTATGAATTTTTTAAACTTTCTTATGAGGAGTTCAGAGTCATCACATCACTTGAGCTTTCGCTGGAGTGGTCTTCTTTTGTTTTAAGTATCAAATCCTTTCTAATATTTAAAAAGTTGTTCTCATATTCGTCATGTACCATACAAATCATTTTATAGGTCATTTATAACCCTATAAGTTCTTAAGAGGAAAATAGTTCAAGTCTTTTGCTTCTTGAATAATAGTTACTTTCGGATCATAATTTTTAGGAAGAGATCATAAAATTTTATTAATAAGTTCAAGGTTAGAAAAACTTTTACTAAGTGCTTTCAAACCATTGCTAATATCTGTAAAACGAGTATATATATCACCAATGGTTTCGCTTGGCTTCATTCAAAATAATTCAAAACTATATAATAAGAGATTTATCTTAGATTATTTTACTCTACTTGTGCCTTCATGAGTGATTTCAAGTTTGTGCCAAATATCGTATACAGTTTCACAAGTTAAAATATGATTAAACTCATTTTTGTCTAAAGTACAAAATAAAGAATTCATAGGTTTAGTGTTTATCAAAATTGATTTTTTCTCAAAATCATTCCATTCATTTATAGGTTTAGAGGGAGTTTGAAAACCAAGTTTAACGATATTCCATAAATTAAAATCCATAGAAATAAATAAAACACTTATTTATATTTTTTAATACGTGTAATTTGTCCCATTGAACATAGGAGGATGAGTGATAAAGTAACTTTCTTAATTGCTGGCAAAAGTCATTTAATCTTTTTTGAGTGTTAAACCAATTAAGAAAAACTTAGCTCTGATACCAATTGTTATGACCATAAATGACACTAAGAGGGGGGGGTGTGAATTAATACTTTCGATAAATCATTCATTTTAAAAATTTTGTTCGATAAAACCATATCGAAAATATATTTAACTTAAAATGCAAGTGAGAGTAGTAGCTACTTAAATTAATAAGTAATGATAATGAAGAGCAGAATAGAAATGCAAACTAATTTTATAGTGGTTTGGTCATCTTGACCTACGTCCACTCTCGATTTCTCTTATGTCGAGGCTACTAGCATTCACTAATGATCTTCTTTTAATGGATAAATATCAATTACCCTCTTTACAACTCTTTCTCCTCTTCACAGGCTTAGGAGAGAATCTTTATACCTCTCTTTTATAAGATAACCCTTACACATCTCCCTTAGAACAACCTCTAAGCTCAATGAGAAGGGAACTCAACTTTTTTAATAAAGTTTACATTACTTTTATCTCAAGGATTCTTTTCCTTTTCTACTATATTTCTCTTGCTTACCTAAGAAAAAATTAGTGGGATATTTATAGACCACAAATGACTTCGAAAATAGAACAAAAAAAAGTCTTATCCCAAGTTTTCAAGGTACTAGCGATACTACTACCTGTGTTAGGTGGTACCACCACCTACAACACTGGGTGGTATCACTACTTGACACTAGCGGTACCGTCGTCAGGTCTTTTGGAAGAAGTATATTTTATACTTTTTCAGCTCACAAGCGGTTCCACCACTTATTCTGGCGATGCCACCAGTGTGGGTGGTACCAGTCAATGAGCCTCCCAATGAGCCAAACTTAGTCCCAAATCAGTTTTAATGGGTCTCTAATTGAGTTAACATAGTTACACCCAAAACTAACTCAATTACAACCTAACCTACTTCGATTAAGATATGACCGATTACAAACACTAATCCTATATTGTCCGGCATGTCATTGGTTCATCCGACGCTTTATCTGAATCTTTGGTGTATCGTCCTCTCTTTCGGTGTATAGCTTGACCATCAGCATATTCACCTCCCACAAATCCAATCTTCTTGGTGTAATGTCCGATCCTTCTAGCTTGATACCTAAACTCATGGCATAAAGTTCTTCTGTCGGCATGTCGACCAGTCCTCCTGATTAATGTCCAATCTTCGACATGATGCTCTCCAGCCCAACATATGATTCTTCTACTTCAATCAATTTATCTTTCCATGATCGAAGTTAGTCCTACGTTACTCAAATACTGATTAGATCATAACTTTATCAATTAATTTCATCATCAAAATCCGAGATTCAACACTTATCTCTGTACTTGCATATCTAATTATCCGCCTTGAGTCTCTAGGAGGTTATATCCTTTTATAAGTAAGAGTAGAGGGTCTCAGATTAGTAATTAGAAGAGTTTCTATCATGAAATTATTTTCTAAAAAATTTTATCATAATTAGACTTCTTTTCTATTAATCAATAATCATAATCTAAATTTAAATCATATCCATGATTTACATTACCTAGATAGTCTAATTAAAAAAAATGATCAATAATGAGTTTTACATTATTCTTAGATGTCACAAAAAAAGAAGATGGTGATTCTGAAAGATACATAATTGTATCTTTTGTATTTATTTATTTTGTGCTGACATGTTTATCTTTATCTTTCTCTTGATTATTCCTCCTCTTAGTTTTATCTAATCAGTTTTAGTTTTTTTATGGCCCTTCACATGCCATTTCTCTGCAAGCAGTAAACTCGAGAAATTTTAGAGGCATCCAAGGACAGGGACCTAAAAAGAATTTCAGAGTAGGTAATCCTTCACTGCTTTCCCTTTCTAATTTCTATTTGATCCATTGTTGGCATTTTGATTAGCTGATGAAATTTCTAACTTCAAATTTATTCCTATAAACCTGTCACAGAATTGATTGGGTTGACTTCACATCTTGATTAGCTGATGAAATTTCATTTATGGATAACTTAAAATTTTATTCCCATAAACCTGTCACAGAATTGATAGGGTTGAAGTCACAAGTACTTCATCGCTAATCGAGACATGGACCGTAATAGATCCGAGTCTGAGGCCTCGCTGACATGTATGAGAGATGGCCCCCACCGTCTGAGAAGGCCCGAAGCCAGTCCTGGGCCTCTCTGACATGTGGGGGTGATGGCCCTCACCGTCTGATGCCGGGGCCACGGCATGGGCGGTGGAACGAAGCGGTTCCTGATTTGATCCCAGGCTGTCAGGAGAGCAGCGTGGGCCCACTCGATTTGATCACCAGAATTGGTTAGCCTATTGGGTCGCGGATGTTGATTGGCTCGATCATGTTACGACTGCGTTATCTTCAGCCAGCCCGTTAGGTCCGATTCGATCCCGGGGCGAGATATATCAGGGCGATCGAGAGAGACAGCGTCCAGGCCATCTCCCGTTACCGTCTTACCGCGTTACGCGCTGCTCCGTTCGGAGCTGGGCCCCGCCGAGTCGAGCGGTAAGGCTGGACCCTGTCTCGGCGGGGACGGGAGAAGTCCCCACACGTTACTGGTCACGTAGCCGCCACGTGAATCGGGTCGATGGAGGAGCGAGGCACGGATGGAGTGTCAGAGCGCGCGCTTCGGATCGCAGGGGCGGACGGGGCGGTGGCGATTGGCCCATAAATGCACCGGCCGGCACACCACCCTTCATCCCCCAACAGCCCTGACCAAGAACAAGCCGGCCAACGAGGCTCTTGTGCTCCTTCCCTCGCCCTTGTGTCTCCCTCCTCTGTATCTGGCCCTGGTCTTGGGCCGCCCGCAATAAGATGGTGGCCATGACGAAAAGAGACGACGGGGAGGTCGTGAACGGCGAGGAGGGGAAGTTCGAGGCCGGACGGTCGCCGCCATTCAGGATCGGTGATATTCGGGCGGCCATACCCAGCCATTGCTGGGTGAAGAACCCCTGGCGTTCCATGAGCTACGTCCTTCGTGACGCTGTCGTCATCGCCGCGCTCGCAGCTGCCGCCGGCTATCTTGACAGTTGGGTCATCTGGCCAATCTACTGGCTAGCCCAGGGCACCATGTTCTGGGCTGTCTTCGTTCTGGGACATGACTGGTATTTGCACATCTGTCTATGTGTATCGACACCTGGTCGTCGCAGGGTAAACCAGATTTGATAAGAGTTCAGAATGGATGAACTAACGATGGCTTTTTCTCTGGCAGTGGCCATGGAAGCTTCTCCAACAGCGTGTGGCTGAACAATGTGGTGGGGCACTTGCTTCACTCCAGCATTCTGGTGCCTTACCATGGATGGTAACTCTTGCTTCTATATAGTTTCCAGTTCTTTAAGTCGGGTGTGGGAGTTTGGATATATTATAATCTCTTTTTTTCCTTTTTGAAATTTGCTGGCTTCCAATACAGGAGGATTAGCCACAGGACTCATCACCAGAACCATGGGAATGTGGACAAGGATGAATCGTGGCACCCGGTCAGTCCTGATTATTCTGTTGCCTTGTGTTTTGAACAGTATGAATGTATAACTTCATGGCACTATCTTCTTTTTAGTTCTTTTACAGCTTGGATGAACTTTGCTCATTCATAATATCATACACATCTAGATGCTCTTTTGGTTATTTGGATGTATAATTTCAGACTCGAGTTCTTTGTGGTTGGTGCAGAAGCTGGATGATCTTCACCATGGCTTGGATCTCAAGATTCATGAGTGGTATTGAACACTGATTTGTCCAATTAAATTTACAAGAAATAACGGTTAAACGTAGTGCCGGCCTTTCTTCTGATGTGGGGGGGGGGGGGGGGGGGTGGGGAGTGGGGGGGAGGTGGGGGCGCGCTTATTGGGCACAAAAATGAGCATCTGGAAACTGAAAGAAAAAGAAATCCGCACCATTGTGTGGCCAACTAATAATAGTTGGCTTGACACGATATTTCAGTCACAAATTGTAAATAATTGACTGCACGCTCAATTTAGAGAATAAATTTAAGCCTAATTGGCTCATATCAGGACACTGTCAATGACAGTGGGTGGCACATGGTACTGTCATGGATACATTGGCAGAACCTCGATTAAGGTGCCTTTTTCCTTCTGAAAGAATATTTGCAATAGCAGTCCTCTGGCATCTGAATTACCTTGGGCAGTCTAGTATCTGATGCTGAAACACTCTTAGCATATATGAAATGTTGAACCTAATGAGATCTGACGGTGACTTCTACAGGCTCTTATATTGTTCTTGATTCCATTGCCTGAGCTTAATGTTTGAGTTTTGGCAGTTGAATTTACTTCAATTTACAATGTTTGGGAGAACACTTTTAGTCGTTTTCTCTTTTGAGAATTCCCATCTCATCTTAGATGAACAACCTTTTACTTCTTTCAAGAAACATTAATTACAAAAACTAGTTGGTGTAACCATCTGAGCTTTTAAGGTTGGTTGATTTTGTCCCCAAGAATAAACTTTAATTGTTTCTTTGTTGCAGTTACCTGAGAAGACATACAGGGGAATGAAACCGAACGGCCGAAAAATGCGGTTCTCGTTACCTTACCCCTTGTTTGCATTCCCGGCCTATCTGGTGAGTCTGTGACATTCACCAAGAGCAAAGAAACTTCTCGTATCTTTTTCAGCAAAATCTAACTTGGTTTCTTCTCGGCTATGATCCGAAAGTTGTGGAGAAGCCCTGGAAAAGAAGGTTCTCATTTCCTGCCGAGTAGCAGCTTGTTTCATCCAAATGAGCAAGGCGACATCATCGTATCAACCTTGTGCTGGTCAGCCATGGTCACATTGCTTCTTGGTCTATCCTGGGTGTATGGCCCTATTCCGGTGCTCAAACTCTATGGTTTGCCCTCCTTGGTAAGTGCGTTCACAAAAGATCGTCTGTGGTTGGTAAAAATATGATTGTATGCACAGCGTATCTGACATTCCTGCAATTCCCTGGATCAGGTTTTTGTAATGTGGCTAGATTTGGTTACTTACTTGCATCACCATGGCTACCATGAGAAGCTCCCCTGGTACCGTGGCAAGGTAAGACGATGACCCCTCATCTTATAACAAGATTCTAAATCCATATATTATATAAAGTTAAAATCAGCAATTGCATTACTACTGTTTTGTCCAGTAGGATCACAAAATGTTTGTCAACATCCCACATCTAGCTACTCTATAGGCTATATTTTCCTTCGAGAAATAAGTCTACGGGTTATATGGATACAATCTACAGCATCTAAAATTATTAAGTGGAATCTTCCACTGAAGTACTGAGAAACATTCATTAAAGCAGCTACAGACAGAAAAGACCTTAATTAAGGTTCAATTTTGCCAAAGTAGTCTAGTAGCTATAAAATTCAACATCAAAGCTGAAGACTAATCTAGAATAAAAATGTATGACATGTTTCAAATTTGTTCATGTATAATCTCTAAAAAAAAGTACTCGTGTTTTACATTTAGGTGGTACCAACAATTAGAAACTAATTGGCAGGGTTTTGAATCCTTTACTACTGTAATCATGTAGTTGGTCATTCGGTAATCATCCTGTTTGTCGCTAAACCACATTACCTTCTTCCATCTTGTAGGAATGGAGCTATCTGCGAGGAGGACTGACAACAATTGATAGGGACTATGGCTGGATAAACAACATCCACCATGATATTGGAACTCATGTCATTCACCATCTCTTTCCCCAGATACCACACTACAATCTGGTAGAAGCAGTAAGTTTACACTCCCCTATTACTTCTTATTCTTTTCCACTTCTCTCGCATCACCAGCACTGCACTGACTTGGCATCTGTCATTTGCTTTCAGACAAAGGCTGCGAAACCTGTGCTCGGGAAATATTACCGAGAACCGGAGAAATCTGGGCCGCTTCCACTGCACCTGTTTGGCGTTCTTCTTAGGAGCCTAAGAGTCGACCACTTTGTGAGCGACGAGGGAGAAGTTGTCTACTACCAGACCGACCCTCTGCTGTGCAACGACTGGCAGCAGAAGTCCAAGTGAAGAATGGCGCTCTGCTAACAGTGACACGATCATTATAGGGGGCACTGTTTGTGTTCGGATGCGTTACACGACACTCTTGTAGTCGGTTTGGGCGATTCAGAGATTCTGCGACAATGGTTGTATTGTTAACCTGCCTATGAGGGGATTCAGCTGCTCAAGAATACTGTATTGACTGTTTGATTCTTGTTGATTATGAGCAAGATAAATTTTGTCTCATCTTCCCCTCCTCTCTATGGTTTTAGCTATTTTGCCGTCTTCAAATGATTTGGCTTTCTTGTCTTATTATCGAGTTGAGGTTGATAGAGTAAAATATAATTATAAAACATTCTTGAATTAGTTGAATGTAATAGCTATATATACATGCTAGAAGAAAGGATTTTTCTTAACTGATCAGGGAAATTTTCTTGTGTAGTTAGGAAAATCTTATTTGCTATCATGCCCCCGTAAGATTTGATTTACTGTCAAGAATACCGAACTTGGGCTGATGCAATGAAAATAGTTTATGGGCGAGAGGCTTCGTAAGTGAGTCTATTAGTTGATTAGTCATATGCACGTGAGAAACACGTAGTTGATGTCTGACAACTTGATCTTGTATAAAGTGAAAGTCGATGATAATATGTTTCATGCGTGAGTGGAACATTAATTGATGCATAAGTAGGTAGCTCCTATTAGGACCATATCGATACTAAGAGGGGGGGGGGGGGGGGAGTGAATTAGTACTTTTGTAAAATCATATAGATTTGAAAACATTATTCAATGAAAACGATAATGAAAGCGTGCTTGACTTAGAGTAAGTGAACTAGGTAATTAACTTAGAATGTAATAGCAATGAAATGCTGAAAGAAGGTACAAACCAAATTTATAGTGGTTCAGCCATCGTGACCTAATTCTTCTTCACTCGAGGACACTAGCTTCCACTATCGATCTTCTTCCCAATGAGCAAAGATCAATTATCCTTACAATTCTTTCTCCTTTTCACAAGCTCATGAGAGAACATTTACACCTTTCTCTTTTACACTTAGATCTCACTTTTTCCTTTAGAAGAACTTCTAAATATTAGGAAGAGATGACTCTACACTAAGAGAGATTTACAACTTTTTTCATAAGGATTCTTTCCCCCTTTCAATTCAGTTTCTTGCTCTTCTAAGTAGAAATAACTAGGGTATTTATAGACCCTAAATGACTTAAAAAATGGAGCCAAAAAATATTTCATCCTAGGTTTCCCGGATTTGGGCGATACTACCGCTTGTGTTGGGCTGTACCACCATCTATAGCACTGACACTAGGCGGTACCACTACCTAACAGCTTGGAAAAGTGTGCTCTTGACCTTTTCAGCCCATAGATGGTTCCACCTAACCTTGGGTGATCGAATTATCATAGACTTAGCTGGAATTGCCTAAGCCGTGAGGCATCATTGCGGCAAAGTCTCAAACTTAGCTTGAGTTACTTAAGTCACGAAGCACCCTTGTGCCAACTTCTCAGAATTAGTTAGGATTGCCTAAGTCATGACATGCCCTTGCGATATATGTCTGTAAAGGGTTAGCTAATTTACAACCTCACTCAGGTCTCGAAGGACCTATAAAAGAGAAAGTTGATTAGTTCGAAAATGAGCGATAGACAAGTCTCGATGTCTCGCGAGAAGGGAAGTTTTACAAGCAATTCAGCGAGCACCTTGAGTGCAAGAGAGAAAAGAGAGGGAAGGAGAAAACAAGGACTTTAGAAGGTGGAACGAATAGTTATAAGTCCACAAACAACTACTCACCGGGTGCTAGGTGCGAAGGTAAGTCTCGTCAAGTTAACGTGTGAACTTATGAAGATTATTCAATGCCCGACTATATAACGAAGCCCCATCTAGCCTTATACCACCTAGGGGGTTCTAGGGTGCTGAGATGACTAACGTTTTGCATGCAACTACGATTTACAGAAAATAAACCGTGACACGCGAAAACGAAGCCATTTTGGCACAATTCAACCCGACACGATGAGCGGTCGCATTGCAGCGCTACGAACTGTCATTACTTATATTTTTTAAGCAAAAACACATAAAATCAAGACAAAACATGCTGCCATATATCTATATAATCATGCAAAAGTGATGAACGGTTCGTTGAACGAAGTTGTTGCGAGTGCACGACGATTGTTCGTGACATTTTTCCCCACTTAAACTATCGATGCCCTCATCGACTTTTGTTAGTAATTGTTGATATGACTGCTTCTTCATGTCATAGGGCATCTTCAGGCTCTCAACTAGCTTAAGTTCAGGAAAGATTTTGTCACTTTACTAAGTACTCGGTCTGCTTAGCTCCATTGAATAGCTTTATCTTGTGATCCATTAAAATGTTTTTAACTCGCTTCTCATAGGAGTCTTTAGTGGGGGGTAGCCAAGTTGGAACACTTTGGGAAGCATCTTGCAGATCTAAGTGGTAGGCTTTCAAGTTGTTGGTATGAAAAATATTATGAATTTTGAGCCATGCCGACAGCTATAACTTGTAGGAGATGTTGCCCACCCTACTGATAATTGGGTACCAATCCTTTGTATACTTTATGCCTAAAGAATTGGAGTGATGTTGGTTGGAGCTTCACTAGCACTAAATTACCGACTTTGAGCTCTTGTGGTCGCCTTCTTAAGTCTACCCACTTCTTCATTGTTTTGGCCGCCTTCTCCAAGTAAGCCCACGTAATATTTGCATTTCGATGCTACTCTTTTCCAAAGTGATATGCTAACAGACTATTCCTAATATACTCAATAACTAAAGTATGAGGAGTCGACAATTGTTGTCCTATAATGATCTTGAAGGGGCTATTATTGGACGCAGAACTCTACTATAAGTTATAGGAGAATTGGGTTATGCCCAATAGCTTCACCTAATCTCGTTGGTTGGCACTTACATAGTACCAAAGATATAGCTTAAGGAGTGATGGTTTGACCATCCGTTTGCGGGTGGAGGCTTGTGAAGAAGTATAACTTAGACCCTAATAATTTGAATAGCTGAATCCAAAATCATCCCAGGAACTGAGCGTCTCGATCACTGATGATATTGTGTGGGACTCCTCAGTACTTCACCGCATTCCTCATCATCATCTTGGCCGCTTCCTCTACTGAATACTGTAGGGGTGCACCAATGAAAGTTGTATACTTTGAAAATCGATGGACCACCACAAGTATCGATCTGAGTACTCCTATTGCTGGCAAGCTTGATATGAAGTCTAAGGAAATGCTCTCCCACGGCCTTTCTAGTACGGGCAATGGCTCCAAAAGTTCCACTGCCTTCCACTACTCCACCTTGTCTTATTGGTAAGTAAGATATGTTCGAACATATGCCTCCACATCAGTCCCTATCTTCGGCCAGTAGAAGGCTCTCTCCATGAGAGCCAAAGGGAATCACGACACTCTCTTAAGAGTTCGCATCTCAAATTGTCCACTCAAGGAACATAAACCCTATTCCCTTTGGTGTAGATGAGTCCCTCCTGGACCCAAAATCATCGTGTCTTGCCTTCTTTGATTAGTTACATTAGGGTTACTACTTGGGGATCACTATACAATCCATCCCTGATCTTGGAAAGGAAGTTGGAGTGCAATTGACTTGCTTGGCCTTTGCCCTCCAATTGTATGGCATTTACTCATTCCACTTTTCAGTTCAACGCATCAGCTATGACATTTACTGGCTTGTACTCCATTGTCATATCAAACTCATCCAAAAAGTCCTGCCATCATGCTTTCTTTGGGGAGAGTTTATTTTGAGTTTAGAAATAACTCAAAGCAATGTTGTCTATCCTTAGTGTCAGGATCGAGTGAGCACTAAGAGGGGAGGTGAATTGTTGCAGCAATAAAAACCACGTCGAGTCAAAAATCTCGTTCGATAAATAATGTTTCGACAAAGCCTGCATAGAAAATATGTTTAACTTAAAAGTGTATGGAAGCATAGTGAAAGTAAAGCAGTTTGCAATGAAAGTAAAGGGCAAAAATAAAAATGCAAACCAGATTTTTATAGTGGTTTAGTCGTCCGATTCTTCGGTGGATCGTTCTCTTTTACGGCCTATTGCCCAATCGGTTAGTTGACTTCCGTAACTCTAATTTCCTTGGTGCAATTTCTACTCTTCTTGGTCCAATTTCCGAATCCATGGCCCGAAGCCTTCTGCCGATACGTCGACCGATCTTCTGGCTCAACGTCCAATCTTCTGACATGTTCCACTCTAGCTCAACATGATCTTTTCTACTTTAATTGTCTCTCCCTGATTGAAGTTTTTTGCATCACTCAAAATATAGATTAGATTATAAACACTATTAATTGGTTTCATCATCAAAATCCGAGATTCAATAATCTCTCCTTTTTTAATGATAACAACCAATTGATGACGGAGTTAACCTTAACTCCCCCTATCAATATGTCATATTGATAGAACCTTAAATTAAAAAATTAATATTGCCACCATACTTCTCCCCCTTTGTCATTAACAAAAAGAAGAAGTTCATCTAGCTAGTTTTTGAAATATGCAAGTTTTACAACATACAAGCTAGCAAATTTTTCATCATTTTATAACATGCATAATCACCAAATCATTATTAATTTTTAAGATGTGCAAGATTATAAATTTTTTAAGTTTGCACTTTTGCTTCTTACGATAGACAAGCTAGCAATTTTTGCTGATGTTCAAGATAGCAAGTTCTTTCTTCCCTTTTGAGAAGTGCAAGCTAACAAGTTTTGCTTCCTGGCAAGTTTTTCTCCTAGAAATTTGCATGCTAGCAATTTTTCACTTCCTTTGTCATTGTAAAAAAGAAGGGAGAAATATAATTTTGTAATTCTTTTCAATTTTCAAATCATGACAAAAATAAAGTATCATTCTTAATGGCATAAGGTATCATTTTAGAAAATGATAATTGTTGACTTTCACCTCATTTCATCAAAAAATCATACTATTGCATACATTATTCTAAATCATAAATATTTCAAATCATGATGGTATCAAAATGTCAAATTACATTATATCCTACCATGCATGATCACAATTTCTCATTTTGTATGCATCAACATTATATCATGAGTATTTCATATATAATTTCATAAAATCATATGAAGAATATCAAGAAAAATTAATTGGGTGATGACATATACACTTCATGAATACAAGGGAGTCATGAACCAAATTTCAAGTTGTGAATATAAAAAAATCAAGAGAAAAATTATGATTCATTTTGGATGACTCAAATAGTGAAAAAAATCATAGTAAATGATCTTGATTCTTTTAATCTCATGTTATAATTCCAAGAATTCACAAGAAAAATCATGATTCATTTGACAAAAAGATTATCGATTCATGCATTTGAATAAATATTTTTAAACCATCATCACTTCAACTCATAATGCATAATTTCAAAATGTAAAATCATCAAATATGAAACAAACATTTATTTTCAAAACATTCATCATTATTTTCAACTCATTCAATTTATCAAATCAACAAAATCACTTTCAAGAGATTCAAAATGAAATAAAGAGATTTTTCGATCTATTGAAATGCTAGTGATTTCCTTTCTCTCCTTTGACATTGTAAATAAGAAAGAAGAAGAGGGGAATAATACATAACATGACTCAAGTCATAGATTATCAAGATGTCAAGTAGCATATTATGGTTTATTAGGATAAGTCTCCTTTTTAGTGAATAGCAAAAAAAATCAAAGGAGAACAAGGTATGAAAAATCTTGATTTATCAAAAACTTTCAAGTTGTGATCAAAAGAGCATTTATGATTCATTTGGATAATTTTTCTCTTTAGTAAATGACAAAAAAAAATAAAGGAGAAAAAGATATCAATACATGCATATGAAATCTTCGATCATCAAGATCATGATTTGGATAAAACTCATTCAAATCTAAATGATCAAAATCACTTTAATAGTACAAGAGATTCATAAAATAACATAAATAGATTCATTAATATATTTTTAAAAAATCAATAAGATAGAGAAAAAGAAATTTAAAAAAAATATTTTCCTCATTTTAATTGTTTCAATTTAAGTGATTTGATTTCTTATAAGTAAGCCTAAGTTTTTATGCCAAATCAAAATGTGCATTATTATTTAAAACCAAAAGACAAAGACAAGATTCATCATAAAAATCATCATGAGAAAAAATATAACACAGTAAACATAAGGCTTCTTTAAACAAGAGATTTGATTTAACATTTTAATTCTAATAATAATACATTTTCCTTTTATGTGTTTCATTTTATGTGATTGATTTCATATAAGTATACTCAAATTTGTCATATGAAAACCATCCATCATGTTTAAAACTGAAAAGCAATAAAAAATCATCAAGATACACATTATTACATACAAGGAATTAATCTTATTTGATGTGCAAGTATTATTACCAAAAATGTAATTATCACGATCATATATATATATATACATATATATATATATACATATTTATATACATACATGTATTTATGTATACATGTATATATACATACATGTATGTATATTACATGTATACATGAATACATACATATATATGTATGTATACATGTATACATGAATACATACATATATATGTATGTATACATATATGTATACATATATATGTATACATACACATATATATACATATATATACACATATATAAATATATAACTAATCATGAAAAGCACTAAAAAAAGAGATTTGATTGAGTCACTTACCTTGTTGACAAAAATCATTAAGGCATAGTTCGCCACCTCTCCTTTGTTGATTTGCTCATCGTCTTCGGATATACTCGTTTCATCCTAAGTCACCTTGAGTGCTTTTCTGTTCTTTGGCAGTTTTTTCTTTTTAAGTTTATTTTTATTCTTAGTTTCATATTTTATAAATTTTATAAATTTACTTGTAAGTAGTTCTATGTCATCATCACTTGAGTTTTTGCTCGAGTGGTTTTCTATTATTTGAAATGTCAAATCCTTCTTGTTCTTTGGAAGGTAATTCTCATATTCATTATATGCCATATAACTCATTTCATAAGTTATTAAAGACCTAATAAGTTCTTCAAATGAAAAATTATTCAAGTCTTTCGCTTCTTGAATTATAGTTACTTTAGGATCTCAATTCTTTGGAAGGGATCTTAATATTTTGTTAATAATTTCAAAATTAGAAAAACGTTTACCAAGTGTTTTTAGACCATTAACGATATTTGTAAATCGGGTGTACATGTCGCCAATGGTCTTGTTTGGTTTCATATGAAACAATTCAAAATCATGCATCAACAAATTGATTTTCGAATATTTAACTTTACTAGTGCCTTCCTGTGTAATTTCAAGAGTGTGCTAAATCTCATAAGCCATTTCACAAATAGAAACTTGATTGAATTCATTTTTATCCAAAGCACAAAACAAAGCATTCATAACTTTGGCATTCAAAAATGAAGTCTTCTTCTCCAAATCATTCCAATTATTCATTGGAAGAGAAAACTTTTGAAATCCGTTTTCAATGATATTCCATAAATTAAAATCTAAAGAAAGCAAGAAAACTCTCATTCGAGTTTTTCAATATGTGTAGTCTGTCTTATTGAGCATAGGAGGACAAATGATAGAGTGACTCTTTTGAAAGCCGAAAGGAGCCATTTCTCTTGGGTGTTAAACCAAATGAGAAAAATATGGCCCTGATACCTATTAGGATCAAGTGCACTAAGAGAGGGGGGTGAATTAGTGCAGCGAAAAACTTTCGTCGGCTAAAACGACTTTCATACGATGAAATCTGTTTTCGATGAAAACCATTTCAGAAATAACTTTAACTTAAGATCAAAACGGAAGTATAGTTGATGTAAAGCAATGGAGGTAATTTGCAGTTAAGATAAAGAGCAGAATGTAAAAGCAAACTGAGATTTAGAGTGGTTTGGTCAATCTTGACCTACATCCACGTTTGGCTTCCTCCTCCGACGAGGTCATCGACGTCCACTAAAGGCCTTCCTTCAATAGGTGAAGGCCAACCACCCTTTTACAGCTTTTCTCCTTTTGACGGGCTTAGGAGCCAACCCTTACAAGTTTTCACTCCTCTCTTGAATGATCAACACTTAGAAAGAAAAGAGGGAGAAGAACTCTAGCCTTTTACAAAACTTTTAAGCTCTCAAATACTCAGAATAAAAGCAAACTTTCGGTGCCCTTTCATGTAGGAAAGGGTGGGGTTTATATAGGCCATAATTAATTTGAAATTGGAGCTCAAAAGTGTCCATTTCTAGATTTCTGAGGTCCTGGTGGTACCACCGCCATAACTGGGCAATACTACTGCCTATCATCTGTCACTGAGCGATACTACCGCTCAATCTGGGTGGTACCACCGCTTAACAAGGGCGGTACCACCACTGGTAGCAATAATTGCCAACGGTGCCACCACCTCGAATTCCTAGGAGAACGAGTCTCTTAGGCGGTGCCACCACCGGCCCTAGCGGTGCCATCGCTAGCCAAGAATTCTAGGTCCGAATAGACTATTCCATTTGTCCCAATTTAGTCTGTTAAGAGCCCAGTTGGCCCCAGATTATGTTAATGGGATCACCTCCCAATCCTAACTTAATCTACATGCTAACTATAATAATTAAGACATCAATACTGCAAATCATGTTCCGGTGCATCAATTGCTTCTTCCGACGAGCTTCCGACGAACTTCCGGCGAACATCCGACGAACCCTCGGTGATGCTCCAGCGGACTCCTAGCAAACTCCTAGACTTCGCGACGATCCTCTTGGCAAGTTCCGACGAGCTTCTTTGGCATGCTCCTGGACTTCTCGGATTGTTCCCGTAGAACTTTCGATGATCGTCCGGACTTCCGATGAACTCTCGAACCCTCAACATGATCTTGGTCTTGACTCCGGCTCAACACCTACTGCATGTCTTACTGCCATCATAGTTAATCTTGCACACTTATCTCAACATATAGATTAGATAAAGAAATGACAATTGACTTCATCATCAAAATCCGAGATTCAACAATACCAATTGTTAGGATCGAGTCGACACTAAGAGGTGGGGGGGGGGGGTTGAATTAGTGCAGTGATAAAAACCATGTCTAGTTAGAAATCTTGTTCAATAAAAAATATTTCAACAAAGCCCATATAGGAAATATGTTTAACTTGAAAGCATACGAAAGTATAGTGAAAGTAAAACAGTTTGCAATCAAAGTAAAGAGCAATATAGATATGCAAACTAGATTTTTATAGTGGTTTGGTCGTCGTGACCTACATCCACTCCCGATTCCTCTTCTGTCGAGGCCATCAACATCCACTAATGATCTTCTTTCAACTGGCGAAGATCAATAACCCTTTTACACCCCTCTTCTCCTTTTCATAGGTTTAGGAGACAACCTTTTACAAGCACTCATTCCTCTCTAAATATAATTCTAAACTTTAGAATAAGAGGAGGGAACATCTCAAGTGATTACTATAGCGTTTTCCTACTTTTAAGTTCTTTGTGCTTGTATCCTTTAACTAGGGATGAGAAGGGTATTTATAGGCTTTAAATTGATTCAAATGTAGAGCCAAACCTAGTCTTATCCTAGGTCTTCTAGGTACTAGCGGTACCACCGCCAATGCTAGGCAGTACCATTGCCTACAGCACTGATACTAGGCGGTACCACTGCCTAGTCTGGCAGTACCACCGCCTAGCACCCTGCCACTAAGCGATACTATTGCCCAGTCTAATGGTACCACCGCCTGATATACTCTCAGAGATTGTGCCACCGATGGTTCCACAATTGGGTTATTATTTGGGCATTTCACTTGGCCCAACATAGCCCAAACTTGGGCCCAATTGGCCCCTAATTGAGTTGGCCCAATTCCAACCCAATTACACCTAAAACATACTTCGATCTAGACAATTATTACAAAGCTAAATCAAATATTGTCCAATATATCATTGGTTCATCAATGCCTCGTTTGATTCTTCAGCGCACCGTCCTCTCTTACGACCTATTGCCCAAGCGCAATTTCCGCTCTTCTTGGCTTGATGCCTGAACTCATGGCCCAAAGCCTTCTGTCAATACATCGATCGATCCTTCGGCTCGACATCCAATCTTCTGATATGTTCCACTCCTGTCCAATATGATTCTTCCTACTTTAATTGTCTCTCCCTGATCAAAACTTCCTATGTTACTCAAAATGCAAATCAGATCATAAACACTATCAATTGGTTTCATCATCAAAACTTGAGATTCAACACTCCACATGAATCATAATCTGAGAAGGTAATGCCGCCAAACTCGTAGACAATGAAGCACCATTGTCATCTCCTTCTTATGCACCGAATACAATCGCTCGATCTCATTGAGCTCGCGGTTCTTGTAGGCCATCGGATGACCCTCCTATATGAGTACTTCCCCAATAGCAAAGTCTAAAGCATCTATATAGACTTCAAAGGATTCCCCATAGTCTGGCAATTGGAGCACCAGTTCTTCTAGTATAGTAGCCTTTAGATCTTAGAATGCCACTTCATATTTTTCAGATCATCTCCAAGGCTGCTCCTTCTTTAGCAACTTTGTTACTAGAGTTGCACTCTTTGAATACCTAACTATGAAGCGTCGATAGTAGTTGATGAAACCAAGGAAGGATCTCAGCTTAGGCACCTTCTTTGGAGTTCACCATTCCACAATAGCTTGCACCTTTGATTTATCCATCCGAATGGAACCACTACCGATTCAATGCCCCAAGAATAAGATCTCTATCTGAGCAAAGTAGCACTTCTCCATTTTCATGAACAAAGTATTCTCCTTTAGAATCTTGAAAATTGTCTGAAGGTGCTCGACATGCTCCTCGAGCGTTTGGTTGTAGACGACGATATCATCCAAGTATATGACCATAAACTTTTTTATATATTCTTTGAATAATTGGTAAATAAGAGTGGAAAATGTGGCCAGAGAATTAGTTAAGCTGAAAGTTATAATAAAAAACTCAAACGGTCCATACCTGGTCACGCAAGTAGTCTTCGCTTCATCGCTTTCAGCAATGTGCACCTGCCAATACCCCGACCGAAGGTCGAGTTTAGAGAAATACTTTACTTTACCCAATTGGTCAAACAAGTCCACAATGAGTGGGATGGGATACTTGTTCTTCACCGTCACTTTGTTGAGGGCTCAATAATCGACACATAGTCGGAGACTCCCATCTTATTTCTTTTGGAAGAGAACAAAAGCTCCAAATGGTGCTTTGGAACTATAGATCAGATCACCATTTAATAGTTCATCTAACTGCTTTCTAAGCTCTGCCAACTCTAGAGGGGATATGCGGTAAGGTGGTCTTGCTAGAGGCTTCACTCATGTCTCCAGCTCGATATGATGATTCACGCCTCTATGTGGTAGCAGAGTCTTTGGTAACTCAAGTGGTATAATGTCTGTGAACTCCTTCAGAAAGTTTGCCATCATAGTAGGTTTATGAATGGCCTCCTTATCAAGTGGCTCTAGCTTCATAACAGCCATGAATATTAATTCGCCTTTTCATATCCCTTTCTTTAGTTGTAAAGTCGATATCTGTTGGGGGTCCCTAGTTCCTCTCCGAGAGATGAGAACCACACAAGGGTCGTCACCTCCTATCATATATAGGGAGTTTAGGAATAACATTGGCACCAACTTTGCTATGTGCATAAACTCCATTCGGAGAATCACTTGGAAATCATCTAATGGCACCGCCATCATGTTTGTGCTCCCGCTCCATATTTCGATCTTGATGGGGACTCCCTTTGCTAGCCCAGATATCTATTCGCCTCTAAGTTCACCGCCTTCATCCGACTTGGGTTCTTCTCCAAGATCAGCCCAAGTCATTTTACTTCTCGATCAATGATAAAGTTGTGGGTAGCGCTTGTGTCCACCATTGCACGGGTTGTTTAGCCATTGAGCCTAATATCCATGTATATCAGCTCGCTACTCCGTACTTTCAATGGCTTTGCCTTCATGTTCTCCCCCACTTGACCCTGCAATTCATTCAACAAACGCATTTCTCATATTCAGGGATCTTGTGATTGTTATGATCAATATGATACTAAGAGTGGGGGTGAATTAGTGCAATGATAAAAATTATGTTGATTTAGAAAATTTTGTTCAACAAACTTATTTTGACAAACCCGTATAAAAAAGTAATGACTTAGAGTAGATGTAAAGTATAGAGTGTAGCTAAGTAATGAAAGAAGGCAGTAAGGAAAGAACACACTGGATTTATAATGGTTCGGTCATTATGACCTATGTCCACTTCTGATTCCTCCTCCATCGAGGTCACCAACGTCCACTAATGGTCTTTCTTCAATAGGTAAAGACCAAACATCTTCTTACAAAGCTTTCCTCTTTTCACAGGTTCAAGAGACAACCCTTACAAGCCTTAAACCTCTTCTCTAATGATTACAAAGTTGAAGAAAGAGGAAGACTCTTAGTACTTTTATAACTCTTTCACACCCCAACACTTGAAGATTTTTTCACACTTTTATGCTCATTTTTTAACCCTTTCAAGTAGAAGGAGTCGGGTATTTATAGGCCTAAAGGTTTCAGAATTGGAGCCAAAAAGTGTCTCATCCCGGATTTTCGGAGTATTGGCGGTACACCGTCAGTACTGGGTGGTACCACCGCTTGATACTCTAACACTGGGCAATACCACCACCCAGTCTAGTGGTACTACCACTTGACAAAGCTTCGGAGACTAAGCTCTGGAACTACCATCGCATGATACTTTGACACTAGGCGTTACCACCGCCCAGTCTGGCGGTACTATTGTTAAATCTCGGATTTTGATGATGAAGTCAATTGTCATTTGTTATCTAATCTATATGTTAAGATAAGTGTGTAGGATTAACTACGATGAAAGTAAGACATGCAACAGGAGTTGCGCCGAAGTCAAGACTATGATCACGTTGGGGGTTCGAGAGTTCGACGGAAGTCCGGACGGTCATCGGAGGTTCTGCGGGAACAAATCCGAGAAGTCCAGGAGCTTGCCAAAGAAGCTCATCGGAACTCACCAAGTGGATCATCGCAAGTCCAGGAGTTTGCCGGAAGTCCGCCGGAAGTCCGCTAGAGTATCGCCGAGGGTTCGTCGGATGATCGCCGGAAGCTCGACGGAAGAAGCGATTGACGCACCGGAGCAAGTTGCAGTAAATGTCTTGAAAAATATTGTAGTTAGCATGATGATTAAGTTAGAAATGGGAGGTGATCCCATTAACTTAATCTTAGGGCAATTGGGCCCTTAACAAACCCAAATTGGGTCGAATGGATCAGCCCATTCGGACCCAGATTCCCTGGCCGGCGGTGGCACCGCCCAACAGCCGAGTCTCGGAGTGAGGCTGGGCAGTGGCACCGCCCCTGTCAGGCGGTGGCACCGCCTAGGCTCAGTCTCCGAGTGAGACTAGGCGGTAGCACCGCCCCTGTCAAGCGGTGGAACCGCCTGGGCTCAGTCTCCGAGTGAGACTGGGTGGGCGGTAGCACCGCCCCTGTCAGATGGTGGCACTGCCTGGGCTCAGTCTCCGAGTGAGACTGGGCGGTAGCACCGCCCCTGTCAGGCAGTGGTACCGCCCGAGCTCGGTCTCCGAGCTCTGTCAGGCGGTAGTACCGCCAGGACCCCGAAAACATGGGAATTGACATTTTTGAGCTCCAAATTCAAATCAGTTTGGGGCCTATATAAACCCCACCCTTTCATGCATGAAAGGGCACCGAAACTTAGCATTTATTCTGAGATTTTGAGAGCTTAAAAGTGTTGTAAAAGGCTAGAAGTTCTTCTCCCTCTTTTCTTCGAAGTTTTGATCATTCAAGAGAGGAGTGAAAAATTTGTAAGGGTTGTCTCCTAAGCCCGTCAAAAGGAGTGAAACTGTAAAAGGGTGGTTGGCCTTCGCCTATTGAAGGAAGGCCTCTAGTGGACATCGGTGACCTCATCGGACGAGGAAGCCAAAAGTGGATGTAGGTCAAGATTGACCGAACCACTCTAAATCTCGGTTTACATTTACATTCTGTTCTCTATCTTAACTGCAACTACTTCCATAGCTTTACTTTAACTGCACTTTACTTAATCTTAAGTTAAAGCAATTTCCAATTCGACTTTCATATTGAAATCGTTCTTATCATACGAACGTCGTTTTAAATCATCGAAAGTTTTCTGCTGCACTAATTCACCCCCCCGCTCTTAGTGCTCTTGATCCTAACAATTGGTATCAGAGCGGGGTTAACTCTTAATCGGATTAAAACCCAAGAGAGACGGCATACGTCGGAAATCAAGAGGGCCACTCTATTACACGTCCACCCATGTTCAATGGGACGGACTACACCTATTGGAAGACCCGAATGAGGATCTTTCTTATTTCAATGGATTTTGAACTTTGGAATCTTGTCGAAAATGGATTTTCGAAATCTTCTCTTCCAATGATCGATTGGAATGAATTGGAGAAGAAGACTTTCGCTCTTAATGCAAAGGCTATGAATGCCTTATTTTGTGCGCTTGATAAAAATGAGTTCAATCGTGTTTCGGTTTGTGAAACCGCATTTGATATTTGGCATACACTTGTAGTGACTCACGAAGGCACAAGTAGAGTGAAAGAGTCAAAAATCAATCTTTTGATACATTCTTTTGAACTTTTCCGAATGAAACCGAGCGAGACTATTGGTGATATGTACACCCGTTTCACGAATGTCGTCAATGGTCTAAAAGGACTCGGCAAAAGTTTTTCGGATTTTGAGCTCGTAAATAAGATTCTAAGATCCCTTCCTAAGAGTTGGGACCCTAAAGTCACTGCTATTCAAGAGGCTAAAGATCTAAACAACTTCCCTCTTGAAGAATTAATCGGGTCATTAATGACCTACGAAATGACTTGCAAAGCTCATGAAGAGCAAGAAGAGATCCTTCCAAAGAATAGGAAGGATATGGCACTTAGAACTTTCGAAGACCACTTGAGAGAAAACTCAAGTGATGAAGACTGTGATGATGACTTGGCACTTCTAGCAAGGAAATTCAAAAAATTCATTAAAAGAAACAAGTTTAAAAATGACTCAAAAAATAAATTTGAACCCAAAAAGGACCAAGTTATTTGCTACGAATGCAAGAAGCCGGGACACTACAAAAGTGATTGTCCCCAAGCCAAGAAGAGAACACCAAAGAAGAAGGCGCTCAAAGCAACGTGGGATGACTCAAGCGCGTCCGAAGAAGAGGAGTCCAACACCAAGCAAGTTGCTCATTACGCCCTAATGGCCATCGGAGATGAGGTAACAAATTTAATTGATGCAGATTTATCATTTGATGAATTACTAAATGCCTTCCATGACTTATTTGATGAATGCAAAACTATTAGTAGAAAATATAAATTGCTAAAAAAGGAGCATGATAGTCTTACTTGTAATTTCGACAAATTAGAAATTGAATATCATGATAGTTTAGCTCCATGTAAAAATTGTCATGATCTAGAAACTCTCCAAAAGGAGAACTTGCTACTTAAAGACACCTTGAAGAAATTCGAGGTTGGTAGCAAGTCTTTGAATATGATTCTTACAAATAAGGGTCATGTTCCTAA
Source organism: Musa balbisiana (assembly GCA_004837865.1). Taxonomy (NCBI): domain Eukaryota; kingdom Viridiplantae; phylum Streptophyta; class Magnoliopsida; order Zingiberales; family Musaceae; genus Musa; species Musa balbisiana. The sequence continues at coordinate 22,229,800 of CM017197.1, forward strand.
AAGAAGTGGAATCAGATTTGTGAGAAGTCCTCACCAAAATCCAACCACCTTCATTAAAGGCCCTATCTTATATGTTCGACACCAAAGCAAATGCAACTTTTGTTGCAAACATGGACATAGAACTTATCATTGTCCATTCAAGAAAGTTAGTCCAAACAAATTGATTTGGGTTCCTAAAGGAACCACGATAAACTCTATGCAACATGATAAACAATTTAGATCAGTGTTTGAGGCACCCAAAAGTAAATGGGTACCTAAAAATCATCCTTTCTTGTAGAAACATACATCATCACAAGCTAGGAGCAAGAGATGGTACCTTGATAGTGGATGCTCAAGGCATATGATCGGAGATCCATCTCAATTCTCTAAACTCACTAGCATAGACGAAGGCTATGTCACCTTCGAAGACAACAACAAGGGTAAAATCATTGGCAAAGGAACCATAGGTAACAAATCCAACTTCTTTATTGAAGATGTTTTGTTAGTTGATGGTTTAAAACAAAACCTCTTGAGCATTAGTCAATTGTGTGATAAAGGATATATTGTCAAATTCGAATCTAATGCTTGCATCGTTGAAAAACTACACAAAAACACATCTATGATTGCATTAAAACAAAATAACGTATACACCATTGACATCAATGATCTTTGCAATGAAAAGTGTTTCTCGGTTTTGAATGAGGATGCTTGGCTTTGGCATAGGAGATTAGGTCATGCTAGCATGAAACTAATCACTCAAATATCATCCAAAGAACTTGTAAGAGGAATTCCTCATATCAAGTTCATCAAAGATAATGTGTGTGATGCTTGTCAATTAGGAAAACAAATCAAGGGTAGTTTCAAATATAAGAATCAAATAAGCACCTCTAGGCCCTTACAATTGATCCATATGGACTTGTTTGGACCTATCTCTACAACAAGTCTAGGAGGTAGCAAATACGCCTTCGTCATTGTAGATGACTATAGTAGATACACATGGACTTATTTCTTAAAACATAAAAATGAATGCTTTAGATATTTTACCAAGTTTTGCAAACTTGTCCAAAATGAAAAGGATTCTATGATTGTGTCAATTAGAAGTGATCATGGTGGTGAATTTTAAAACCATGATTTTCAAGAATTTTATGAATTTAATGGATACAATCATAACTTCTCTACTCCAAGAAATTCTCAACAAAATGGAGTAGTAGAAAGAAAAAATAGAAATTTACAAGAAATGGCAAGAACCATGTTGAATGAACATAGCCTACCCAAATATTTTTGGGCCGAAACCGTAAACACTACATGCTATATTTTGAATAGAGTTCTAGTAAGACCCTTACTCACCAAAACTCCTATGAGTTGTGGAATAACAAAAAACCCAATGTTTTATATTTTAAAGTTTTTGGGTGCAAGTGTTTTATCTTGAATGAGAAAGATGCCTTAGGAAAATTTGATGCTAAATCCGATGAAGGAATTTTCCTTGGTTATTCTTCGGTTTTTAAAGCTTTTCGTATATTCAATAAAAGAACTTTAATTATAGAAGAATCCATTCATGTTGTTTTCAATGAGATTTCCGAAATCAAGAAAAATGATTTTGATGATGATGTTAATTTTGATTCTTTGAATTTAAATGAAACCCCTTCTCCAACTAGCAACTTGGATGCATCCACTTCCGAAACATCCTTACCCAAGGATTGGAAATATGTAGATGCTCATCCTAAGGAGCTAATTCTAGGAGACACATCTAAGGGGGTTCAAACACGTTCTTCTCTTAAAGAATTTTGTGCCAACGCCGCTTTTCTCTCCCAAATTGAACCTAAATGTATTGACGAAGCCATGAAAGATGATTCATGGATTATCGTAATGCAAGATGAGTTAAATCAATTTGAGAGAAATGAGGTGTGGAAGCTTATTCCTAGGCCAAATGACCATTTAGTTATTGGTACTAAATGGGTTTTTAGAAACAAGAAAGATGAATATGGTATCGTCGTTAGAAACAAGGCTAGATTAGTAGCCAAAGGTTTCAACCAAGAAGAAGGTATCGATTACGAAGAAACCTTCGCTCCTGTGGCAAGATTAGAAGCCATAAGGATGCTCCTTGCCTATGCTAGTAATAATAATTTTAAGTTATTTCAAATGGATGTTAAAAGCGCTTTTCTTAATGGCTTTATTTCCGAAGAAGTTTATGTTGAACAACCTCCCAGATTTGAAAATAATAGCCTCACTAATCATGTGTTTAAATTAACTAAAGCTCTCTATGGTTTAAAACAAGCCCCAAAGGGCTTGGTATGAGAGACTTAGTTCTTTTCTTGTTAAAAATAATTTTACAAAAGGCAAGGTTGATACTACATTGTTTATCAAGAATTTTGAAAATAATTTTCTCATTGTTCAGATTTATGTTGATGATATTATCTTTGGCTCTACAAACGAATCTCTTTGTGAATCATTTGCTAAAACCATGAGTCTAGAATTTGAAATGAGTTTGATGGGAGAATTAATCTTTTTCTTAGGCTTACAAATTAAGCAACTAAGAAATGGCATCTTTATTAGTCAAACTAAATATGCTTTAGATTTGCTAAAGAGATTTAATATGGAAAGCTCAAAAGCTATTAACACTCCTATGAGCACATCCACTAAGTTAGAAGTTGATGAAAGTGGAGAAAGCTTTGATCAAAAAACTTATAAGGGTATGATAGGAAGTTTACTTTACCTCACTGCAATTAGACCAGATATCATGTTCAGTGTAGGACTTTGTGCTAGGTTTCAATCGAACCCTAAGATATCTCACCTCAAAGCGGTTAAAAGAATATTTAGATATCTTAAAGGTACCACAAATCTAGGATTATGGTATCCAAAAATCGAGAAGTTTGAGTTAATTGCTTATGCTGATCCAGATTTTGCTGGATGTAGATTAGATAGAAAAAGCACATCAGGAACATATCAATTTTTGGGACATGCTCTTGTTTCCTGGTCATCTAAGAAACAAAACTCGGTTGCACTATCAACAACCGAAGCTGAGTATATAGCAGCTAGTGCATGCTGTGCACAAGTTGTGTGGATGAAAAATACCTTAGAAGATTATAAAGTTCATCTTAAAAATATTCCTATTAAATGTGATAACACAAGTGCTATATGTTTAACAAAGAATCCCATTCAACACTCAAGAACAAAACATATTGATATTAGACATCACTTTATACGAGATCATGTCACTAATCATGATATAGTTATAGAGTTCATTGATACTAAACATCAACTAGCTGATATTTTTACAAAGCCTTTAAGTGAAGAACAATTTAATTTCATTAGAAGAGAATTAGGAATGTTAATGTGTCCGAATGCTTGAACTCATTAAATCTATTTTTCGGACTTTCTTGATTCAATAATCAAATCACTCAATTGCTATGACGATTTTACATGATTACATGCCTTAGTAATATGTTGGAAATTATGTATTTTGGATATAAAAATTTTCATGATAATGAGCATGTTTTATCTTCATGATTGTATTGGAAAATCTATAGCAAAACCTTGTCCGAATGCATGAAAGTATTAAATTTTATTTTTGGATTTTCTTGATACCTTATTCTCTTTCGAACATAATGTAGCTCTCATAAGCATATGCTATATCGAGTTTGATTCATTGATTTTTGACATGTGGAATCAATTAGCAAATGCATCTTTCATAGGCTTATAATGTGAAAAAATATTTTCACATACATATCTTGAAAAAAAAAAGGGAAGATTTTTTACTTGCAAGGATATTGATTCACATACATATCTTGATCCTTGTAAAAATGAAGCGTGATTTAATCTTTCCTTGAGATGTTTGTATAATTGGTATCCTATCACTCATTGTTGAAAAATTACCTATCACTCACTTGTGTTTAAAATTTGCTTATATCGTTCTCCTTTTTGTTGATGACAAAGGGGGAGAAATATATGAATTGATGCTATGAGTGTCATATTTGAATTTGAATTATGTTAAAAAAGCTTACATCGAAATATATGGTAAATTGATGATAGAAATGCTATGATTGTTAAACACTTGAAATATTTGCATTATGTTAAGATATCAAGAACATGCATCGTAATTTCACATGTTGATATCTTACCATATGATGAATTGCTACCATTACTATCATTCACATTTGAAATGTGAAACTTGAAAAAGGATGTCAAGCCTTGACATCATTTTCAGAGAGATACATCATGATAGGAATCATGATGAAAGTATTGATAAGGTTAAACAATCTTAACTTATCAATATGTCTCTTGAATTGAAGAATGACTTATCTTGAGTATGGCATATAGATAGGGGGAGTTAAAGTTAACTCCGTTATCAATTGATTGTCATCATCAAAGAGGGGGAGATTGTTGAATCTCGGATTTTGATGATGAAGTCAATTGTCATTTGTTATCTAATCCATATGTTAAGAAGATAAGTGTGCAGGATTAACTACGATGAAAGTAAGACATGCAGCAGGAGTTGTGCCGAAGTCAAGACTATGATCATGTTGGGGGTTCGAGAGTTCGACGGAAGTCCGGACGGTCATCGGAGGTTCTGTGGGAACAAATGCGAGAAGTCCAGGAGTTTGCCAAAGAAGCTCATCGGAACTCGCCAAGTGGATTATCGCAAGTCTAGGAGTTTGCCGGAAGTCCGTCGGAGCATCGCCGAGGGTTCGTCGGATGATCGCCGGAAGTTCGCCGGAAGCTCGACGGAAGAAGCGATTGACGCACCGGAGCAAGTTGTAGTAAATGTCTTGAAAAATATTATAGTTAGCATGATGATTAAGTTAGAAATGGGAGGTGATCCCATTAACTTAATCTTGGGGCAATTGGGCCCTTAATAGACCCAAATTGGGCCGAATGGATTAGCCAATTCGGACCCAAATTTCCTGGCCGACGGCGGCACCGCCTGGGTCGGTGGTGGCACCGCCCAGCAGCCGAGTCTCGGAGTGAGGCTGGGCGGTGGTACCGCCTAGGCTCAATCTCCGAGTGAGACTGGGCGGTGGCACCGCCCCTGTCAGGCGGTGGCACCGCCTGGGCTTAGTCTCCGAGTGAGACTGGATGGGCGGTGGTCCGAATTTCCTGGCCGACGGCGGCACCGCCTGGGTCGGTGGTGGCACCGCCCAGCAGCCGAGTCTCGGAGTGAGGCTGGGCGGTGGTACCGCCTAGGCTCAAAATCCGAGTGAGACTGGGCGGTGGCACCGCCCCTGTCAGGCGGTGGCACCGCCTGGGCTTAGTCTCCGAGTGAGACTGGATGGGCGGTAGCACCGCCCCTGTCAGGCGGTGGTACCGCCCGAGCTCGGTCTCCGAGCTCTGTCAGGCGGTAGTACCGCCAGGACCCCGAAAATATGGGAATTGACATTTTTGAGCTCCAAATTCAAATCAGTTTGGGGCCTATATAAATCCCACCCTTTCATACATGAAAGGGCACCGAAACTTAGCATTTATTCTGAGATTTTGAGAGCTTAAAAGTATTGTAAAAGGCTAGAAGTTCTTCTCCCTCTTTTCTTCGAAGTTTTGATCATTCAAGAGAGGAGTGAAAAATTTATAAGGGTTGTCTCCTAAGCCCGTCAAAAGGAGTGAAACTGTAAAAGGGTGGTTGGCCTTCGCCTATTGAAGGAAGGACTCTAGTGGACGTCAGTGACCTCATCGGACGAGGAAGCCAAAAGTAGATGTAGGTCAAGATTGACCGAACCATTCTAAATCTCGGTTTGCATTTACATTCTGTTCTCTATCTTAACTGCAACTACTTCCATAGCTTTACTTTAACTGCACTTTACTTGATCTTAAGTTAAAGCAATTTCTGATTCGACTTTCATACTGAAATCATTCTTATCATACGAACATTGTTTTAAATCATCGAAAGTTTTCCGCTGCACTAATTCACCCCCCCCCTCTTAGTGCTCTTGATCCTAACAACTACCGCTTAACAAAGCCTTAGAGACTTAGCTCTAGCAGTACCACCACCTAACAACATTAATTGCTGGCTATACCACCACCCACACCACCTAGGAGGCTGAGCCTTAAGCGGTTCCACCACCCACCTTGGGTGGTGCCACCGCTTGGCATGGCTCTAAGTGGTCGAGTAGGCCTTCTATTCGGCCTAACTCAGCCCTAAATCGGGCCCAATTGGCCCCTAACTGAGTTAGTGGGATTATCTTTCAATCCTAACTCAATCTAAGTTCTAACTATGATAATTAAGGCATTAACTAAGCAATCTTTGTCTGGTATGTCAATTGTTCTTCCGACGAAATCTCGACAAACTTTCAGTGAACTCTCGGTATGCTTTTGGTAAACTCTCGTCAAACTCTTGGCGAGCTCCCGATAAACTCTCGGCGAACTCCTGACGAACTCTTGGTGAACTCCCGATGAACTCTCAGCGAGCTCCGATGAACTCTCGGCGAGCTTCCGGCACATCGTCCGAATCTTCGATGTATCATCTGATCTTTGACTCCGGCCCAACATTTGATTTATGCCTTATTCATTATCATAGTTAATCTTGCAACACTTATCTCAACATATGGATTAAATCATTAATTTATCAATTGATTTCATCATCAAATTCCAAGATTCAATAATCTCCCCATTTTTGATGATGATAACCAATTGATGATGGAGTTAGCCTTAACTCCTCCTATCTATATGCCATATTAAGATAAGCAAACTTGAATTCAAAAGAAATCATAACTTTTGAATTCAAGTAAAATAATTTCGATCATGAGGATTGAATGCAATATATCAAATTAAAATTTCATTTGTTTGTGCATCATTATAGTTTTAAATTAAATCATACACAATTTCAAAACCTTACATTTCATCCTTACTTCATGCATGATATCAAAAATAAATCAACATTACTATGGACATATCATATATGATACTAAAGTATTCATGATACATCATTTTGGGTATAACATTCATGATGCTAAGATATTAAAATTTTTAAGCATTTTTCACTTCATGCATTAAGTCAACATTTTGATCATGATACCAAACATTCATCATTTCTCCCATGCATGATACTAAAGCATTCATGATACCAAATATTCATCATTTCTCCTCCTTTGTCATCAATAAAAAGGAGAATGATTCAACAATGCAAGTGTTTTAAACTATTTGAGTAAGTTTTATACCAATTTATCCAAGCTAGCAAAAATGAGAAGTTAAGCAAAAACTTTGTATGATAACTGCTTTTGCTTTTTGAAATAGGCAAGCTAGCATTTTTGCTTTAGATGTGTAAGAGCTTTTTGGTTCTTTTGGGATGTGCAAGTTTCTTTCTACCTTTGTCATAAAAATAAGAAGAAGAGGAAGAAGAGCAAGGGAAGAATTCATTTTCCATGAAAAATCAAGAACCAAATTAATGAAAGTTAAGTTTTATTGAATCAAGCTTCTACTATAGCAAAGAGAGGATTCATTATAAAGGATCAAGATGTCCATACAAAAAAAAATCAAATCCCTATTCTTGCAATGATTATCACATACTAAAAGTCCATGGAACAAAATTCTTCTTTCGTGAGTAGAGTGAGGAAGAATTCATGGGAAAGGATCATCAAATGAAAGATCAAAATTTAAGGCTCTTCTTTTGCAAATAGAAAGAGGAAGGATTCATATGAGACGATCTTGATTTAAAAGGAAAATTCAAGTTATGAAAAACCAAGAAATCCAAAAAACTTATAAAGAAATTCATGCATTTGGAAGGTTTAACATGCGTAATTCTCTTCTAATAAAATTAAATTATTCCTTATTCAATGGTTTTATAAAAATATCTGCTAATTGATGCATTGTATCAATAAATTCTAAAAATATGTCATGATTATTAACATAATATCTAATAAAATAATGTCTAATATCAATATATTTAGTTCTAGAGTGTTGAATGAGATTTTTGTTAAACATATTGTACTAGTGTTATCACATTTTATAGGTATATTTTTTAAGTGAATTCTATAATCTTCTAAAGTGTTTTTCATCTAGATAACTTGTACATAATATGCACCTATTATTATATACTCAGCATCTACAATCGAGTTTATTTCTTGGAGGACAAGAGACAAGTGCGTGACCTAAGAATTGACATGTTTCAAATATGCTTTTTTTATTTGTTTGATAACCAGTAAATCAACATCGACCTAAGCAAGTAACTCAAAGTTTTGAGAATTTGGATACCATAGTCCTAGATTAGGAGTTCCTTTTAGATATTTAAAAATTCTTTTAACAGATTTTAAGTGAGATTGCTTAGAATATATTAAAATCTAGCACATAGTCTAACATTAAACATGATATCAGGTAATTATATTAAAATCTAGCACATAGTCTAACATTAAACATGATATCAGGTAGTTACTGTGAGGTATAATAAACTACCTATTATACCCTTATAAGTCTTTTGATCAAAACATTCTTCATTAGTGTCCATATCTAGTTTTGTAGAAGTACTCATTGGTGTATTAATAGCCTTAGCATTATCCATATTAAATTATTTTAATAGATCTAAAACATATTTTGTTTGACTAATAACAAATTCATATGGATGAATATACAACACACCAATCTATCCGGTTATCTCGATGTCCTTCTCGAATAACTTATGACCAGGATTATATAGGATCTGTATTTAAAGGTAAATCAGTGTCATTATTATGATCTCATCATAATCTGATTTATATTGCATAGATCCATGAACATTACAATATATACAACATGCAAGATAAAGTGATAAATTTCCATAATAAATAATAATAATAATAAAAGACTGCATGTCATGTCACACGTGCTATTATTTATGTGATTAGCTTGCAAGGTACCCCATGACTAGCAACTCACGACCAGCTCGATATTGGGCCTAAAAGGTCACACACATATGGTAGGTATTACGACAAATGGAGGTTTGAATATGAGATATCCGTTGGACCCCCTATCTTATTAGATAACCAATAAGCCCTTGATTTATTGGATCCTATGGACGAGATCCAATAAGAGCTAATAAGAGATTATTGGGTAGAGACCCACTAGTATAAGAGGCTTGGGTAATTGGATTGAGATTCAATACCCAATAGGACAGGATCCATTAGGGTTAAGTTAACTAAGAGCCTTTATAAATAGGAGGGAACTAAAGGCCCATATGTTGTGCTTGGAATGAGTTGAAGAAGACTTTCTCTTTAAATGCCAAGGCTATGAATGTCTTGTTTTGCACTTTAGATAAAAATAAATTCAATCGAGTGTCTATTTGTGAAACGGTTTTCGATATTTGGCACACAATTAAATCACATATGAAATCATTAGTAGAGTAAAATATTTTAAGATAAATCTTTTGACGCATTCTTTTGAATTATGTCAAATGAAGCCATGCGAAACTATTGTTGATAAGTACACCCGTTTTATGGATGTCGTTAATAGTTTAAAAGCTCTTGGAAAATATTTTTCAAAATTTAAGCTTGTTAATAAGATATTAAGATCCCTTCCAAAAAGTTGAGTTCATAAAATAATGGTAATATAATAAACAAAGAACTGTAAGAACTTATTCGTTCCTTGATGACATATGAAATGATATGTAAAGCACATGATGAACTTGATGAACATGAGAACAACCTTCCAAAGAATAGGAAGGATTTGAAACTTAGAACAAAAGAAGACCACTTAAGTGATAACTTAAGTGATGATAATGATGACCTTGAACTTCTAACAATAAAGCTTAAGAAGTTTTTGAAACAAGAATCAAAGAATAAAAACAAACTTAAAAAGAACACAACTACTTGCTATGAACGCAAGAAGCCAGGTCACTCCAAAGATGAGTACATAAAACTGAAGAAGAAGTTGCCAAAGGACAAATTGAGTGCATCCAAAGACGATGAGTAAACTAACAAAGATGAGGTGGCCTTCCACAATGAGGTAAATGACTCACCCGAAACCCCTTTAATTTAATTTGAAATTACTTGATGCTTTTCATGAGTTTTTTAATTAGTTAGTAAAATATATAAAAATATATAAAAATTATCATGCTTCTTTTTCTAGAACCAAGCAACAATTACAAAAGAATAACTAAGATACAAGGATTACATCATTGTGCTCAATATCCAAAATCTCCCCAAGTAATCACTATAAGAATCTACTATAGATTTGATCTAATATGAGATGAGAACACTGCCTAGATGATTGAGAATAGTCTCTCTGCATTGTCATTGTCTTCTTCCCTTTTCTTCTCTTGTTTTTCTATCTTTTTCTTCTTTTTTTGAGTCATGTTAATGCTATAGTTTTCTGCCTCTGTTACTACAGTTTTCTACCTCTATTTTGTAACCACCACACCCCCTTATTAGATCTAGGTTTATGTTAAAAGAGAGATAAGGTATAGGTTATTAAAGTCCACTACGAGCTGAACTTAGTGGATCTCTATCTAATAATCTCTCATTGGCTCTTATTGGATCTCATCCATAGAATCCAATAATTCAGCGGCTTATTGGATATCTAATAAGATATGGGCTCTAGTGGATATCTCATATTTGAACCTCTACTAATCGTAATGCCTACAATATATGTGTGACCATCTAGGTCTAATATCGAGCTAGTCATGAGTCATACCTGTTAGAACTCCTTGTAGCTTAGTGAATTATTTTCTCCATAATCATTCACTCGACTCCTTAATTATGGACGTACTAGGCCACTATGCCGTGGTCCCAAAATAATACAGGAGAATCCAATCCATTAGACCTAACTATCCTTAGTTACCATGTACCTATAGTCTCTCATCCATCTAATATCCCAAAGACTGTATACTAGGCATGGTGTTGTCAGACCCATATAGTTTCTACCTGAGTCTCGCTCTAATCAGATTCTCCGAAGAACTCTTTCTCTCTCAATCCGAATGACCTTGGCTAGGGATTTGTCTGAGCAAGAACATATGAGATATTCCTCTCATGACACCAAGAGTCGATGATCCTCTATCCACACTCAATAGCCCTCGTAAGATTGACTGCCACTCCCAATGATCGATTGTGCTAGATCTGGAACTTCCAAACTTATAAGTTCAGTATCAAAGACTGGAGTACTCATATAGGACAACCTTGGTGTCTCAAGTCTAAGGACCAGGTACACCACTAGGATAACAAAATCACAGTCTAATAATAAGATATCATTAACCATCCAATATTCCGTGAGTAGATCAATTAGTGAACTCATAGCTTTGGCATTTAAAGAGAAAGTCTTCTTCTCCAACTCATTCCAATCATTCATTAGAAGAGAAGACTTTTGAAAGCCATTTTCCACAATGTTCTATAACTCAAAATCCATAGAAATTAGAAAAATCCTCATTCTATTTTTCCAATAGGTGTAATATGTCCCATTGAACATTAGTGGACGTGTGATTGAGTGACCCTCTTGATTGTCGGTAAACACCATCTCTCTTGGGTTTCAAATCAAAATGAGAGTGACCTCGCTTTGATACCAATTGTCGGGATCAAGAATGACACTAAGAGGGGGGGGGGGGGGGGGGGGGGATTAGTGAAGCAGAAAAAAATGACAAATTTAATCAATTTCGAAAAACTTCATACGATGAAACTCTTAGTTCGATGAAAACTATTTTGAAAAGACATTTGACTCAAATAAGTTTGTGAATAAAGAGGAGGAGATTAGACAGTTTACAAGAAGTAAAGTAGAATACATCAAAAGTAAAGTACGCACCAAGAAGAGAACATACCAATTTTACAATGGTTCAGTCATTTGACCTATATCCACTATCGACACCTCCTCCAATGAGGTCACCTATATCCACTATCGACACCTCCTCCAATGAGGTCACCTGTTTCCATCATTGATCTTTCTTGAAGGGCAAGATCAATCACCCCTTATAGAACTTTCACAAGTGGCTCACTCTCCTTTTACAAACTTTCACACTTAGAAATGATGGTCCTAAACTCTCAACTTTTGCAAGATATTTCACTATAGTTTCGGTTCACTTCTTATCACTTCTCTATGCCTTACCAACTAAGAAGTAAGGGGTATTTATAGCCCTTAATTGGCTTCAAAATTGGAGCCAAAAAGTGTTATATCCTTGTTTTCGGGGTACTAGTGACACCCCGCCATTATTGGGCGTACTACCGCTGACATCTGTGGTACCACCACCCAGTTTAATGGTACTACTACCTGACAAAGCCTCAGAGACTAGGCCCTAGTGGTACCACCACCCAGTTTAATGGTACTACTACCTGACAAAGCCTCAGAGACTAGGCCCTAGTGGTACCACCACCCAGTTTAATGGTACTACTACCTGACAAAGCCTCAGAGACTAGGCCCTAGTGGTACCACCACCCAGTTTAATGGTACTACTACCTGACAAAGCCTCAGAGACTAGGCCCTAGTGGTACCACCACCCAGTTTAATGGTACTACTACCTGACAAAGCCTCAGAGACTAGGCCCTAGTGGTACCACCACCCAGTTTAATGGTACTACTACCTGACAAAGCCTCAGAGACTAGGCCCTAGTGGTACCACCACCCAGTTTAATGGTACTACTACCTGACAAAGCCTCAGAGACTAGGCCCTAGTGGTACCACCACCCAGTTTAATGGTACTACTACCTGACAAAGCCTCAGAGACTAGGCCCTAGTGGTACCACCACCCAGTTTAATGGTACTACTACCTGACAAAGCCTCAGAGACTAGGCCCTAGTGGTACCACCACCCAGTTTAATGGTACTACTACCTGACAAAGCCTCAGAGACTAGGCCCTAGTGGTACCACCACCCAGTTTAATGGTACTACTACCTGACAAAGCCTCAGAGACTAGGCCCTAGTGGTACCACCACCCAGTTTAATGGTACTACTACCTGACAAAGCCTCAGAGACTAGGCCCTAGTGGTACCACCACCCAGTTTAATGGTACTACTACCTGACAAAGCCTCAGAGACTAGGCCCTAGTGGTACCACCACCCAGTTTAATGGTACTACTACCTGACAAAGCCTCAGAGACTAGGCCCTAGTGGTACCACCACCCAGTTTAATGGTACTACTACCTGACAAAGCCTCAGAGACTAGGCCCTAGTGGTACCACCACCCAGTTTAATGGTACTACTACCTGACAAAGCCTCAGAGACTAGGCCCTAGTGGTACCACCACCCAGTTTAATGGTACTACTACCTGACAAAGCCTCAGAGACTAGGCCCTAGTGGTACCACCACCCAGTTTAATGGTACTACTACCTGACAAAGCCTCAGAGACTAGGCCCTAGTGGTACCACCACCCAGTTTAATGGTACTACTACCTGACAAAGCCTCAGAGACTAGGCCCTAGTGGTACCACCACCCAGTTTAATGGTACTACTACCTGACAAAGCCTCAGAGACTAGGCCCTAGTGGTACCACCACCCAGTTTAATGGTACTACTACCTGACAAAGCCTCAGAGACTAGGCCCTAGTGGTACCACCACCCAGTTTAATGGTACTACTACCTGACAAAGCCTCAGAGACTAGGCCCTAGTGGTACCACCACCCAGTTTAATGGTACTACTACCTGACAAAGCCTCAGAGACTAGGCCCTAGTGGTACCACCACCCAGTTTAATGGTACTACTACCTGACAAAGCCTCAGAGACTAGGCCCTAGTGGTACCACCATTAATGGTACTACTACCTGACAAAGCCTCAGAGACTAGGCCCTAGTGTACCACCACTTAGCAGCGCAGCATTAACTACCGACGATATTATTGAATCTATGATTTTGATGATGAAATCAATTGTAAATTGTTTGATTTAATCTATATCTTAAGAAAAGTGTGCAAGATTAACTATGATAGCAGTAAGACATAAAGAAAATATTGTGCTAGAGTCAAGATCGAGATTTTATTGGGAGTTCGAGAGTTCTTTGGAAGTTTGGACGTTCGTCGGAAGTTCTGCTGGAAGTGACTAGGACATCCAAATGCTTACCAAAGAAGCTCATCGGAACTCGCTAAGAAGATCATCGTAAAGTCCAGAAGCTTATTGGCTATCCGCTAGAATATTGTTGAGAGATTGTCGGAAGTTCACCGGAAGAACGCCGGAAGCTCGTTGGAGGAAATCAAGACAAATTGGATTTTATTTGCTTAGAATATGTCTTAAAAATTATAGTTAGCATATAATTAGAGTTTGATTTGGGAGGTAATACCATCAACTCTGTTAAGGGCCAACTGGGCCCTAAGTTAAGTTGGTTTGGGCCGGATTCAATGCCTAACCAGAATGCTAGACCCTGTTTGGCGGTGGCACCGCTTGGCACTCAGTCTCCTAGGTGGTTTGGGTGGTGGTACCTCCCAGACTGGGTGGTGGTACTATTGACAGTTAATGATGCTAGTAGGGTACCACCCAGTGTTAGACTACAAGCAGTAGCACCGCCCAATAATGGTGGTGGTACTGCCAGTACCTTGAAAATTCGGGATGAGACACTTTTTGTTTTCATTTTTGAAGCCATTGGGGCCTATAAATACCCCACCCTTTTTTGCATGAAAGGATAACAAAGTGCTATTATATATGTGAAAAATTCTAAGTGTTTGGGGTGTGAAAAGTGTTGTAAAAGTGAGAAGAGTTCTCCTCCTCCCTCTTTTAGCCTTGTAGCCATCTAAGAAAGAGGAGTGAGACTTGTAAGGGTTGTCTCCTAAACCCGGCAAAAGGAAAAAGAGCTATAAAAGATGGTTGGTCTTCGCCTATTGAAGGAAGGCCTTTAGTGGACGTCGATGACCTCGACGGAGGAGGAATCTGAAGTGGATATAGATCTCATTGATCAAACCACTCTAAATTCTGGTTTGCTTTTCCTTTTGTGCAATTTACTTTACTACAAACCTCCTTGAGCTTCTCCTTACATTCTTATGAAAGTTTTAATTTCAACATCTTTCCAAAACAATTTGAATCAAGATGAACTTTATATGAAATCAAAGAATTTTCCGCTGCACTAATTCACCCCCCCCCCCTCTTAGTATTGCTCTTGATCCTAATAATTGGTATCAGAGTAAGGTTACTCTCATTTGGTTTGAAACCCAAGAGAGATGACATTTGCCGGCAACGAAGAGAGTCATTTAATCACACATATTGGAAGACTAGAATAAAGATTTTTTTTTATTTCTATGGATTTTGAGCTATGGAATATTGTCGAAAATGGTTTTCAAAAGTCTTCTCTTCCAATGAACGATTGGAATGAGTTGGAGAAGATGACTTTCGCTCTAAATACTAAGGCTATGAATGCCTTGTTTTGTGCTTTAGATAAAAATGAGTTCAATCAACTGTCGATATATGAAACAACTTTTGATATTTGGCACACACTCGAAGTTATTCACAAAAGCACTAGTAGAGTAAAGGAGTCGAAAATTATTCTTTTAGTGCACACTTATGAGTTGTTTCGGATGAAATTGAGTGAGACTATTGGAGACATGTACACCCAATTTACGATGTCATCAATGGTCTAAAATGACTTGGGAAAGGTTTCTCAGATTTTAAACTTGTTAATAAAATTTTAAGATCCCTTCCAAAGAGTTGGGACCTTAAAGTCACGACCATTCAAAAGGCCAAAGATTTAAATAACTTTTCACTCGAAGAACTAATCGGGTCACTAATGACCTATGAGATGACTTGTAATGCTTATGAAGAGCTTGAGAACAATCTTCTAAAGAGCAGGAAGGATATGACACTAAGAACTCAAGAAGACCACTTGAAAGAAAATTCAAGTGATGAGGACTTTGATGAAGACTTGAAACTCTTGACAAGAAAATTTAAAAAATTTATAAAAATAAATAAATTTAAAAATAATAATAAAAATAAAATTGAACCCAAGAAAAAAAGAACAAGTGATATGCTATGAATGCAAGAAGCTGAGACACTTCAAGAGTGAATGTCCCCAAGCAAAGAGGAAGTAACTAAAGAAGAAAAAGACTCTTAAAGCAACTTGGGACAACTCAAGTGCATCCAAAAAAGAGGAGCCAACCAACACTGAGCAATTTGCTCACTAGGCACAAATGACTATTGGAGAAGAGGTGAGTAGTTCATTTGATGCAAATTTATCCTTTGATGAACTATTAAATGTTTTTCATGATTTATTTGATGAATGTAAATTAATTAGTAAAAATATAAATTATTGAAAAAAGAGCATGCTTCTCTTGTTAGTGATTTCGATAGATTAAAAGCTAAGCATAATGATAGTTTACCTCCATGTATGAAATTTGATGAACTAAAAATACTTCAAAAGGAAAACATGCTACTCAAAAAAACCTTAGAAAAATTTGAGATTGGTAGCAAGCCCTTGATCATGATCCTTGGTAATAAGGGTCACATTCATAGGAGAGGCAGAATCGGATTTATGAGTAGCTATACCAAAATCCGACCACCTTTGTTAGAGGCCCTATCTTGCATGTATCACCTCACACCAAATGCAACTTTTGTTGCAAACTCGGACATATTGTCTATAAATATCCAATTAAGAGATATAGTTCACATAAATTGATTTGGGTTCCTAAAAGAATCTCAAATGACTCAATGCAACATGATAAGCTATGTAGATCAATTTTTGAGGCACCCAAGGTCAAATGGGTACCTAAAAATCATCTTTTTTTTAGAAAAATGTACCATCACAAGCTAGGAGCAAGAGATGGTGCTTTGATAGTGGATGCTCAAGGCATATGACCGGAGATCCATCTCAATTCTCTAAGCTTACTAGCCTAGATGAAGGATATGTCACCTTCAAAGACAACAACAAGTGTAAAATCATTGGCAAATGAACCATAGGTAACAAATCCAACATTTTTTTTGAAGATGTATTGTTGGTTGATGGCTTAAAGCATAACCTTTTGAGCATTAGTCAATTGTGTGATAAAAGATATATTGTTAGATTTCAATCTAATGCTTGTATTCTAGAAAAACCACACAAAAACACATCTACGATTGCCCTAAAACAAAATAATATATACACTATCAATATTGATGTTCTTTGTAATGAAATGTGTTTTTCGGTTTTAAATGATGATGCTTGGCTTTGGCATAGTAGATTAGGTCATGCTAGCATGAAAGTAATTTCTCAAATCTCATCTTAAGAACTTGTAAGAGGAATTCCTCATATTAAGTTCATTAAAGATAATGTGTGTGATGCATGTTAACTAGGAAAACAAATAAAAGGTAGTTTTAAACCAAAGAACCAAATAAGCACCTCTAGACCATTGCAATTGATCCATATGAACTTGTTTGGACCAATTGCTACATCAAGCCTAGGAGGTAGCAAATATGCCTTTGTTATCGTGGATGATTATAGTAGATACACATGGACTTACTTTTTGGCACAAAAAAGTTATTACTTTAGGTATTTCTCTAAGTTTTGTAAACTTGTTTAAAACAAAAAGGGTTTTATGATTTCATCAATTTGAAGTGATTAAGGTGGTGAATTTCAAAATCATAATTTCCAAGACTTTTGTGAATCTAATGGATCCAACCACAATTTCTCTACTCTGAGAAATCCTCAACAAAATGAGGTAGTAGAAAGAAAAAAATAGAAACTTACAAAAAATGGCAAGAACCATGTTAAATGAACATAGCCTACCCAAATATTTTTGGGCCAAAGCTGTAAATATGACATGCTATGTTATGAATAGGGTTCTAGTATAACCACTACTTTCCAAAACTCCTTATGAGTTATGGAATAACAAAAAACCCAATGTTTCATACTTTAAAGTTTTTGGGCGTAAATGTTTTATTTTGAATGAAAAAGATACCTTAGGAAAGTTTGATACAAAATTTGATGAACGAATTTTTCTTGGTTATTCTTTTATTTTTAAAGCTTTTCGTATCTTTAACAAAAGAACTTTGGTTATAGAAGAATCTATTCATGTGGTTTTTAATGAAATTTTCAAAGTTAAGAAAAATGATTTTAATGATGACCTTAATTTTGATGCTTTGAATTTAAATGAATCCCTTTCTCCATCTAGCAACTTGGTTGCATCTTTTTTCGAAATATCCTTACCTAAGGAATGGAAGTATGTAGATACTCATCCCAAGGAGTTAATCATAGGAGACACATCTAAAGGAGTTCAAACTCGTTCTTCTCTGATGATTCATGGGTTATCGCAATACAAGAAGAGTTAAATCAATTTAAGATAAATGAGATGTGGAAGCTTGTTTCAAGGCTAAATGACCATTTAGTTATTAGTACTAAATGGATCTTTAGAAACAAGCAAGATGAATTTGGTATTGTGGCTAGAAACAAAGCTAAATTAGTGGCCAAAGGTTTCAACCAAAAAGAAGGTATCGATTATGAAAAAACCTTCACTCCTATGGCACAATTAGAAACCATAAGGATGCTCCTTGACTATACTAGTAGTAATAATTTTAAGTTGTTTCAAATGGATATTAAAAGTACTTTACTTAATGGCTTTATTTCTGAAGAAGTTTATGTTGAACAACCTCTCGGATTTGAGAATGATAAGTTCCCCAATCATGTGTGTAAATTGATTAAAGCTTTCTATGATTTAAAACAAGCCATAAGTGCTTAGTATGAGAGACTTAGCTCTTTTCTTATTCAAAATAATTTCTCTAAAGACAAGGTCGATCTTATAATGTTTATCAAAAATTTTAAAAATAATTTTCTTATTGTTCAAATTTATATTCATGATATTATTTTTAGCTCTATAAATGAATCCTTTTGTGAATCATTTGCCAAAAGCATGAGTCTAGAGTTTGAAATGAGCCTAATGGGGGAACTAACCTTCTTTTTAGGCCTACAAACCAAATAACTTAAGGATGGTATTTTTATTAGTAAAAAAAAATATGTATTAGACTTACTGAAATAGTTTAATATGGATAGTTTAAAGGCTATCAATACTCCTATGAGTACCTCCACTAAGTTATATATTGACGAAGGTGGAGAAAGCTTTGATCAAAAAGCCTATAGGGTTATGATAGGTAGTTTGCTATACCTCACCGCAACAAGACTAGATAACATGTTTAGTGTAGGACTTTGTGCTAGATTTCAATCTAACCCCAAGTAATCTCATTTAAAAGCTATCAAAAGGATTTTTAGATATCTAAAAGGAACTCCTAAATTAGGATTATAGTATCCAAAATCTAAAAACTTTAAATTGCTTGGTTATGTCGATACTGATTTTGCTGGGTGTCGAATAGATAGAAAGAATACATTCGAAACATATCAATTTTTAGGACACGCACTTGTCTCTTGGTTCTCCAAGAAACAAAACTCGGTTGCACTATCCACAACCAAAGCCAAATACATTGCAGCTAGTGTATGTTGTGCACAAGTTTTATGGATGAAAAATACATTAGAAGATTATAAAATTTATCTTAAGAATATTCCTATAAAATGTGACAATACAAGTGCAATATGTTTAACAAAAAATTCTATTCAACACTATAGAACTAAACACATTGACATTAGGCATCACTTTATACGAGATCTTGTTAATAATCATGATGTAATCTTATAGTTTATTGATATGAAACATCAATTGGACGATATCTTTATAAAACCCTTAAATGAAGAACAATTTGATTTCATTAGAAGGGAATTAGGGATGTTAAATTATTCGAATGCATGAGTTTGTTCTATTTCTTTTCTGGACTATCCTTCTCTTAATGTATTTCATGAATAGGGCTTTCATGAATCTATTTCATATTTATCTTCCTTGGTATCAAGTTTCCTTCATACCCTTGCTCCATCACTTAATGATTGTTGATACACATAATCACTTCATGGATTTCATTGACAAATACATCTCTCACGGATTTATCTTTTGTGAATTTTTAATGAGAAATGGATTTGACTTATAAATTTCTTTTCATATCACGCTCCTCTCCTTATTCTTCTTATGAAAGATAAATTTTAATGAATATCTTGATCCTTGAAAGATAAATTTTAGTACATGATAATCACTTGTAAGAATGGGAATTTGATTTCGTATGATCCTTTTCATGAATCCCTTCTCTTTGATTAAAGCATATTTTAACAAAAACTTATTTAGTGTTTTTGACTTCACAAATTTGGTTCTTAATGGATTTCCTCCTTATTTTCCTTCCTCTCATTTGTGCAAATGTTTTGATGACAAAGGGGGAGAAGTTGATGAAATCTATTGCTTTAATGTTGATAACTTTTGACATTTTTGAATGTTACCATGCAACGATGCAATATTAATTGAATAATTTAGTGTTAATCATGTTTGAATTTTACCACATTTGCATTGTTGAATTGTTCTCCTTTTTGTTGATGACAAAGGGGGAGAAATGATATGTTAAATAGATGATAAAATTGGCATTGTAAATGTATGCAATGTATCCTATTATAAATGCTGATCATATATACTTGTTTGTGTTGTGAATACTTGAAATATGATTGGTATTGTCAAATACAAATGCTTGAAATATATCGAAATGTGGCATGATACTTACAAATGATTGGTATTGTTCAAAGACAAATATCAAATGTTGCTTGAAACGTATCGAAATATGGCATGATTACTTACAAATGTTTTAATTCCTAGTATCATGCTTGATTTCGTATCAAATGATAAATGTCTATCATGATTACCATGCTTTATTTTGAATTGGAATCATGCCTCGATTTGATGAATCATCATTTTTTTTTTAAAATTTAATCTTGAAAAGTTTTATTTTTGAAATTTCTATCATATGTAAAAATGATGATTGTTTATCATCTTTCTATGTTGAACTTGAAAATGGATGTCATGCCTTGACATCATTTTTATTGATAAATACGTGGCATTGTATTTTCAGATTGGTAAATCATGATAAAGATCATGATGTGTAAGTTGATAAGTTTAAATGAACTTAACTTATCGGTTTGATGGTTGAATTCAAAAGCCTTGAATTCAAGAATGTCTTTTCTCAAGTATGGCATATAGATAGGGGGAGTTAAGGTTAACTCCATCATTAATTAATTGTCATCATCAAAAAGGGGGAGATTGTTGAATCTCAAATTTTGATGATGAAATCAATTGTAAATTGTTTGATCTAATCTATATGTTAAGAAGAGTGTATAGGAACTACGATAGCAGTAAGACATAAAGCAAATGTTGTGCTAGAGTCAAGATCGAGATTTCGTCGGAAGTTAAGGGAGTTCGTCGAAAGTTCTACCGGAAGTGATCAAGACGTCCAAATGCTTGCCAAAAAAGCTTGTCGGAACTCGCTAAGAAGATCGTCGTAAGGTCCAGAAGCTCACTGGGTGTCCATTGGAACTTTGTTGAAAGATCGTCGAAAGTTCGCCAGAAGAACACCAAAAGCTCGCTGGAGGAAATCAAGACAAACCAGATTTAATTTACTTAGAATATGTCTTAAAAATTGTAGTTAGCATATAATTAGAATTTGATTTGGGAGGTAATCCCATCAACTCTGTTAAGGGCCAATTGGGCCCAAAGTTAGGCTGGTTTGAGTCGGATTCAAGGCCCAACTAGAATTTGGACCCTATCTGGCGATGGCACCTCTTGGGACTCAATCTCCCAGGTGGTCTGGGAAGTGGTACCGTCTGCAATTAATGCTGCCAACGGTGGTACCGCCCCTATCAGGTGGTCATATCGCTGGAGCTCGATCTCTTCGCTCTATCAGGCAGTGGAACCGCCTAGACTGAGTGGTTGTACAGCTCAATGTTAGATTGCAAGTGGTAGTATCACATAGTAATGGCGGTAGTACCACTAGTACCCCGGAAATCTGGGATGAGACACTTTTTGACTCCTTTTTGAAGCCATTGGGGCCTATAAATACCCCACCCTTTTATGCATGAAAGGGTAACAAAGTGCTATTATATGTATGAAAAATTCTAAGTGTTTGGGGTGTGAAAAATATTGTAAAAGTGAGAAGAGCTCTCCTCCTTCCTCTCTTAGCCTTGTAACCATCCAAGAAAGAGGAGTGATACTTGTAAGGGTTGTCTCCTAAACCTGGCAAAAGGAGAAAGAGCTGTAAAAGGTGGATAGTCTTCGCTTATTGAATGAAGGCCTTTAGTGGACGCCGGTGACCTTGACGGAGGATGAATCCGAAGTGGATGTAGGTCTTATTGACCGAACCACTCTAAATTCTAGTTTGCTTTTCCTTTTGTGCAATTTACTTTACTACAAACGTCCTTGAGCTTCTCCTTACACTCTTATGAAAGTTTTATGTTCAACATCTTTCTGAAACGATTTGAATCGAGACAAACTTTATACGAAATCGAAGAAATTTTAGCTACACTAATTCAACCCCCCCCCCCCGGTCTTAGTGCGGCTCTTGATCCTAATAGGTACTATTAGGATCAAGAGCAGTAAGAGGGGGGCGGGGGCGGTGAATTAGTGGTAGCGAAAAACTTTCGTTGGTTAAAAAGACTTTTGTACAAAAACCATTTCGGAAAGATCTTTAAAGTTAAGAGTAAGCGGAAGTGTAGTTGATGTAAATCAATGAAGGCAGTTTGCAGTTAAGATAAAGTGCAGAATGTAAATGCAAACCGAGATTTAGAGTGGTTTGGTCAATCTTGACTTACATCCACTTTTGGCTTCCTCCTCCAACGAGGTCACTGATGTCCATTAGAGGCCTTCCTTCAATAGGCAAAAGCCAACCACCCTTTTACAGCTTTTCTTCTTTTGACGGGCTTAGGAGACAACCCTTATAAGTTTTCACTCTCTTGAATGATCAACACTTAGAAAGAAAAGAGGGAGAAGAACTCTAGCCTTTTATAACACTTTTAAGCTCTCAAATACTTAGAATAAAAGCAAGCTTTTCGGTTACCTTTTCATGTAGAAAAGGGTGGGGTTTATATAGGCTCTAATGAGTTTGAAAATGGAGCTCAAAAGTGTCAATTTCCGAATTTTCGGGGTCTTGGCGGTACCACCGCTTGGCACCTAACACTGGGTGGTACTACCGCTCAGTTTGGGTGGTACCACCGCCTAGCAGAGCTTGGAGACCGAGCTCTAGCAGTACCACCACCTAACAAGGGCGGTACTATCGCCCAGAACTCCTAGGAGACCGAGTCTCTTGGGCAATGCCACCGCCGGCCCTAGCAATGCCTCCGTTGCCTAGGAATTCTGGGTCCGAATGGACTATTCCATTCGGCCCAATTTGGTTCTGCTAAGGGCCCAGTTGGCCCTAGATTAAGTTAATGGGATCACCTCCCAATCCTAACTTAATCTACATGCTAACTATGACAATTAAGACATCAATATTACAGATCGTGTTTCGGTGCGTCAATCGCTTCTTCCGGCAAGCTTCCGGTAAACATCCGACGAACCCTCGGCGGACTCCCGACAAACTCCTGGACTTTGCAACCATCCTCTTGGTGAGTTTTGACAAGCTTCTTTGGCAAGCTCCTAGACTTCTTGGATTGTTCCCGTAGAACTTCTGACGACCATCCGGACTTCCGACGAACTCTCGAACCCCCAATGTGATCTTGGTCTTGACTCCGGCTCAAATACATAGTTTTACAACAAGACAAGAAGGAATTGTGTCCACATTTTCTAAATACATACATATGCTCATTCAGGTGGTGGAAAATTAAAATATCTAAATAAAGAACCAAATTGTCGATGAATTTACTGCAGCTCAGATAGGATTTGATCTTGGCAATGTTCAAGCTAATCTTGTCTTTGGTTAAAGCGATCTATCCGAATCCCTATGTCTTCAATAGATGATGAAGGAGCTTGCTTAATTGGATGTGATTCCTCAAAGGGACTAATTGGAGGAGATTAATTACTCCTAAAGATTGGTGTTTTTGGTTCTGGTTCAGGTTGAGGGGGATCGGTTCTTCTAGGCATTCTAACTCAGATACCATTTCTAAATATGCATCTCATTCGATGAAGTAGATTTTTATTTATGATGCTAAATCTATCTACCTTTATAACCTCTTCGTCGGGTGGTATAACAATATCGTAGGCATTAAGCATTCTAGTGATTATACCATTATATGAAAGCATCATGTCTTTTTTAGATATTTCTATCATGTTTTTTTAGATAAGATAACCAAAATAGTTGTTATATCCTTTCATGATCCAGTACATGGTTCCTAGTTCCATTTGACTCACTTCATCATGATGGTATTGTTTAGGGAGAATGATGCTAATTAGGATATGATGAAGTATTTTGGTGTTTAATGGTAATAGATGTTCACAACTTTTAGGAAGTACCATTAAGTTGGGATTACCAAAAATTGTTCCTAAGGTATCAACATACGTGGTCCCAATAGTTTCATCATCCCATTGTCCTCTAAAATAACAACCTCTATCTTTTATAGGGATGCCTATGATGTCGCAAAGGGATCTATCCGTAGTGGATATGTGATGTCATAGAAGATAGATAGACACCCTTTCTTCTTCATCTACATGTAGATTGTTATAAAACAACCTAACAAGTCTAGGGTAGATGGGTTCACTTATTTATAGGATTGGGAGAAGATCTAGATTTGCAAACCATTGAATTGGCTCTAAATCACTTAGTTCATCTAGATCAACATACTTTCCCTTATGAACATTTCTAAATTCTATGAAAGTAAACTTTTGGACAGATAGATTTGAATCAAAAAGTATGGAATCAAAGTTTTCTTCTAATCTCCTCTTCCCTTTGTCCCTAGAGGATCTTCTATAACTCATAAATACTGCTATTTAGAAAGATAAATAATGAGGAAGAGCAGATCAAACAAAAGAGAAATCAAAGGTTTTTAGAGATTACTTTAGTTGAGATCTTCAAGAGGAAGTAGGATTGATTCTTGATCTTGCAGGAAATTGGCAGTTTTGGGCAGCTAAAGGGGAGGAATGAAGTTGGAGGAGAGTTTAGAGCTGCAAGGAGGAGAAGAGAGTGAGTTGGGGTCGGTTCTACCGCTGGCCCTAGCTTGGGTTGGCATCACTGGCTGGGCGGTGCAACTGCCTACCACCCATGATAGCCAACGGTGCTATCGCTAGCTAGGTGGTGAGCACTGCCATTTAGAGCTGTGTGGGCTGATGTGGGTGTTTTCAATTTGAAGAGAGTTTTTATTTGTGGAGCAATCAACCTTAATTATATAATTGTGTAAAAATTTCTATCACAAGATGAGAGATTTTGTACGTTCATGATAGATCTTGTGAAGTGCATACTCTACTTCAAATGTCACATAGAGTTTTCAACATGTTCATGACTTATCATGCAAGCTTGTAAACCTCGCTACTTCATGATTTATATCATACAAGAATTCGTATACAAACTTGGCTTGCAAGACGTAAGTTCATGATCTTGTAAGATATAGTTGGATCTAGAAAAATTTAGGGAGGAGTGTATCCAATAAATTCAGAAATCTGGAGGATAGGTGAAGGGGAATTTATGCATAAGGGTTTATACATTTCAAAATTTTGAGGGATCAAACGTAAGTGTTTATCACACAAGATTCCATCATTAATATGGGTATCATTTGATAGTTTCAATTTTACTAATCTTCTTTTTGTCTTTTTAGCTAGAGAGCGTTATGAGTCATTTTGGATCTTGGGTCACAAACATCGAGCACCCAAAATGCAAGATGTCATCTCTTGCTCCTAGCTTGTGGTGATATATGTTTCTACAAAAAAGGATGATTTTTAGGTACCCATTTATTCTTGGGTGCCTCAAAAACCGATCTAAATTGTTTATCATGTTGCATGGAGTTCTTTATGGTTCCTTTTGGAACCCAAATCAATTTGTTTGAACTAACTTTCTTGAATGGACAATGATAAGTTCTATGTCCATGTTTGCAACAAAAGTTGCATTTATTTTGGTGTGAAATATGCAAGATAGGGCTTTTAATAAAACTGGTTGGTTTTTGGTGAGAGCTTCTAACAAATCCGATTCCACTTCTTTTAGGAACATAACCCTTATTTGTAAGGATCATATTCAAAGACTTGCTACCAACCTCAAATTTCTTTAAAATGTCCTTGAGTAACAAGTTCTCCTTTTGGAGAATTTCTAAATCATGACATTTCGTACATGGAACTAAACTATCATTATGTTTAATTTTTAATTTATCAAAATTATTAACAAGAATATCATGCTCCTTTTTTAATAATTTATATTTTCTACTAATTGTTTTGCATTCATCAAATAAATCATGGAAAGCATTTAACAATTCATCAAATGATAAATCTGCATCAATTAAATTTGATACCACCTCTCCGATGGGCATGAGTGCATAATGAGCAACTTGCTTAGTATTGGACTCCTCTTCTTTGGATGCACTTAAGTCATCCCACGTTACTTTGAGTGTCTTCTTCTTTGGTGTTCTCTTCTTGGCTTAGGGACAATCACTTTTATAGTGTCCCAACTTCTTGCATTCATAGCAAATAACTTGATCCTTTTTTGGTTCAAATTTATTTTTTATGTTATTTTTAAATTATTTCTTTTAATAAATTTTTTAAATTTCCTTGTTAGAAGTGCCAAGTCATCGTCAAAGTCCTCATCACTTGAGTTTTCTATCAAGTGGTCTTCTAGAGTTCTAAGTGCCATATCCTTATTGTTCTTTGGAAGGGTGTCTTTATGCTCTTCATGAGCTTTGCAAGTTATTTCGTAGGTCATTAATGACCCGATTAATTCTTTAAGAGGGAAGTTGTTTAAATCTTTAGCCTCTTGAATAGCAATGACTTTAGGGTCCTAACTCTTTGGAAGGGATCTCAGAATTTTATTAACAAGCTTAAAATTCAAAAAACTTTTATCGAGTCCTTTTAGACCATTGATGACATTCGTGAAATGGGTGTACATGTCACCTATGGTCTCGCTCGGTTTCATTCGAAAAAGTTCATAAGAATGTACTAAAAGATTAATTTTTGACTCTTTCACTCTACTTGTGCCTTCGTGAGTCACTTTGAGTATATGCCAAATATCAAATGCAGTTTCACAAATCGAAACATGATTGAACTCATTTTTATTAAGTGCACAAAATAAGGCATTCATAGCCTTTACAATAAGAGCGAAAGTCTTCTTCTCTAATTCATTCCAATTGGTCATTGGAAGAGAAGACTTTGAAAATCTATTTTTAATAATATTCTAAAGTTCAAAATCCATGAAAATAAGGAAGATCCTCATTCGGGTCTTCTAATAGGTGTACTCCGTCCCATTGAACATAGGAGGACATGTAATAGAGTGACCCTCTTAGTTTCCGGTATATGCCATCTCTCTTGGGTTTTAATCCAACTGAGAGTGAACCGGCTCTAATACCAATTGTTAGGATCAAGAGCACTAAGAGGAGGGGGGGGGGGGGGGGGGGTGAATTAGTGCAGTGGAAAATTTTCATTGGTTAAAAAGACTTTCGAACGACAACTGTTTCGAAAATATCTTTAAAGTTAAGAGTAAGTGGAAGTGTAGTTGATGTAAATCAATGAAGGCAGTTTGCAGTTAAGATAAAGAGCAGAATGTAAATGCGAACTGAGATTTAGAGTAGTTCGGTCAATCTTGGCCTACATCCACTTTTGGCTTCCTCCTCCGATGAGGTCACTGACGTCCACTAGAGGCCTTCCTTCAATAGGCGAAGGCCAACTACCCTTTTATAGCTTTTCTCCTTTTGACGAGCTTAGGAGACAACCCTTACAAGTTTTCACTCCTCTCTTGAATGATCAACACTTAGAAAGCAAAGAGGGAGAAGAACTCTAGCCTTTTACAACAATTTTAAGTGCTTAAATACTCAGAATAAAAGCAAGTTTTTTGGTTACCTTTCATGCAAGAAAGGGTGGGGTTTACATAGGCCCCAATGAGTTTGAAAATGGAGCTCAAAAGTGTCCATTCCCGGATTTCCGGGGTCCTGGCGGTACCACCACTTGGCACTTGACACTAGGTGGTACCACCGCTTGGCAGAGCTAGGAGACTGAGCTCTGGCGGTACCATCGCCTAATAGGGGTGGTACCACCATTGGCAATAATAACTACCGGTGGTACCACCGCCTGACAGGGGCAGTACTACCATCTAGAACTCTTGGGAGACCGAGTCTCCTGGGCGGTGCCACCGTTGGCCAAGAATTCTGGGTCCGAATGGACTATTACATTCAGCCTAATTTGGGTCTTCTAAGGGCCCAGTTGGCCCCAGATTAAGTTAATGGGATCACCTCCCAATCCTAACTTAATCTACATGCTAACAAAGACAATTAAGACATCAATACTACAGATCGTGTTTCGATGCGTCAATCACTTCTTCCGGCGAACTTCTGATGAACATTCGACGAACCCTCGGCGATGCTCCGACGGACTCCCGACAAACTCCTAGACTTCGCGATGGTCCTCTTGGCGAGTTCCGATGAGCTTCTTTGGCAAGCTCTTGGACTTCTCGGATTATTCCTGTAGAACTTCCGATGATTGTCTGGACTTCCGACGAACTCTCGAACCCCCAACGTGATCTTGGTCTTGACTCCAGCTCAACACCTACTGTATGTCTTACTGCCATCATAGTTAATCCTGCACACCTCTCTCAACGTATAGATTAGATAAACAAATAACAATTGACTTTATAATCAAAATCTGAGATTCAATAGGTACCACCGCCTAGACCTCTTGGGAGGTTAAGCCTCAAGCGGTTCCACTGCCCACCCTAGGCGGTGCCACCGCTTGGCAAGGCTCCAAGTGGCCGAGTGGGCCTTCCGTCCGGCCCTACTCAGCCCTGTTTTGGGCCCAATTGGCTCCTAACTAAGTTAATGGGATTACCTCCCAATCCTAACCCTAATTATGTGCTAACTTTAATTTTTAAGGCATACACTAAACAAAACAAGTCCGGTAAGTCTAGGTTTCTTCCGGTGAGCTTCTGGTGATCTTTCGGTGAACTTCCGATGATCTCTCATCAATCTTCCAACAGACTCCCGGCAAGCTCTTGGACTTCACAATGATCTTCTTGGCGAGTTCCAACGAGCTTCTTTGGCAAGGTCTTGGACTTCTCGGCTAATTCCGCTAGCACTTCCGACGAACCTTCAAACTCCTGATGAACTCTCGAACTCCCAACGAATTCTCGATCTTGACTCTTGCAGTTCCTTTTGCTTTATGCCTTGATCACTATCATAGTTAATTATGCACACTTTTCTCAACAAATAGATTGGATCAAATAATTTACCAATTGATTTCATCATCAAAATCCGAGATTCAACAAATTAATCCTCAATCCTATGAGGAGGCTATTACGAGTATAAACTCTAGGAAGTGGCAAGTAGCTATGAATTCTAAGATGGATTCCATATACTCCAACAAGGTTTGGAACCTAGTTGATGTACCCGAGGGTATTATACCCATAACCATAAGTGGAACTTCAAGAAGAAGATCAAAGTAGATAGAAAGTGTTAGGACTCTAGCTAAAAGAGTCCAAAATTGAGTTTCATTGAAGGGGGTATTCATGTAAAACCTACATAGCTAACCCGTATTGAAGAGGTAAAGAGGTTGGCTAGGGTTAGGAGAGTGTTTCTTAGAGAAGCATCAGGAGTTGTAAAGGAATAGGAGTCTTGAGTAGGAGTTGTATTAGGAGTTGGGGTTTAGAAGTCCTATAAATAACCATGTATTCATCCTCTTTTTAGAAGCAATAGATGAATATTTTTTATAGCCTTTGAGTAGCAATTTGGAGGAAGGAACCCATATAGAGTTCCAAGGAGGCCGATTCCCTAAAGAGATCAACCCCAAGCTTAGAATCTGCAAGGGTTCTAACACTTGGTATCAGAGCAGCATTCTTGGTATCATGCTGCCCTTCCATAGCCATCTATCAACCCTCCACAGCCACCCAAAGCAATTCCAACAATTACTTAAAAGATCGTCGTCGAACTCCACCATCATCTCCACCACCGCGGATCATCCTTTGATCTCCCCGTGAATTGCATTAGGTTTTGGTTTCCTACCTTACTGTTATTGCAATTTAGTTATCCTTATTCAAAAATCCAACCTTCTATTAACCCTCTGCAGCCACCCAAAGCAATTCCCACGATTGCTTAAAAGATCATTGCCGAACTCTGCCATCATCTCTAGTCCCGTGGATCATCCTTTGATCTTCCCATGAATTGCAATAGGTTCTGGTTTCCTACCTTACTGCTACTGCAATTTAATTATCCTTATTTGAATATCTAAAAAAAAATTATTCCTATATTGCTGCATAAACTTTTCGTCATAAAGTTTTCATCTCTACGACGAAAGATACATTGCAGAATTCCAACCGCATAGCACAGATTGTTTGATCTTGCTACTATATTATATTTTTTCTGTCCAAATCTCTATGAATTTTTATGACAACTTTGACACTTCCTAATAGTAGATTTTCATTTAGTTTTGTCAAAAAATTCTCAATATAAACTATTGATCTTTTATGTCTAAACTGCTATACTTGAAAATCTGTACTGTAAAATTTCAGTCATATAGCACAGTTTCTTTGATCTTGTTACCATATTTTTTCGATCCAAAACTCTATGAAATTTTTATAACAGCTTTGAAACTTCCTAATAGCAGATTTTCCTTTGGTTTTGTCAAACAATTCTCAATATAAACTATTGATCTTTTATGTCTAAGCTGCTATACTTGAAAATCTGCACTGTAAAATTTCAACCGCATAGCACAGATTGTTTGAAATTGTTACTACATTTTTTCTACTCAAATCTCTATGAAATTTTTATGATAGCTTTGACACTTCCTAATAGCATATTTTCCTTTATTGTTAAAAAATTCTCAATATAAAATATTAATCTTTTACGTCCAAGCTGCTATACTTAAAAATCTGCATTGTAAAATTCCAGCCACATAGCACAGATTGTTTGATCTTATTACTATATTTTTTCTGTCCAAAATACTAAAAAAAATTTATGATAGCTTTGACACTTCCTAATAGCATATTTTTCTTTAGTTTTATCAAAAAATTCTCAATATAAACCATTGATCTTTAACATCCAATTTGCTATACTTGAAAATCTGCACTGTAGAATTCCAACCGCATAGCACAGTTTGTTTGATCTTGTTACTGCATTTTTTCTGTCAAAATCTCCATAAAATTTTATGACAGCATTGACAATTCCTAACAACAAATTTCTCTTTAGTTTTGTTAAAAAATTCTTAATACAAATAACTGATCTTTTACGTCCAATCTGCTACACTTTAGATGTAAAAATCTGCTATAGTACCTTTCCGTGATCCTCAATTCTTCTGAACCTTCCACCACCCATGCCATTAACCCGTCAACAAAAAAAAGATAGGGATATCTTTGATTTACAGGCATATGCTATGGATTCTCAAGATCCAATTGACGCCAAATTTGAAGCATTGGAATCTCGGATTGAATCGTGGCTTAAATCACGCTTGCAAGACAAATTACGCGCTTTGTTTGTAGAATTCAGAACTGGACAATTGCTGAGTCCAACTGAATTGCAACAAGGAGAGGGTTCAAAGAGACCTCTAGAGAAGGAGGGATAGTCCTCCAACATGCTTTAGTCACACATAAGGGTGGACTTCCTACAATGGAAAGAAGGAGACCCGGCGGGGTGGATTTCGCGCGTCGAATGTTGCTTTTGCTACTACCGAACGTCGGATGATGCTATAGTGGAAATTGCTGTCATTAACCTTAAAGAAGATGCTATTTAATGAGATAATTGGTTGGAATACAATCATGGGGCTCCAACATGGAATCAATTTAAGAACCCACTGCTGAATCATTTCGGACCTACAGAGTACGAGAATATTGATATAGCCAACTCACAAAGATTCGACAAATCTCTACGATTCAAGAGTACCAAACCAAGTTTGAGAAGCTATCCTACCTTGCTCATGATTAGACTAAATATCAATTGTAGGAACATTCATTGAAGGACTCAAGCAAGAGATAAAAGGGGAGGTTAAGGTGCGATAGCCCCGTATCGTGATAGTTGCGATATCTTTCGCCCGAATACAAGAAGGATGACACAACCAAGATGCTTAGAGGATGACAACTTCTCCTAGGCCCATGGCATATAAACCTTCTTTTGCTCCTAGCCATCCTTCACTGCTAAAAAAATTGACAAGAGAAGAACTACGTGACCGATCAGCAAAGGGTCTTTGTTAGTATTGCGACGAGCCATGGAACCGCGATCATCACTATAAAAGGGGACATCTCCTACTAATTGAACCTCTTGAAGACATGGAGGAGGAGGTCCAAGAGCATGAGGAAGCAGTCACGGATGAAGAACAGCAGCCAATTGATATTACGATGCATGCCCTTGCTAGTTACGCGAACCCGCAAACGATGAAAGTGGGAGAACTTCTGAAGCAACAACCTATCACCGTTCTTATTGACACTGGGGTCACTAATAATTTTAGGAACAGTAAGGTTTCTATCCAAATAGCCTTCCTTACCTATCGAGCATTGCAGTAGGTTTGATGTTAAGGTCGCCGACGGACGAATTTTGTAGTGTGATCATAGGGGCCTGTAGGTGAAATTGTTACTACAGGACCAAGAGATTGAATATTTCTTCCTCCTCCTTCTTGATGATCATGAGGCTATGCTCAGAATTGAATGATTAATGACATTAGGTGATTTTTCCTGAAATTTTAAAAAACTAATTATGAAATTTTATAATAAAGGAAAACAGGTGATATACATGGGAAACGTGGGGGCGATGTAACGATGATTTGCACACAACAAATGGAGAAGCTTTTACATAAAGTATGCAATGGCTTTTTGGTATAACTTGAGCAGCAAACTAAGAAAGAGCCAATAGCATTTGAAGATCCAAATTTACTACCTTTACTTGCTGAATTTTCAGATATATTTGACGAACCGCGCAACCTACCTCTTACCCGTCGGCATGATCATTGTATAATGATTCTTCTAGGCAAATCTCCAGCAAATACATAGCCATATCGGTATCCACATCTCCAGAAGGATGAAATAGAAAGGATTGTAAAAGAGATGCTTGAAACAAGAG
Source organism: Musa balbisiana (assembly GCA_004837865.1). NCBI lineage: Eukaryota > Viridiplantae > Streptophyta > Magnoliopsida > Zingiberales > Musaceae > Musa > Musa balbisiana. The sequence goes on from CM017197.1 coordinate 22,262,599, forward strand.
TTATTCGACCAAGTTGCAGTCCCTACTCTTCATCGGTGCTCTTCATATGAAAGAAGGATGGAACATGGCAAATGTGTGTTGATTACCGAGCTCTAAATGGCATAACTTGTTGAATCTCGAATTTTGATGATAAAATCAATTGATGAGTTAATTGATCTAATCCATATTATTGAGTTAAGTGTACAGGATTAACTATGATAGCCTGAAAACATAAAGCAAGGATACTGAAGTCAAGTTTGATGGGTGTTTGAGAGTTCGAAGATTCGTCGAAGATGCTGCCGGAGCTAACCGAGAAGAAATCGGGGACTTGTCGGAGTTTTCGGAAGTCCGCCGAAGAGATCGTCAGAGGTTCACGGAGATCACTGAGAAGGCTCAACTACTCGCCGAACTCGCCACAAGATCAGGAGCCCGCTAGGAGTCCACCGGAAGAAATCCGAGGGTGTATCGGAAGTCTGCCGGAAGATCGCCGGAAAGCTCGCTGGAATGAGACTCGACGTTTGCCATTTAAAAACTTGCTTAGGACTATGTTTTCAGTTGCGTAGTTTGCATGTAATTAGGGTTAGGATTATGGGATAATCCTATATCCTAGTTAGGGACCAACTGGGCCCGAATGTGACTTAGTTTGGGCCGGACTTGAAGCCTAACCAGTGACCTGAAGGTTCGGGCCGTGGCACCGCCCAGCACTCGAGAGGTCGGGCGGTGGAAGCGCTAGACCGGGAGATGGCACCGCCCAGCACTCGAGAGTTTGGGCGGTGGCACCGCCCAGAACATGAGAGTTCCAACGGTGGCACTACTAGAACACTATCTGGAAATTGATAGGCGGTGGCATCGCCACCGACAGGTGGTAGTATCGCTAGCCTCGGAAACCCAGGAGAATTCAAAATTTGGAGCCCAAATTTGAATCCTCTTGGGGCCTATAAATACCCCTCAATTCTCAGTAGAGAATACAACTTTTGAGAAGCAATAGATTGAGATAAAAGCCTTAGGAAAGTCTTTAGCAAGTCTTGTTTTCAATTGCTTAAGTGTTCACCTCCTTCTTTCTCACTGAAAATTTGTAAGAGTATGAACCACTTGTAAAAGGTTGTAAGAGGGGTATTTGTCCTTCCCGTTCAATGTGATTTGCTAGTGGAAGTTGGGAGCCTTATCGAAGAAGGCTTCACAAGTGGATGTAGGTCATTTTGACCGAACCACTTTAAATTGGTGTGTTCCTTGAATGTGTGAGTTCTTACTTTCCTGAAATTGTCATTTATACTACTGCTAGCTTTCGGTTTTCATCTACTCAAGTTACTATCAAAATGAAATCTCTTCATATTTACGAATTTATTATTAAACTTATAAGTTTTAATCCGCTGCACTAATTCACCCCCCCCTCCCTCTTAGTGCCGGTCCGATCCTAACAATTAGTATCAGAGCGAGGCTCACTCTTATATTTGGTTTAATACCCAAGAGAGATGGCTTACTCCGGCATGCATGAGAGTCATTCTATTACACGTTCACCTATGTTTAATGGGTCGAATTACATGTATTGGAAGACTCGTATGAGGATCTTCCTCATTTCCATGGATTTCGAGCTTTGGACTATTGTCGAAAATGGATTTCAAAAATCTTCTCTTCCGATGAGCGAATGGAATGAATTGGAGAAGAAGCTTTTTGCTTTAAATGCAAAGGCTATGAATGCCTTGTTTTGTGCACTAGACAAAAATGAATTTAATCACTTTTTAATTTGTGATTCGGCTTTTGATATTTGGAGAACTCTTGAGGTCACTCATGAAGGCACTAGCCGAGTGAAAGAATCCAAAATCAACATTCTTGTGCACTCTTATGAACTTTTCCAAATGAAACCAAGTGAGTCCATTGGAGACATGTACACCCATTTCACGGATGTCATCAATGGACTCAAAGCTCTTGATAAAGATTTTTCTAACTTTGAACTAGTAACTAAAATCTTAAGATCCCTCCCAAAAAGTTGGCATTCAAAAGTTACGGTCATTCAAGAGGCTAAGGACCTTAAAACATTTCCTCTTGAAGAACTTATTGGGTCTCTAATGACCTATGAAATGACATACCATACTCATGAAGAGCTCGAGAACTCCCTTCTAAAGAATAGGAAGGATATGACGCTTATATCATAAGAAGACCACTTGAAAGGAACATCAAGTGATGAGGACAGTGATGATGACATTGCACTTTTTACTCAAAAATTTTAAAAATTTATAAGAAAGAATAAATTTAAAAATAATACCAAAAATAAACTTCAACATAAAAAGGACCAAGTAATATGCTACGAATGCAAGAAGCCGGGGCACTTCAAAATGAATGCCCCCAAGCTAAGAAGAAGCAACCAAAGAAGAAGAAAGCTTTAAAGGCGACTTGGGACGATTCAAGTGATTTAGAAAGCGAAGAAGCTAGCAACAAAGAGGAGGCAAACTTTGCGCTAATGACTTTAGGAGAAGAGGTATGTGATTTAATTAATGAAGATTTATCTTCTGATGATCTTTCTATCGCTTTTCACGAATTATTTGATGAGTGTAGAACTATTAGTAAGAAGTTTAATCTTTTAAAGAAAGAGCATGTTTTACTTCAAAATGAGCTTGATAGTCTTCAAACTCTTCCATGCTCTAAGTGCGAACACTTAGAAGCAATAAAAAATAAAAATTTACTGCTTAAAGAGACCTTAAACAAGTTTAAGGACGATAGCAAGGGATTGAACATGATCCTTGCAAACAAGGGTTATGTCGCAAATAGAAGTGGAATTGGTTTTGTGAGAGGATCTCACCAAAATCCTGTCACTTTCATTAAAGGACCCACATTACACATTTCACCTTGTTTGAAATGTAACTTTTGTTGTAAATGCGGACATGTTGCTTACAAATGTCCATTTAGGAAAATTAATTCACATAAGTTGTTATGGGTTCCTAAAGGAACTATTAATACTTCAATGATGAATAACAAAATTGGTAGATTAATTTTTGAGGCATCCAAAATCAACATTCTTGTGCACTCTTATGAACTTTTCCAAATGAAACCAAGTGAGTCCATTGGAGACATGTACACCCATTTCACGGATGTCATCAATGGACTCAAAGCTCTTGATAAAGATTTTTCTAACTTTGAACTAGTAACTAAAATCTTAAGATCCCTCCCAAAAAGTTGGCATTCAAAAGTTACGGTCATTCAAGAGGCTAAGGACCTTAAAACATTTCCTCTTGAAGAACTTATTGGGTCTCTAATGACCTATGAAATGACATACCATACTCATGAAGAGCTCGAGAACTCCCTTCTAAAGAATAGGAAGGATATGACGCTTATATCATAAGAAGACCACTTGAAAGGAACATCAAGTGATGAGGACAGTGATGATGACATTGCACTTTTTACTCAAAAATTTTAAAAATTTATAAGAAAGAATAAATTTAAAAATAATACCAAAAATAAACTTCAACATAAAAAGGACCAAGTAATATGCTACGAATGCAAGAAGCCGGGGCACTTCAAAAATGAATGCCCCCAAGCTAAGAAGAAGCAACCAAAGAAGAAGAAAGCTTTAAAGGCGACTTGGGACGATTCAAGTGATTTAGAAAGCGAAGAAGCTAGCAACAAAGAGGAGGCAAACTTTGCGCTAATGACTTTAGGAGAAGAGGTATGTGATTTAATTAATGAAGATTTATCTTCTGATGATCTTTCTATCGCTTTTCACGAATTATTTGATGAGTGTAGAACTATTAGTAAGAAGTTTAATCTTTTAAAGAAAGAGCATGTTTTACTTCAAAATGAGCTTGATAGTCTTCAAACTCTTCCATGCTCTAAGTGCGAACACTTAGAAGCAATAAAAAATAAAAATTTACTGCTTAAAGAGACCTTAAACAAGTTTAAGGACGATAGCAAGGGATTGAACATGATCCTTGCAAACAAGGGTTATGTCGCAAATAGAAGTGGAATTGGTTTTGTGAGAGGATCTCACCAAAATCCTGTCACTTTCATTAAAGGACCCACATTACACATTTCACCTTGTTTGAAATGTAACTTTTGTTGTAAATGCGGACATGTTGCTTACAAATGTCCATTTAGGAAAATTAATTCACATAAGTTGTTATGGGTTCCTAAAGGAACTATTAATACTTCAATGATGAATAACAAAATTGGTAGATTAATTTTTGAGGCATCCAAAATCAAATGGGTACCTAAAAACTATCCTCTTTTGTAGACAAACCTACAAGCTAGGAGCAAGAGATGGTATCTTGATAGTGGATGCTCAAGACACATGACTGGAGATCCATCTCATTTTTCTATGCTCACTAGCAAAGAAGAACGGTATGTCACATTCGGAGACAACAACAAAGGCAAAATCATTGGCAAGGGAACCATAGGTAACAAATCATGTTTTTCAATTAATGATGTATTACTAGTGGATGGATTAAAACATAATCTCTTAAGTATTAGTCAATTATGCAATAAAGGTTATATCATTATATTTGAATATAATGCATGCATTATTGAAAAACCAAACAAAAACTTGTCAATGATTACTTTAAAATAAAATAATATCTAAGATCTCATCTAGAGAATTAGTACGAGGGATTCCCAATATGAAGTTTGCTAAGGACAAAGTATGTGATGCATGTCAACTAGGTAAACAAATAAAAACTAGTTTCAAACCAAAAAATCAAATTAGTACCACTAGACCATTACAATTGATCCATTTAGACTTATTTGGACCAATTGATATGACAAGTCTAGGAGGAAGCAAATATGCTTTTGTAATTGTAGATGACTATACTAGATACACTTAGACCTATTTCTTGGCTCACAAAAGTGATTGTTTCAAATGTTTCTTATTTTAAAGTTTTCAGTTGCAAATGTTTTATTTTAAATGAAAAGGATGCCTTAGGAAAATTAATTCACATAAGTTGTTATGGGTTCCTAAAGGAACTATTAATACTTCAATGATGAATAACAAAATTGGTAGATTAATTTTTGAGGCATCCAAAATCAAATGGGTACCTAAAAACTATCCTCTTTTGTAGACAAACCTACAAGCTAGGAGCAAGAGATGGTATCTTGATAGTGGATGCTCAAGACACATGACTGGAGATCCATCTCATTTTTCTATGCTCACTAGCAAAGAAGAACGGTATGTCACATTCGGAGACAACAACAAAGGCAAAATCATTGGCAAGGGAACCATAGGTAACAAATCATGTTTTTCAATTAATGATGTATTACTAGTGGATGGATTAAAACATAATCTCTTAAGTATTAGTCAATTATGCAATAAAGGTTATATCATTATATTTGAATATAATGCATGCATTATTGAAAAACCAAACAAAAACTTGTCAATGATTACTTTAAAATAAAATAATATCTACACCATCAACCTTGATGAACTAAGTAATGAAATGTGCTTCTCCACTTTAAATGATGATGCTTGGCTTTGGCATAAGAGATTAGGCCATGCAATTATGAAACTAATATCTAAGATCTCATCTAGAGAATTAGTACGAGGGATTCCCAATATGAAGTTTGCTAAGGACAAAGTATGTGATGCATGTCAACTAGGTAAACAAATAAAAACTAGTTTCAAACCAAAAAATCAAATTAGTACCACTAGACCATTACAATTGATCCATTTAGACTTATTTGGACCAATTGATATGACAAGTCTAGGAGGAAGCAAATATGCTTTTGTAATTGTAGATGACTATACTAGATACACTTAGACCTATTTCTTGGCTCACAAAAGTGATTGTTTCAAATGTTTCTCTAATTTTGTAAACTCACTCAAAATGAAAAAGGCTTCATGATTTCATCAATTCGGAGTGATTACGGTGGCGAATTTCAAAACCGTCACTTCCAAAGTTTTTGTGAAGTTAATGGATATAACCACAACTTCTCCACTCCAAAAAATCCTCAACAAAATGGAGTAGTTGAAAGAAAAAATAGAAACATACAAGAAATGGGAAGAACTATGTTGAATGAACATAGTCTACCCAAATATTTTTGGGCCGAAGCCGTGAATACGGCTTGCCACATCATGAATAGGGTTCTAATAAGACCATCTCTATCAAAAACTTCCTATGAATTATGGAATAACAAAAAACCAAATGTTTCTTATTTTAAAGTTTTCAGTTGCAAATGTTTTATTTTAAATGAAAAGGATGCCTTAGGAAAATTTGATGCTAAATCCGATGAAGGCATCTTTCTTGGTTACTCTTCCATTTCTAAGGCTTTTTGTATTTTTAACAAAAGAACCTTAGTTATAGAAGAGTCTATTCATGTAGTTTTTAATAAAATTTTTGAGTTAAAGAAAAATGATTTTGATGATGATCTTGGTTTTGATAATTTGAATTTAAATGATCCCCCTCCTCAAAATAGCAACTTAGATGCATCTTCTTCCGAAATTTCCTTATCCAAGGAATGGAAGTATGTAGATGCTCATCCAAAGGAGCAAATTATAGAAGATACATCAAAAGGGGTTCAAACTCATTCTTCCTTCAAGAATTTTTGTGCTAATGCCACCTTCCTTTCTCAAATCGAACCTAAATGCATTGACGAGTCCTTGGTACTAATGCCACCTTTCTTTCTTCCTTCAAGAATTTTTGTGCTAACACCACCTTCCTTTCTTAAATCGAACCTAAACGCCACCTTCAAGATGATTCTTGGGTCATTGCAATGCAAGAGGAATTGAATCAATTTGAGAGAAATGAGGTATGGAAGTTTGTTCCTCGACCTAGTGACCATTTAGTCATTGGTACTAAATGGGTCTTTAGAAACAAGCAAGACGAATGTGGTATCATGGTTAGAAACAAGGCTAGATTAGTGGCCAAAGGTTTCAACCAAGAAGAAGGTATCGACTACGAAGAAACCTTCGCTCCTGTGGCAAGATTAGAAGCCATTAGGATGCTCCTTGCCTATGCTAGTAGTAATAATTTTAAACTATTTCAAATGGACGTCAAAAGTGCCTTCTTGAATGGTTTTATTTCGGAAGAAGTATATGTCGAACAACCTCCTGGATTTGAAAATTCTCTTCTTCCTAATCATGTATTCAAATTGACTAAGGCTCTCTATGGTTTGAAACAAGCTCCTAGAGCTTGGTACGAAAGGCTTAGTTCCTTTCTTATTTTAAATAATTTTACCAAAGGCAAGGTTGATACTACATTGTTTATCAAATATTTTGAAAATAATTTTCTTATTGTGCAAATTTATGTTGATGATATTATTTTTGGTTCTTCGGATGAATCACTATGTGAATCATTTGCCAAGTGCATAAGTCATGAATTTGAAATGAGTTTAATGGGTGAATTAACTTTCTTTTTAGGATTGCAAATCAAACAACTTAGTGATGGTATATTTCTTAACCAATCTAAATATATATTAGAATTGTTAAAATGATTTAACATGGATGGTTCAAAAGCAATAAACACTCCTATGAGTACTTTGACTAAGTTAGATATGGATGAAAATAGTAAAAATTTTGATTAAAAAACGTATAGGGGAATGATAAGTAGTCTACTCTATCTCACTGCGACTAGATCGGATATCATGTTTAGTGTAGGACTTTGCGCTAGGTTTCAATCTAATCCTAAATTATCTCATCTTAAGAGTGTTAAAAGAATATTTAGATATCTTAAAGGAACTCCAAATTTAGGATTATGGTATCCGAAATCTGATAAATTCGATTTAATAGCTTATGCTGATGCCGATTTTGGCGGATGTAGGATAGATCATAAAAGCACATCCGGAACATGCCAATTTTTAAGACATGCACTTGTTTCTTGGACTTCTAAGAAATAAAATTCAATTGCACTATTTACAGTGGAAGCCGAATACATTACTACAAGTGCATGCTGTGCACAAGTTATTTGGATGAAGAATACATTAGATGACTATGAAATTCACTTAAAAAACATTCCCATAAAATGTGATAATACAAGTGCCATATGTCTTACCAAAAATCTAATTCAGCACTTTAGAACTAAGCATATCGACGTTATGCATCATTTCATACACGATCATGTCCTTAACAACAATGTCGTTCTAGAGTTTATTGACACAAAGCATCAACTAGCAGATATTTTTATAAAAACCTTAAATGAAGACCAATTTGAATTCATTAGAAGGGAACTAGGCATGTTAAATTGTCCCTAAGAATAAGCTTGTTTGACTATATTTTTTGAAAAGTTTTTTCATCTTCTTTCCGTTCTTTCGTGGATTTGATTTCCTCCTCTTTTGATTCCAAATGACATATTAAAGTACAACCCAAGATCCTATCCTATCTTGAGCCAAACACCTTTGAAAAACAAAAAAGGGGGAAGAAAGAAAATTTTTTTTCTCTTCCGTGGCATGCCAGCGGTGGCACCGCCAAAACCAGCGGTAGCACCGCCTAAGTGCTCGGTCGCCAAGCGGTGGCACCGCTCGGATTGGCGGTGGCACTGCTCGAGATCCCTTTTATAAGAAGAGGGGTTAGGGCCAGCGGTGGAACTGCCCCCAACCCATGAGAAAGTGGTTCAAGCTCTCCCACAACCTCTCTAACCCTCATTTCAACTTTTAGAAGCCTAGGAGAGAGATTCTTGTTGGTTCAAGCTCTCCATCTTTCAAGAAATTCTCCATAAGGTAAAACCTAAAATCTTTCCTTCCTCTTCTCATTATTTTGCTTACTCTTCACAGTTTCATATTTGTGATCCATCATCTTGTCTAGATAATGGCTCCAAAGAGATCAACAAGATCAAAAGGGAAAAGGGAGGAGGGAGATTCATATGACCAACACTTTTTTAAATCTAATGAAGAAGCTCTTAGGTTTCCTAATTTCAAAACAAGAACTATACATAAGGGCAAGCATGTTGATCTAGATGAACTTGAAAACCTAGAACCCATTAGATGGTTTACACATTTAGATGCCTTACCTCTTCTACAAATCAATGAACCAATTTATCCTAGGTTAGTGAGGTTATTTTACGCAAACCTATGTGTGGACAACGATAGCTTAAGTACCTACATTTTAGGAACACCAATTAAAATCTTTGATAGCACTATTTGTGAACTAATTGGAATTACCGAAAAGGATAGGGGCTGTTATTTTAGAGGAAAATGGGATGTCAATGTAATCGGAGCAACTTACTCCGAAGCCTTGGAAACTATTTTTACAAATCCGAACCTAGGCATGATACCCAAAAGCTGCGAGCACTTACTGCCCTTTAACTCTAAAATTCTTCATCACATCATGACAAGCATACTACTTCCTAAGCAATTTCATCTTGATGAAATAAGTCAAATAAAGTTAAGCACCACATATTGGATTATGACTGGTCAACATAACTATTTTGGATACTCAATCTGGCAACACATGCAGGATATTATAGCTAAAGATACTATGTTACCATATGGGGGGTTAATTACTCGATTAATACTTGCCCATGATATTTGTGTCTCGCTTGATAAAGAAATAATTCAAGTTGATCGTTTTAACACCATCAATAAGAATCTACTGAAAATACTTAGGTGCATATTTAGCAATGGTATATGGGTTAAGCAACCTAGAAGGACTGATCCAATTCCCCCACCAGTAGAACACCCAGAAACACCAATTTTTAGGGGAAATGAATCTCCTCCTCCTAGTCCCTTTGGTGCAACACCTTCAGCTCCTGCTTCATCTTCTGAAGAACTCATAATGGCATAATTGCATCAGATCAAATCACAACAAGACCAACACAAATCACAGCAAGAGCAAATTCAAATTCAGCAAATCGAAATTTTGAAGAAACTACGACAAATGAATCAAAAAATAGATGTCATGTATAAGACCTATGGATTTCCTCCTAAGGATTAATCGATATCCCTTCTTATGCGATCCTTGTATGATTACTCTTAATGCCAAGTTAAAGTTTTGTATGACAGCCATGCTTCTTAATCAGATGAATTTTGAATGAAAGCTAAATTTTTTTTTTAATGAATTCTGGATGAATGCTGATTTGTTTTATGAGAGGAATTTTGGATGGATGCTGAATTTTGTATGATCGATCTTAAGGCTGGATTTCTTTTCTAAATATTTTATGATCACAAATTCTCCGCTTAAATTCCCATCTCCTTTTTGTTGATGACAAAGGGGGAGAAGAATGAGCAAAAGATGAAAAGATGACTTGTGATGACTTGACTTATATAAATTGAAAAAATGAAAATGTCTTATACGCATCAATAGTATGACTTATATGAATTGCAAACGCTTGTGTAATACAAATGTCTTATATGCATCGCAAAATTCTTTGAGAATATCACAAGATTGATTAATCATATGAAATCATGTCTTACACTTATATCATGCAATTCATGTTGAAAATTCTTATCTCTTGTTGAAGTGATCATTTGACTTGAAAATGATTTTCATAGCTTGAAATGATGAGAAATACGAAGTTTTGTATTTGCCCATGCTTAAAGAGAATAATGATAAGTTTGACGGATAGAACTTATCGGTTTAGGCTTGAATTCAAAAGATTGAATTCAAGTGTTTTTATTTTTTTTTCATAATATGACATATAGATAGGGGGAGTTATGTTTAACTCCATCATCAATTGATTGTCATCCTCAAAAAGGGGGAGATTGTTGAATCTCGAATTTTGATGATGAAATCAATTGATGGGTTAATTGATTTAATCCATATTATTGAGTTAAGTGTACAGGATTAACTACGATAGCCTGAAAACATAAAGCAAGGATACTGAAGTCAAGTTTAATGGGTGTTTGAGAGTTCGAAGATTCGTCGGAGATGCTGCCGGAGCCAACCGAGAAGAAATCGGGGACTTGTCAGAGTTTTCGGAAGTCTGCCGAAGAGATCGTCGGAGGTTCGCGGAGATCACCGGAAGGCTCGGCTACTCGCTGAACTCGCCACAAGATCGGGAGCCTACTGGGAGTCCGCTGGAAGAAATCCGAGGGTGTATTGGAAGTCCACTATAAGATCGCCGGAAAGCTCGCCGGAACGAGACTCGACATTTGCCGTTTAAAAACTTGCTTAGGATTATGTTTTCAGTTGCGTAGTTTGCATGTAATTAGGGTTTGGATTATAGGATAATCCTATATCTTGGTTAGGGGCCAACTGGGCCCGAATGTGACTTGGTTTGGGCCGGACTTGAAGCCCAACCAATGACCCGAAGGGTCGGGCGGTGGCATCGCCCAGCACTCGAGAGTTTGGGCGGTGGAACCGCTAGACTGGGAGGTGGCACCACCTAGCACCCGAGAGTTCGAGCAGTGGCACCGCCCAGAACCAGAGAGTTCCGGCGGTGGCACTACCACCGATAGGCGGCAGCACCGCCAGCCTCAGAAACCTAAGAGAATTCAAAATTTGGAGCCCTAATTTGAATCCTCTTGGGGCCTATAAATACCCCTCAATTCTCAACAGAGAATACAATTTTTGAGAAGCAATAGATTGAGATAAAAGCCTTAGCAAAGTCTTTAGCAAGTCTTATTTTTAATTGCTTGAGTGTTCACTTCCTTCTTTCTCATTGAAAATTTGTAAGAGTGTGAATCATTTGCAAAAGGTTGTAAGAGGGGTATTTGTCCTTCCTCTTCAAAGTGATTTACTAATGGAAGTTGGGAGCCTTATCGAAGAAGGCTTCGCAAGTGGATGTAGGTCATTTTGACCGAACCACTTTAAATTGGTGTGTTTCTTGAATGTGTGAGTTCTTATTGTCCTGAAATTGTCATTTACACTACTGCTAGCTTTCAGTTTTCATCTACTCAAGTTACTATCGAAACGAAATCTCCTCGTATTTACGAATTCGTTATTAAGCTTACAAGTTTTAATCCACTACACTAATTCACCCCCCCTCTTAGCGCCATTCCAATCCTAATGTAACTATCAATGACAAATACCCTATTCTGGTAGTAGATGAATTGCTAGATGAAAGGGAGCACAAATCTTCACAAAGCTGGACCTTTGATCCGGGTATTATCAAATACGAGTGTACAAAGAAGACATATTGAAAATCGCCTTTCGAACACATAATGGCCACTATGAATTTTTGCTTTCTTTAATTGAAGGTGAAATATCTTGGGCATATCATATCAGAGGAAGGTGTGGTAGTGAACCCCTCCAAAATTGAAGTAATGTAGAATTGGCCAACCCTGAGGAACATAAAATCGCTACGCGGCTTTCTCGGTTTAACAGGCTACTACCACAAGTTCGTAAAAACTATAGAAAGATCAGTGCATCCCTTATTTCCCTACTAAAAAAGGATGCTTTCAAATGAGCGAACAAAGCCACCACCGCCTTCGATGAACTTAAGGCCGCAATGACGACAACGCCCATACTAGCGCTACCCGACTTCGACAAGACTTTTGTTTTTGAAGCCGATGCCTCCGGAGTCAGAATTGGTGTTGTACTAATGCAAGATGGTTGCCCCCTTGCTTATACCAGTAAGACATTATCTCCTTCCCATCTCAAGATGACTATTTACGACAAGGAGATGTTCGTAATTATGCATGCAATGACCAAATGGAGACCATACTTGATCGGGCGACACTTTTAAATCAAGACTGACCATAAAAGCCTAAAATATTTCTTGGAACAAAAGATATCTTCCCCTAAGTAACAAAAATGGATAACAAAGCTTCTTGGATATGATTATAAAATAACTTACAAAAAGAGGAAAGAGAATATTATTACAAATGCACTTTCATGACTATCCGAGCAAGCTGAATTTTCGGTCGTTTCATTTTTGACCAGCGACTTCCTTGATGATATTAAGAGGAAACTATAAGACAGAGATAAAATGCTAAAGTTGCTAAAAGATAATCTCACTATAGCTCAAGCAAGGATGAAACAGTAATATGATTAACACAAAGGTGAAAGAGAATTTTCAGTAGGTGATTAGGTCTTCCTACGACTCCAGTCATACAAGCAAATATCAATCAAGACTATAGCATTTATGAAGCTTTCATCTTAATTCTATGGACCCTACCAAATTTTGGAGCGCTTCAGAGTGGTAGCATACAGATTGGACTTACCCACCAGCTCACGAATCCATCTAGTCTTTCACGTGTCTTGTTTAAAGCTCAAGCTAGAACAAAATGAGGTAGCCCAAAGCCATCTACTAGATATGACTATCCAAGGAGAACTCCAGACCTAGCCAAGTGTCATTATTGATCGACGGATCGTGACTCGACTACGACGACTCACTACTGAAGTGCTAATATAGTGGGCGAACCTACCAATAGAAGATGCCACTTGGGAGAACTATAATGACTTGAAGATCAAATTCCTAGAATTCATGAATCGTTGGCCTCGAGGACAAGGCCGATTTGAAGAGGGCGAGTCTATTAGGACTCTAACTAGGAGAGTCCTAAATTAAGTTTTATTAAAGAGGGCATTCATGTAAAACCTACCTAACCGACCCCTATTAAAGAGGTGAAGAGGCCAACTAGGGTTAGGAGAGTGTTTTTTATAGAAGCATTAGGAGTTATAAAGGAATAGGAGTCTTGAGTAGGAGTACTATTAGGAGTCTTGAGTAGGAGTCTTAATTGAGTACGAGTCCTATTAGGAGTTGGGGTTTAGAAGCCCTATAAATAACCATATATTCATCCTCTTTTAATAAGCAATAGATGAATATTTTCTACAGCCTTTGAGTAGCAATTTGGAGGACGGAACCCCTATAAAGTTTCAAGAAGGTCGATCCCCTAAAGAGATCAACCCCAAGCATAAAATTTGCAAGGGTTCTAAAAGAAAGGTAGAGACCTATAAAGCAAGACTAGTGACTAAGGGGTATCGTCAAAGGCAAAGTGTTGACTATGACGAAACCTTATCACCCATAGCCATGCTAAAATCCATCCGAATTCTATTAGCTATTGCAACACACTATGAGTAAGAGATTTGGCAGATGGACGTGAAAACCGTGTTCCTCAATGGCAACATTGAGGAAGAAGTGTATATGATACAACTTAAGGGATTTATGTCCAAGGATAGTCCAGATAAATTGTACAGGTTTCTTAGGTCCATTTATGGGCTAAAGTAAGCTTTCCGAAGTTAGAACATAAGATTTGATGAGATGATCAGATCTTATGCCTTCGTTAAGAACAAAGGTGAGCCTTGTGTGTACAGGAAAATAAGTGGTTGTGCTATCACCTTCTTGGTATTATATATGAATGACATCCTGATCATTGGGAATGATGTTGAAATGCTTTCCATAGTGAAGGCTTGGTTATCTAGACACTTCTCTATGAAGGACTTGGGGGAAGCATCCTACATATTGGGGATTCGGATCTATAGAGATAGATCTAAAAGGATGTTTGGCTTGTCCCAATCTTGGTACATAGACACAAGTGTCAAAAGGTTTATCATGAAAAATTTCAAGAGAGGTCTCATACCGATGAGACATGGGATATCACTTTCTAGGAGTATATCTCCAAAGACTCCCAAAGAAAGGGAAAACATGAATATAATACCTTATGTCTCAGCAATAGGGTCTTTCATGTATGTTATGCTATATACCAAGCCTAATATAATATATGCTTTGAGTTTCACGAGTAGGTATCAAGCGGATCTAGGCTTGGAGCATTGGAAAGCAGTAAAGTGTATCATTAAGTACTTGAGAAGGACTAAGGATATTTTACTAGTATATAGAGAGATAGTAGCCTCAGGGTTGAGGGCTACATGGATTTAAGCTTCTAGTCCGATGTCGATGATAACAAGTCTAATTCAGGGTATGTGTTTAGCCTGAATGGAGGAGCAGTGTATTGGAAGAGTTCTAAGCTAGACACTACTACTGACTCAACTACAAAGGCAAAGTACATTGCTATGGTAGAGGCAACAAAGGAGGTAATCTGGATGAAGAAGTTCATCACAGATCTGGGAGTCGTGCCAAGTAGTGATGAGTTGATTCCTTTATATTACGACAATAATGGGGTGATTACTCAAAAAAAAGAATCCAGGTCTCATCAGAAGTCAAAGCATGTTATGAGGAGGTTCTACCTAATCAGAGTGATTATCGCCCGAAGAGATGTAGTAGTGGAAAGAGTTCTATCCGAAGATAACATTGCAGATCCACTAACAAAGCCATTATCTCATATCATATTGTGAGCATCATAGGGGTTTGATAGGGATTAGATATATAGATGATTGGCTTTAAGTCAAGCGGGAGATAGCTTGTCATAAATGCCCTACAAGCCAATCATGTGAGTGATATCACATGTGACATGAAACACATTCTTTTTGCTTATTATATTTTGATATTTTATCACTTTATATTACTTATTGCATATATATATATATATATATATATATATATATATATATATATATATATATATATATATATATATTATAATGTCCATGGATCTATGCAATGAGAATCGGATCGTGATGAGATCACGATAACGAGGCCAATTCACCTTTAAATATAGACCCTAAATAATCCTAGTCATAGGTTACTCGAGAGGGATATTTAGATAACCGGATAGACTAGTGTACTGTATACCCTTCCGTATGATGGAGGCAGTTGGTCTCATAGCTACTTATGTGGGGACACTAAGGATATAGTGTAGATGCTCATTGGAGAATGAGTTCATTAATTGATCTGCTCACGAAATATTGGATGGTTGATAATGCCATATTATCAAACAATGATTCCCTAGTCCTAGTAGTATATCTAGTCCTTAGATTTGAGATACTAAGGATGTCTTATATGAGTACTCCACTCTTTGATACCAGACTTATAGGTTTAGAAGTTTCAAATCTAGTGCAATCGGTTATTGGGAGTGACAGCCAACCTTATGAGGGCTATTAAGTATCGATAGAGGATCATCCGCTCTATGTATCATGAGAGAAATATCTTGTATATTCTTGCTTAAACAAATCCTTGGCCAAGGTCATTTAGATTGAGAGAGAAAGAGTTCTCTAGGAGAATCTGATTAGAGCGAGACTCGAGGAGAAACTGTATGGGCCTGACAGCACCATGTCCGGTATATGGTCTCTAGGATATTACATGGATGAGGGGCTATAGGTACATAGTAACTGATGATACTTAGGTCCAAAGGATTGGATTCCCTTGTATTGTTTAGGAATTGTGGCGTAGTGGCCAAGGACATTCGTAGTCGATGAGTCGAGTGAATTATTATGGAGATAATTATTCATTAGGCCAAAAGGAGTTCTGACTGGTATAACTCATGGCCAGCTCGATATTTGGACTAGAGAGTTACACACCTATGGTAGATATTGTGACGAGTAGAGGTTTGTATATAAGATATTCGTTGGAGCCCCTATCTTATTTAATGTCTAATAAGCCCCTAAATAATTAGATCCTATGGATGAGATCCAATAAGAGCTAATAAGAGATTATTGGATAGAGACTCACTAATCTAAGAGGCTTGGGTAATTGGATGGAGATCCAGTACACAGTAAGACAAGATCCATTATGGTTAACTAGGGGCCTCTATAAATAGGAGGGAAAAAAAAACCCATGGGTTGGATCTAGTTTTTGAACTCATATATTTTTTCTTACCATTTTTCTAAAAATGAGAGATTAATGAATCTATTTATGTCCTTTTTATGAATCTATTGAAAATGATTTTGATTTGATGATTTAAATTTGAATGAGCTTAATCTTGATTTTTTGAGATTTATAACTTAAGATTTCTGATGCTTAAAGCAAGATTTTATATGCATGAATTGAAATCTTTTTCTCCTATGTTTCTTTTTATGATTTACTAAAGAGAATATCTCTTTCGGAATTTATGACTTAAAATTTCTTTGAATATCTTTTATTATTTGATCTCCCAAGATTTTCTTTTGATTACTAAAAAGGAAGATAAATCATGTTATTTAGTATTCATGACTTAATCCTTCATGATCTTTGATATCTTATCTTTCATGACATGATTTCTTTATATTTATGGCTTGTATGCATTGCAATGATTTGAAATATTTATGATTTGTATATCGTGTGAAATGATTGAATCATTATTGTAAAAGAAAAAGGAAATTGTTAGCATGTACATTGCAAAAGAGAACAAAAAATATATGCTAGCTTGAATGATAAAACATGAGATTATGTTTATAATACAAATTATTGTTCTCATGATGTGAAATATTTATGATTTGGAATGATGCATGCAATACTTATGCTTTTTATTATGATGATATATGTGATGTATTGTATATGATGTAAATCATGATTGAAATTGCTTTGATTTGAACTCAAGGTTTATCTCAATTATGGCATTTTGAAATAAGTATGAATACTTTACCTTTGTCATGATTTGGAAATCGTTGTAAAAGGAAAAAGAACTACAAACTGTATTCTTCCCTTCTTTTTGACAATGACAAAGGAGGAGAAAGAATTCCTAGCGTACACATCACGAAAAGAGGCAAACTTGCTAGCTTGCTGTTAGGATCGGAGCGGCACTAAGAGGGGGGGGGGGTGAATTAGTGCAGCGGATTAAAACGTCGGTTTTGGAAACATTTTCGTACGATAAAAACCGAACTCGGAAGTGCTTAACTTGAAAGCATGTTCGTAAATGTGTGCAGCAAAAGTAATAAGGAATTAAAGCAGGTATGAAGGTTTGCAGTAAGGTAAAGTGCAATAAATAAATGCAAACCAGTGAACACGCCAATTTTAAAGTGGTTCGGTCAAAATGACCTACATCCACTTGCGAAGCCTTCTTCGATGAGGCTCCCAACTTCCACTAGCAAATCACTTTGAAGGGGAAAGACAAATACCCCTCTTACAACTTTTTACAAGTGGTTCACACTCTTACAAAGTTTCAACGAGAAAGAAGGAGGTGAACACTCAAGCAATTGAAAACTAGACTTGCTAAAGACTTTGCTAAGGCTTTTATCTCAATCTATTGCTTCTCAAAAGTTGTTATCTCAGCTGAGAATAGAGGGGTATTTATAGGCCTCAAGAGGATTCAAATTTGGGCTCCAAAATTTGAATTCTCTTCGGTTCCCGAAGCTAGCGGTGCCACTGCCTGTCAGTTGTGACACTGACAGTGTACTGGGCGGTGCCACCGCCCAGTCCAGCGGTGCCACCGCCTAGCTCTCAGGTGTTAGGCAGTGCCACCGCCTAGCTCTCGGGTGCTGGGCGGTGCCACCGCCTAACTCTCGGGTGCTGGGCGGTGCCACCGCCCAGACCGGTGGTGCTACCACTTGGCTATTTCAGCTCACTGGTTGGGCTCCAAACTTGGCCCAAACTAGTCCGAACTCGGGCCCAATTGGCCTCTACATGGGTTATAAGATTAACACCTAATCCTAACCCTAATTAACATGCTAACTACGAATTTAAAGACATTTCCTAAGCTATTACAAAGTCCACAAGTCAAGACTTCTTCCGGCGAACTTCCGAGAAACTCTCGAAAACCATTTTGCGAACTCCCGGCAAGCTCCTAGACTTCACGATTTGATCTTGGCGAGTTCCGATGAGCTTCTTCGGCAAGCTACGATCTTTCTCGATAAGCTCCGCGAACTTCCGACGAACATTATGGCGAGCTTCCGAAAACCCTTCGGCAAGCTCCCTACTCATTCTCGGCTAGTTCCGGCAACATTCTCGACGAACCTTTAGACTTCCGTCGGACTCTCGAACTCCCAACAAATCCTTCGCGCTTGACTCTGGCACTTTGTTTCGCTTTATGTCTTCATCATTATCGTAGTTAATCTTGCACACACAAGCCAAAACTCTACTCCGATCTAGACAATTATTACAACGTGAATTGACATTCTGTTGCCCGGCACATCATTGGTTGGCGCTTCGTCTAATTCTTCAGCGCATCGTCCACTCTTGTAGCTTGTTGCCCAATCGGCGGTTGACCTCCGCAACCCCAATATCCTTGGTGCAATTCCGCTCTCCTTGGCCCGATGCCCGACGTCCGAAGCGTTCTACCGTCCAATATCCTAACGTGATCTCCTCCGGCGCAACGTCAATTCCTCCTGCGTCAATTGTCTAATCCTGATCGAGTAGACCTACATCACTCAAAATATAATTAAACATCTAAACACAATCAATTAGTTTCATCATCAAAATCCGAGATTCAACACTTGCTAATCTAAAAAAGGAAGCAAGAAGTGCTATCTTGCAAATCTCAAGAGAAGCAATGTTTGCCAAGTTGCATATTTCAAAAAGAGGCAAAATAGTCTATCTTGCACATCTCAAAAGATGTAAAATTTTGCTAACTTTGTTATGTGTAAAATTTGATAGCTTATATATTATAAATTTGCATACCAAAAGTGCTATCTTGCCTATCTCAGGATGCAAAACATAATAACTTGCACTTTGCAATGGAAGCAAAATTGCTAGCTCAAACATTGCAAAGGAAGCATAAGTTTGCTAGCTTGCAACTTGCATATTTCAAGAAGCAAGTGTTGCTTTCTTGAACATCTCAAAACTACTAGCTTGCATGTTCTAAAATGTTGTAAAATTTGCTAGCTTGTATGAAGTAGAACATGTTATCTTACTACCTTGCATATCTATGATGATAGCAAAATTGCATGATGATCAAGAAATTATGTGTAATATGCAACGATTTGAAACTGTTATGCCTAAACACATGAGAGTTGGAACTTCTCCTTTTTATTGATGACAAAGGGGGAGAAGTATATTGATGTCATACATGATTTGATCATGACATGTTGCTTGGATTTTTAAATCTAAGAGTTTCTATCAATATGGCATATTGATAGGGGGAGTTTGTTTAAACTCCAGGAGTTAAGGTTAACTCCATGATTCTTCCTGCTTTAATTGATGATGAAACCAATCTATAAGTGTTTATGTTTTAATCTGCATTTTGAGTAACGCAGGATGCTTCGATCAAGATGAGACAATTAAAGCAGGAAGAATCATGTTGTGCTAGGGGAAAACATATTAGAAGATTGGATGTCGAGTCGAAGGATCGGTTGACGTATCGATAGAAGGCTTTGGGCTGTGGATTCGGGAATCGGGCTAAGAAGAATGGATATTGCGCTAAGAATATGGGAGTTGCGAAGTTAACTGGCTAATTGGGCAATGGGCCATAAGAGAGGATGATGCGCGGAAAAATTAGACGAAGCGTCGAGCGACCAATGACATGCCGGACAACATGATTAATGCTTAGTATTAATTATCTAGATCAAAGTATATCTTACATGTGTAGGATTAACTACGATAGAAAGGCATGAAACAAAATGAAGTCCTAGAGTCAAGATTGAGATCACATTGGGAGTTCGAGAGTTCGTCGGAAGTCCGGACGTTCGTTAGAAGTTCTGGAGGAACTAGCTGAGAAGTCTCAGAGCTTACTAGAGAAGCTCGTCGGAACTCACCAAGAAGATCATCGTGAAGTCCAGGAGCTTGTCGGGAGTTCACCGGAACATTGCCAAGAGATCATCGGAAGTTCGCCGGAAGTTTGTCAGAAGCTCGCTAGAAGAATAGACATAGGGACTTGTTTAGCTCAGATTATGTCTTAGATTTCGTAGTTAGCACATAATTGGGTTTGGATTTAGGCCAACCCAATTAGGGGCCAGCTAGACCCATGTAAGTTGGGCCTAATAAGATGCCCAAACAGTGCCCCAAGAAGTCTTACCATCATGGCACAGTCTTCGAGACTATATCAGGTGGTGGTACTGCCAACCTAGGTAGTGGTTCCGCCCAATGCAGTGTTAGTGCAAACTGACGCTAGCGATGGTACTGCCCAACATGGGCAGTGGTACTGCCCATACCTAGGAAACCCGGGATGAGATGTTTTTAGGCTCCAAGTTTGAATCCACTTGAAGCCTATAAATACCTCTCTCATCCCTAGGTAAAATATACAAACACAGAGTATTGAAAAGTGAGAAAACACTATTGTAATCTCTTTAGAAATTCCCCCCTCCACTCTAAGTTTAGAATTTTGTAAGAGGAGTGTGAGTGATTTTAAGGGTTGTCTCCTAAACCCGTGAAAATGAGAAGAGGAGTGTAAAAGGTGGTTGGTCTTCGCCTATTAAAGGAAGACCGATAGTGGATGCCGATGCCCTCGACGGAAGAGGAAACAGCGAAGTAGATGTAGGTCACGACGATCGAACCACTCTAAAATCTGGTTTGCGTTTAAGTCTTGAGCAATTTACTCTAATTGTAAACCTCATTAATTGCTTACTACTTTTAATACTTTTCTGTACGCCTTCAAAGTTAAGATCATTACGAAATGGTATTTGTTGGAATCAGTTTTATCGAAATGAAATGATTTTGATGATGTGATCTTACCACTGCACTAATTCACCCCCCTGCCTCTTAGTGCCGACCCCTGATCCTAACAAAGTTCTCCTCCTTCATCTCTTAGTCTTATAACCATCAAAGAAAGAGGAGTGAGACTTGTAAGGGCTATCTCCTAAACCCCATAAAAGGAGATAGAGCTATAAAAGGTGGTTGGCCTTCACCTATTGAAGGGAGGCCCCTAGTGGACATTGGAGATCTCGTCGGAGGAGGAATCCGAAAGTGGATGTAGGTCACATTGACCGAACCACTCTAAAATCTGGTTTGCGTTTAAGTCTTGAGCAATTTACTCTAATTGTAAACCTCATTAATTGCTTACTACTTTTAATACTTTTCTGTACGCCTTCAAAGTTAAGATCATTACGAAATGGTATTTGTTGGAATCAGTTTTATCGAAATGAACATTTTTTTAAAATTAGGAAAGTTTTTTCCTACACTAATTCACCCCCCCCCTCTTAGTGCCGACCCCTGATCCTAACAAAGTTCTCCTCCTTCATCTCTTAGTCTTATAACCATCAAAGAAAGAGGAGTGAGACTTGTAAGGGCTATCTCCTAAACCCCATAAAAGGAGATAGAGCTATAAAAGGTGGTTGGCCTTCACCTATTGAAGGGAGGCCCCTAGTGGACATTGGAGATCTCGTCGGAGGAGGAATCCGAAAGTGGATGTAGGTCACATTGACCGAACCACTCTAAATTCTGGTTTGCTTTTCATTTGTGTAATTTACATTACTGCAAATCTCCTTAATCCTCTCTTGCACTTTTATGAAAGCTTTCAAGTTCATAATCTCTTTGAAATGGATTGAATCGAAATCATTTTCGTCGGAATCAGTTTTAATCGAAATGAACATTTTTTTAAAATTAGGAAAGTTTTTTCCTACACTAATTCACCCCCCCCCTCTTAGTGCTGCTCTTGATGCTAACAATTGGTATCAGAGCAATGCTCACTCTCATCTGGTTTAAAACCCAAGAGAGATGACATTTGTTGGCAACCAAGAGGGCCATTCAATTACATGTCCGCCCATGTTCAATGGGATGGATGACACATATTGGAAGACTAGAATGAGGATATTCCTAATTTCAATAGACTTCGAATTATGGAATATTGTAGAAAATGACTTTCAAAAGTTTTCTCATCCAATGAATGATTAGAATGAGTTGGAGAAGAGGACTTTTACTTTAAATGCAAAGGCTATGAATGCCTTGTTTTATGCCTTAGATAAAAATAAGTTTAATCATGTGTCCATTTGTGAAACTGCTTTTAATATTTGGTAGACACTCGAAGTGACTCATGAAGGCACTAGTAGAGTGAAGGAGTCAAAAATTAATCTTTTAGTGCATTCTTATGAGTTATTTCGAATGAAACCGAGTGAGACCATTGGAAACATGTACACCCAATTTACAAATGTCGTTAATAGTCTAAAAGGACTTAGTAAAGGTTTCTCAGATTTTGAACTTGTTAATAAGATTTTAAGATCCCTTCTAAAAAGTTGTGACCCTAAAATAATGGTCATTCAAGAGGCTAAAGATCTAAATAATTTTCCTCTTGAAGAACTAATTGGGTCACTAATGACCTATGAAATGACATGTAAAGCTCATGAAGAGCTTAAGGACACCCTTCCAAAGAATAGGAAGGATATAGTACTGAGAACACAAGAAGACCACTTGAAAGAAAACTAAGTGATGAGGACTTTGATGATGACTTGGCACTCTTAACAAAGAAGTTCAAAAGATTCATAAAAAGAAATAAATTTAAAAATAATACTAAAAATAAATTTGAACCTAAGAAAGAACAAGTGATATGTTATGAATGCAAGAAGCTAGGACACTTTAAGAATAAATGTCCCGAAGCAAAGAGGAGTCGACCAAAGAAGAAGGCTCTCAAAGCTACATGGGACAACTCAAGTGCTTTTGAAGAAGAGGAGCCAACCAACACTGAGCAAGTTGCTCACTTTATGCTAATGGCTATTGGAGATGAGGTAACAAGTTCATTAGATATAAATTTAACTTTTGATGAGCTTTCAAGTACTTTTCATGAATTGTTTGATGAATGTAGAATCTTAAATAAAAAGTACAACTCTTTGAAAAAAAAATATGCTTCTCTTATTAGCGATTTTGATAGAGTAAAGATTGAATATAAAAATAGCTTAGCTTACTACATAAAATACCATGAACTAGAAATACTTCAAAAGGAAAGTTTACTACTCAAAGAAACTTTGAAGAAATTTGAGGTTGGTAGCAAGTCCTTGAACATATCTCTTGCCAATAAGGGTCACATTCATAGAAGAGGCAGAATCAGATTTGTGAGTAGCTCTCACAAAAATCTAACCACCTTTATTAAATGCCCTATCTTACATGTATCACCTCACACCAAATGCAACTTTTGTTGCAAACTTGGATATATTGCGTACAAATGTCCATTCAAGAAATATAGTCCATATAGACTAATTTAGGTTCATAAAAGAACCTCAAATAACTAAATGCAACATGATAAGATATGTAGATCGATTTTTGAGGTACTCAAGGTCAAATGGGTACTTAAAAATTATCTCATTTTGTAGAAAAATATACCATCACAAGCTAGGAGCAAGAGATGGTACCTTGATAGTAGATGCTTAAGGCATATGACCGGAGATTCATCTCATTTCTTTAAGCTCACTAGCCTAGACGAAGGATATGTCACCTTTGGAGACAACAACAAGGGTAAAATCATTGGCAAAGGAACCATAGGTAACAAATCCAATCTTCTCATTGAAGATGTATTGTTAGTTGATGGTTTAAAGCATAACCTTTTGAGTATTAGTCAATTATGTGATAAAGGATATATCATTAGATTTGAAACTAATGCTTGCCTTATTGAAATACCATACAAAAACACATCTATGATTGCACTAAAACAAAATAATATATACACTATTGATATTAATGATCTTTGCAATGAAATGTGTTTTTCGGTTTTGAATGACGATGCTTGGCTTTGGCATAGGAGATTAGGTCATGCTAGCATGAAACTACTCTCTCAAATTTCATCTAAAGAACTTGTAAGAGAAATTCCTCATATCAAGTTCGTCAAAGATAATGTGTGTGATGCATATTAACTAGAAAAACAAATAAAAGGTAGTTTCAAACCTAAGAACCAAATAAACACCTCTAGACCTTTGCAATTGATCAATATGAACTTGTTCGGACCAATTGCTACATCAAGCCTAAGAGGTAGTAAATATGCATTCGTCATTGCAGATGATTTTAGCAGATACACATGGACTTACTTCTTAGCACACAAAAATGATTGCTTTAGGTATTTCTCTAAGTTTTATAAATTTGTTCAAAATAAAAAAGTTTTTATGATTTCGTCAATTCGAAGTGATCATGATGGTGAATTTCAAAACTGTGATTTCTAAGAATTTTATGAATCTAATGGATACAATCACAACTTTTCCACTCCAAGAAATCCTCAACAAAAAAGTAGTAGAAAGAAAGAATAGAAACTTACAAGAAATGGTTAGAACTATATTAAACGAACATAGTCTACCCAAATATATTTGGGCCAAAGCCGTAAATATGACATACTATGTTATAAATAGGGTTCTAGTAAGACTATTACTTTCCAAAACCCTTTATGAGTTGTGGAACAACAAAAGGCCCAACGTTTCATACTATAAAGTTTTCGGGTGTAAATGTTTTATTTTGAATGAAAAAGATACCTTAGGAAAGTTTGATGCAAAATCTGATGAAAGAATTTTTCTTAGTTATTCTTCTATTTCAAAGGCTTTTTGCAACTTTAATAAAAGAACTTTAGTTCTAGAAGAATATATTTATATCGTTTTTAATGAAATTTCTGAAGTTAAGAAAAATGATTTTGATGATGAACTTAATTTTGATACTTTGAATTTAAATGAATGCATTTCTCCATCTAGCAACTTGGATGCATCTTTTTTTGAATCTTCTTTACCGAAGGAATGGAAGTATGTAGATGCTCATTCTAAGGAGTTAATTATAGGAGACACATCGAAAGGGGTTCAAACTTATTCTTCTCTTAAAACTTTTTATGCAAACATCGCTTTTCTCTCCTAAATTAAACCTAAATGTATTGACGAGGCCTTCAAAGATAATTCATGGATCATTGCAATGCAAGAAGAATTAAATCAATTTGAGAGAAATGAGGTGTGGAAGCTTATTCCGAGGCCAAATGACCATTTAGTTATTGGTACTAAATGGGTCTTTAGAAACAAGCAAGATGAACTTAGTATCATAATTAGAAACAAGGCTAGATTAGTGGCCAAAGATTTCAACCAAGAAGAAGGTATCGATTATGAAGAGACTTTCACTTCTATGGCACGATTAGAAGCCAAAAGGATGCTTCTTGTTTATGCTAGTAGTAATAATTTTAAGTTATTTTAAATGGATGTTAAAAGTACTTTTCTTAATGGCTTTATTTCCGAAAAAGTTTATTTTGAACAACCTCCCGGATTTGAGAATGATAATCTCCCTAATCATGTGTTTACATTGACTAAAACTCTCTATGGATTGAAACAAGCCCCAAGGGCTCGGTATGAGAGACTTAGCTCCTTTTTTATCAAAAATAATTTCTTTAAAGGCAAGGTCGATACTA
This sequence comes from Musa balbisiana, assembly GCA_004837865.1. NCBI lineage: Eukaryota > Viridiplantae > Streptophyta > Magnoliopsida > Zingiberales > Musaceae > Musa > Musa balbisiana. The sequence continues at coordinate 22,288,405 of CM017197.1, forward strand.
CATTGTTTATCAAAAAATTTGAAAATAATTTTCTTATTGTTTAAATTTATGTTAACGATATTATTTTCGGTTCCACGAATGAATCTCTATGCGAATTATTTGCTAAAAGTATGCGTCTTAAATTTGAAATGAGTTTAATGGGGGAATTAACTTTCTTTTTAGGCTTACAAATCAAATAACTAAGTAATGAAATTTTTCTTAGTCAAACAAAATATGCTTTAGATTTGTAAAAAAGGTTTAATATGGATAGCTCAAAGGCTATCAATACTCCCATGAGTACCTCCACTAAATTAGACATTGATGAAAGTGGAGAAAGCTTTGATCAAAAAGCATATAGGGGAATGATAGGAAGTTTACTATACCTCATCGCAACTAGACTGGATATCATGTTTAGTGTAGGTCTTTGTTTTAGGTTTCAATCTAATCCTAAGATATCTTATCTTAAAGTAGTTAAGAGAATTTCTAGATATCTTAAAGGTATCACTAATATAGGATTATGGTATCCAAAATCTGATAACTTTGAACTAATTGCATATGTTGATGCAGACTTTGTTGGATGTAGATTAGATAGAAAAAGCACATCCAGAACATATTAATTTTTAGGACACGCACTTATTTCTTGGTCTTTCAAGAAACAAAACTCAGTTGCACTATCTACAACCGAAACTGAATACATTATAGCTAGTGCATGTTGTGTGGATGAAAAACACTTTAGAAAATTATAAGATTCATCTTAAAAACATTTCTATAAAATGTGATAACACAAGTGCAATATGTTTAACAAAAAATCCCATTCAACACTAGAACAAAACATATTGATATTAGGCATTACTTTATACGAGATCATGTCAATAATAATGATGTAATCTTAGAGTTTATCGATACAAAACATCAATTAACCAATATCTTTACAAAACCTTTAAGTGAAGAACAATATGATTTTATTATAAGAGAATTATGAATGTTAATTTGTTCAATTGTATGAATTTGATGTATATCTTTTTCGGACTATTTTTATGAATGGAGCTTTCATAAGTTTATGCCATATCAAGTTTATTTCATACCCTTGCTCCATCACTTAATGATTTTTAGTACACGGAATTAATTGATAAATGCATCTCTCATGGATTTCACTCTTATGAACTTTTAATGAGAAATGGATTTGATGTGATCATTTATGGAATTTCTTTTATCCTTCATATGATGATTCTTTCACATGAATTCTTTCTTAATGAAGGAAGAATTTTTATGAATTTTTTAGTATGAGATGAACACATGCAAGAGTGAGGATTTGATTTCTCATGAGTATCTTGATCCTTGTGAATATTGAAGAATAATTTAATGAAATTTTTTTTACTTAATTCAAATCATTTCACAAAGTTGGTTCTTAATGGATTTCCTCCTTACTTTCCTTCTTCATGCAAAGTTTTGATGAAAAAAGGTGAGAAGTCGATGGAAGCTATCTTTTTAATGTGTATAACTTTTAATGTTGAGAACTTTTGAATGATATCATGTCATGAATGCTTGAAATATGATTGGTATCATCAAATACAAATTGAAATGTGGCATGAATTTTTACCATGCTTGCATTGTTGAATTGTTCTCTTTTTGTTGATGACAAAGGGAGAGAAATGATACCAAAATGTGGTAAATTAATGACAATGTATGCAATGTATCTTATCATAAATGCTTATGTGCTTATCATGTGAAACATATTGAAATATGGCAAAAACATATCTTATCTTATCAAATTAATAAATGTTTTTATAAGATATCATGAGCTTGACTTGCTATCTTGCTAAATTTCACATTTGAAATTCATATCATTGGATTTGAAAATGAATGTCATGCCTTGACATCATTTTGACAAATACGTAGGATCGTATTTAGAATTGAAAAATAATGATAAGTATCATGATATGCATACTGATAAGTTTAAATGAACTTAACTTATGAGTTTGATACTTGAATTCAAGAATGTCTTTTCTCAAGTATGACATGTAGATAGGGGGAGTTAAGGTTAACTCTGTCATCAATTGATTGTCATCATCAAAAAGGAGGAGATTGTTGAATCTTGGATTTTGATGATGAAATCAATTGTAAATTGTTTAATCTAATCTATATGTTGAGAAAAGTATGCATGATTAACTATGATAGCAGTAAGACATAAAGCAGGTGTTGTACTGGAGTCAAGATCGAGATCACGTTGGAGTTCGAGAGTTAGCTAGAAGTTCGAACGTTCGTCGAAAGTTCTGTCGGAACCAACCGAGAAGTCCAGGACTTGCCAAAGAAACTCTTTGAAGCTCATCAAGAAGATCATCATAAAGTCCAGGAGTCCACCAGAGCATTACCGAGAGTTCGTTGGATGTTCATTGAAAGTACACTAGAAGCTCGTCGGAAGAGCAATTGACGCATCAGAATAAGAAATGTTGTAATCATGTCTTAATTATCATAGTTAGAGTATAAATTAAGTTAGGATTGGGAGATAATCCCAATAACTTAATTATGGGCCAATTAGGCCCTTAATAGGGCTGATTTGGGCCGGATTGAATAGCCCAATCAGCCCTTGAAAACATGGCCGACAATAATAGCACTAGGGCCGGCGATGGCACCGCCCAAAATACCTAGTCTCCTAGGTGGTCTGGGCGGTGGTACTGCCAGCAATTATTGATGCTAGCGGTGGTACTGCCCAAACTGAGCGGTAGTACCACCCGGTGTCAGACGGCCAGTGGTAGTACCGCCCAATAATGGTGGTGGTACCGCCAGTACCTTGGAAATCTAGGATGAGACACTATTTGGCTCCATTTTTGAAGTTAATAGGGCCTATAAAAACCTCACCCTTTTCTGCATGAAAGGGCATGAAAGCTATTGACATAATCTTGAGTTCTTGAGTCTTAAAGTATTGTAAAAGTGAAGAGTTCTCCTCCTTCATCTTTTAGCTTTGTAACCATCTAAGAAAGAGGAGTGAGACTTGTAAGGGTTGTCTCCTAAACTCGGCAAAAGTAGATAAAGCTAAAAAAGGTTGTTGGCCTTCGCCTATTAAAGGGAGGCCTCTAGTGGACGTCGGAGACCTCATCGGAGGAGGAATCTAAAAGTGGATGTAGGTCACATTGACCGAACCACTCTAAATTCTAGTTTGCTTTTCATTTGTATAATTTACATTGCTGTAAATCTCCTTAATCCTCTCTTGCACTTTTACGAAAGCTTTCAAGTTCATAATCTCTCGAAAACGGATTGAATCGAAATCATTTTCATTGGAATTAGTTTTAATCGAAATGAACATTTTTATAAAATCGAAAAAGTTTTCCGCTACGCTAATTCCCCCCCCCCCCTCTTAGTGTCGCTCTTGATCCTAACAATAGTCTCTTAGGGAGTACATTTTGTAGATGAATGATAAGTTGTATTATACCACCACTCAGCCCAGGGAAGCCACTTTGTCCACTCTTTTGGCTAGTCACTATTGAAGCATCTGAGGTATGTCTCCAAGCAGTTTTGCCACTTTGTCCACTTTGTTCACCACTTCAGTTTTGCCGTTAGTTTGTGGATGATATGCCATACTCATTTTTAATTTAGTGCCCTGCATCTGGAATAACTTTGTCTAAAATCTACTCATGAAGACCCTATCATGTGTTGAATCTCAAATTTTGTTGATGAAGTCAATTGTAATTTATTTGATCCAATCTATATGTTGAGAAAAGTGTGCAGGATTAACTACGATGGTAGTAAGACATAAAGTAGGTGTTGTGCCGGAGTCAAGATCGAAATCACGTTGGGAGTTTGAGAGTTTGACAGAAGTCCAGATGTTCACTGGAAGTTCTACGGGAATCAACCGAGAAGTCCAGAAGCTTGCCATAAAAGCTCGTCGGAACTCGTCAAGAAGATCATCGCAAAGTCCAGGAGCTTACCGGGAGTTTGCCGGAGCATTGCTAAGAGTTCGAAAGATGTTCGCCGGAAGTATGTTGGAAGCTCGTCGGAAGAGCAATTGACACACTAGAACAAGAAGTGCAGTAATCATTTCTTAAATATCATAGTTAGAGCGTAAATTAAGTTAGGATTGGGAGGTAATCCCACTAACTTTATTAGGTGTAAACTGGGCCCTATGTTGGGTCAGTGTGGGCCAGATTCAAGGCCCAACCAAGACCCTAAAAAGTTGGCCGACAGTGGCACCGCCTAGAAAGCAGTGCCCTCCCAGGAATTTTGGATGGTGGTACTGCCCAAACTACGCGGTGGTACCCCTGGCAGTTATTACTGGCATTTATTGCTGCCAGTAGTGGTACCGCCTAGTGTCAAGTGCCATGCGGTGGTACCGCCCAGTAATGGCAGTGGTACCGCCAAGACCTCGAAAATTCGGGATTAGACACTTTTTTGCTCCATTTTTGAAGCCATTAGGGCCTATAAAAACCCCACCATTTTCTGCATGAAAGGGCACAAAACCTATTAGCAAAATCTTGAGTTCTTGAGCCTTAAAGTGTTGTAAAAGTTAGAGTTCTCCTCCTTCATCTCTTAAGCCTTATAACCATCCAAGAAAGAGGAGTAAGACTTATAAGTGTTGTCTCCTAAACTCAAAAAAAGGAGAAAAGCTGTAAAAGATGGTTGGCCTTCACCTATTGAAGGAAGGCCTCTAGTGGATGCCAATGACCTCGTCGGAGGAGGAATCCGAAAGTGGATGTAGGTCACATTGACCGAACCACTCTAAAACTCAGTTCGCATTTACTTTGAGCAACTTTCTTTTATAGCAAATAGCCTCTCCTCCTTACTGTGCTTTAACTACGTCAACATACGCTTTCACGTAAACATCTTCTACGATCGGCTTTAATCATACAAAGACTTATGAAACCGACACTTTTCATTTATGCAATTTACATTGCTACAAATCACCTTAGTCTTCTCTTACACTTTCACGAAAGGTTTCAAGTTCAAATTCCTTCCGGAACGGATTGAATCAAAACCATTCTCGTTGGAATCAGTTTTAATCAAAACAAGTTTTTTGAAATAGCGAAAGTTTTCCACTGCACTAATTCACCCCCCCCCCCCTCTTAGTGCCACTCTTGATCCTAACAATTGGTATCAGAGCACTCTCATTTGGTTTAAAACTCAAGAGAGATGACATTTGTCGGCAACCAAGAGGGTCATTCAATTACACGTCTACCCATGTTCAATGGGACGGATTACACATATTGGAAGACTAGAATGAGGATCTTCCTAATTTCAATGGATTTTGAGCTTTGGAACGTTGTCGAGAACGATTTTCAAAAGTCTTCTCTTCCAATGAACGATTGGAATGAGTTGGAGAAGAAGACTTTCACTTTAAATGCCAAGGCTATGAATGCCTTGTTTTGTGCATTAGATAAAAACAAGTTTAATCGAGTGTCAATTTGTGAAACAACTTTTGATATCTGGCACACACTCGAAGTGACTCATGAAGGCACTAGTAGAGTGAAGGAGTCAAAAATTAATCGTTTAGTTCATTCTTATGAGTTATTTCGAATGAAACCGGGTGAGACCATTAGAGAAATGTACACTCGATTTACGAATGTCGTCAATGGTCTAAAAGGACTTGGTAAAGGCTTCTCGGATTTTGAACTCATTAATAAAGTTTTAAGATCCCTTCCAAAGGGTTGGGACCCTAAAGTAATGACTATTCAAGAGGCCAAAGATCTAAATAATTTTCCTCTTGAAGAACTAATTGGGTCGCTAATGACCTATGAAATGACATGTAAAGCTCATAAAGAGCTTGAGGACACCCTTCCAAAGAAGAAGAAGGATATGGCATGGAGAACACAAGAAGACCACTTGAGAGAAGACTTAAGTTAGGAGGACCTTGATGATGACTTGGCACTTTTAACAAGAAAATTCAAAAAATTTATGAAAATAAACAAATTTAAAAATGACATTAAAAATAAATTTGAACCCAAGAAAGATCAAGTAATATGCTACGAATGCAAGAAGCCGGGACACTACAAGAGTGAATGTCCCCAAGCCAAGAAGAGGATACCAAAGAAGGCGCTCAAAGCTACATAGGACAACTCAAGTACTTCCGAAGAAGAGGAGCCAACCAACACCGAGCAAGTTGCTCACTATGCGCTAATGGCCATTGGAGATGAGGTAACAAGTTCATTAGATGCAAATTTATCATTTGATGAACCATTAAATGCTTTTCATGATTTATTTGATGAATGCAAAACAATTAGTAAAAAATATAAATGATTAAAAAAGGAGCATGATTCTCTTGTTAGTGATTTTGATAAATTAAAAATTAAGCATAATGATAGTTTAGCTCCATGTACGAAATGCCATGAAGTAGAAACACTTAGAAAGGAAAACTTGCTACTCAAGGATACCTTAGAAAAATTTGAGGTTGGTAGCAAGTCCTTGAATATGATCCTTTCTAATAAGGGTCACGTTCATAAAAGAAGTGGAATCGGATTTATGAGTAATACTTACCAAAATCCAACCATCATTGTTAAAGGCCCTATCTTGCATATTTCACCCCAAAACAAATGCAACTTTTGTTACAAACTTGGACATATAGCTTATCATTGTCCATTTAAAAAATATAGTCCACACAAATTGATTTGGGTTCCTAAAGAAACCGTAAAGAATTTCATGCAACATGATAAGTTAAGCCGATTGGTTTTTGAGGCACCCAAGGTCAAATGGGTACCTAAAAATCATCCTCTTTTATAGAAATATATACCATCACAAGCTAGGAGCAAGAGATGGTACCTCGATAGTGGGTGCTTAAGGTTTATGACCAGAGATCCAAAATAACTCATAAAGCTCTCTAGCCAAAATAACAAAAAGGGGATCATTAAAATTAAAAACTATCAATTACAAAATGATACTTATATTCCATAAGTTCATGATGCAATCTTGTGTGATAAACACTTAATCTTGATCTCTCAAATTTTGAAACTTGAGAACTCTTATGCATGAATTCCCTTTCTCACATCTTCCGAATTTCTAAATTTATCGGATACATTCCTTTCTTAATTTTTCCAGATCCAATTCTATTTTACAAGATCATGAATTTACGACTTGCGAACCATGTTTGCATATGAATTTTGTATGATGTTTTGATGTGAATCATGATCTTGCGGTATACGTTTTATGAGTTTTACATGATGATTTGATATGAATCTTCTTCTCTTATGATACAAACTTTACGTGATGATATGTGTGATTGTGTGTATACTTTGAGTAGTGCTCATTGCTTGAAGGCGGTGGCACCGCCTTAGCTAGCGGTAGCACCGCCCAACTGGAACTCGTTTTGGGCGGTAGCGCCGCCTAGCTAGCGGTAGCACCGCCAACAAACAAGTGTTGCAGGTGGTAGCACCGCACAACTAGTAGTGCCACCACCCGCAACCTACCCCCCTTATAAACTTAAGTTAGGGCTAACGGTAGAACCGACCCCAACTCATTCTCTACTCCTCCAAACAACTCCAAACCCCCTTTGAACACCATTCTCTCCCTTTAGCTACCCAAAAAATCCCTATTTCCTACTAGATCAAATATCAATCTCCTACATCCTCTTGAAGATCACAACTAAGGTATTCTCTAAATGGCATTGATTTCTCTTTTGTATTATCTACTCTTGCTCATTATCTATCTCCATAATAGCAGTCTTTATGGGTTCTAGAAGATCCTCTAGGGACAAAGGGAAGAGGAGATTAGAAGAAAATTATGACTCCCTACTCTTCGATTCAAATCAACATCCCTAAAATTTTCATCCATAGAGTTTAGGCATGTTCATAAGGGGAAATATGTTAATTTAGAGGAATTAAGTAATTTAGAATCCATTCAATGGTTTGCTAATCTAGATATTCTCCCAATCCTTCAAATTAGTGAACTCATTTACCCTAGGCTTGTTAGACTATTTTACAACAATCTACATGTAGATGAAAATGAAAGGGTATCAACCTATCTTTTAGGACATCATATACCTATTATGGATAAGTTGATTTGTAACCTCATAGGAATTTTGGTGAAGGAAAATGATTGTTATTTTAGAGGACAATGGAATGAAGAACTAGTTGGAACCACTTATGTTGCTGCCTTAGGAACTATTTTTGGTAATCCTAACTTATCTATTGTTCCAAAAAGCTGTGAACACTTACTACCATTTAGCACTAAAATACTTCATCATATTTTGATAAGTATCATTCTCTCTAAACAATATCATCATGATGAGGTAAGTCAAATAGAATTAGGTACCATGTATTGGATTATGAAAGGACACAACAATTGTTTTGGTTACCTAATCCAATAAAACATGATTGAAATATCAAAAAAGGAAATAATGCTTCCATATGGTAGCCTAATCACTAAATTAATTCATGCTTATGACATAGCTATCCCACTTGACGAAGAGGTTACAAAACTAGATAGATTTAGTGTCATAAATAAAAATATACTTCGATGGTTGAGGTGTACGTTCGGAAATGGGATATGGGTTAGACTGCCTAGAAGAACTGATCTCCTGCCACCCGAACTAGAACCAAAAACACCAATCTTTAGGGGTAATCAATCTCCTCTACCTAGTCCCTTTGAGGCAACACCCCCAGAAAAGCATCCACCTCCCACATCTATTGACGATATCGGGACTCGTATGAATCAATTTGAGCAACGTCAAGATCAACTTAAACAATGCCAAGATCAAATCTTAACTGAGTTGCAATAGATTCACTGACAGTTTGATATCTTGTTTAGACATTTTAACTTTCCACCATCTGAATAAGCTGTGTATGTATTTGGGAAAAGTGGACACAATTTCTCCTTATTATGTTGTAATACTATATTGTTTATCTTAATGTTGTAAACTTAAAATGTTACTCACTTTGATGATCGCAATGCTGTGCTTTTATGCTACTTGCTTTGATAGTAAAATTATGCACTAATGGTTAAATTCTAAGCTTACTTTAATGAATATATCACACTAAGAATTAGACTTGATATATATCTTTTGAATGAATAAATTCCTTGATATATTTAACTATTGGTATCTACAACTTGATGCATTATTTGATGAGCATTTGCGAAGTTAGGGATGTTAATATGTCCAAATGTATGAATTGGTTAAATTTCATTTTCGGACTATCTTCTTGAATGGATTTTATGCAACATCAAGTTCACTTCATACTCTTGCTCCATCACTTTTGATACACTCAATCACTTCATAGATTTCACTAACAAATGCATCTCTCATATTTATCCCTTGTGAATTTTTATTGAGAAATGGTTTTGATGTGATGCTCCTCTCATTATGAAGATGAATTCTTGGAACTCTTTTATCCTTCATATGATGATTCTTTCACATGAATTCCTTCTTAATGAAGAACTTTTTTATGAGATGAACACTTGCAAGAATGAGGATTTGATTTCACATGAATATTTTGATCCTTATGAAAATTGAAGCATGATTTAATAAAACACTTTTATCATTTTTAACTGCATTCAAAGTTGGTTCTCAATGGATTTTCCTCCTTACTCTCCTTCTTCATGTAAAGTTTTGATGAAAAATAAAAAGGGAGAAGTTGATGGAAGCCATCTCTTTAATGTTTATAACTTTCAATGTTGAGAACTTTTGAATGTTACCAAGTCATGAATGCTTGAAATATGATTGGTATAAATTTCTTTACAATTTAAAATGTGAAATGAATCTTTACCACACTTGGATTGTTGAATTGTTCTCCATTTTGTTGATGACAAAGGCGGAGAAATAATACCAAAATGTGGTAAATTGATGACAAATGTATGCAATGTATTTCATCATATGATATCTAAAGCTTAGCTTGCTATTTTGTAATTGATATCTTGCCATCGAATGATAAATTACTATCTTTGTCATCTTTCACATTTGATATACCATACTTGAAAATGGATGTCATGACTTGACATCATACTTGGCATCGTATTTTGAGAATGATAGATCATGATAGGAATCATGATGTGTATATTGATAAGTTTAATTAAATTATCTTAGCAATTTGTTTCTTGAATTCAAGAAAGCCTTTTCTCAAGTAAGCATATAGATAGGGGGAGTTAAGGTTAACTCTATCATCAATTGATTGTCATCATAAAAAATGGGAAGATTGTTGAATCTCGGATTTTGATGATGAAGTCAATTGTAATTTGTTTGATCTAATCTATATGTTGAGAAAAGTATGCAAGATTAACTATGATGACAGTAAGACATAAAGCAGGTGTTGTGCCGGAGTCAAGATCGAGATCATGTTGGGAGTTCGAGAGTTTGACGGAAGTCCGGACATTCGTCAGAAGTTCTGCAGGAACCAACTGAGAAGTCCAAAAGCTTGCCATAGAAGCTCATCGGAACTCACCAAGAAGATCATCGCAAAGTTCAGGAGCTTGTTGGGAGTCCGCCGGAGCATTGTTGAGAGCTCATCAGATGTTTGCTGGAAGTACGTCGGAAGAGCAATTGACGCACCAAAATAAGAAGTGCAGTAATCATGTCTTAAATATCATAGTTAGAGCATAAATTAAGTTAGGATTGGAAGGTAATCCCACCAACTTAATTAGGGGTCAACTGGGCCCTAAGTTGGGCCGGTGTGAGTAAGATTTAAGGGCCAACCAGGACCCTAAAAAGTTGGCCGGCGGTGGCACTACCAAGGTCGGCAATGGCAACGCCAGGAAAGTAGTGCACTCCCAGGAATTCTGGGCAGTGGTATCACCCAGACTGAGTGGTGGTACCACCCCTGTCAGGCGGTGGTACAGCCCCTGTCAAGCGGTGGTATCACCAGAGCTCGGTCTCTGAGCTTTGTCAGGCGGTGGTACTGCCCAGTGTCAGGTGCCCAACGGTGGCACCGCCCACTAATGGCGGTGGTACCACTAGGACCTTGGAAATCCGGGATTAGACACTTTTTGGCTCCATTTTTGAAGTCATTGGGGCCTATAAAAACCTTACCCTTTTCTACATGAAAGGGCACGAAAGCTATTGGCATAATCTTGAGTTCTTGAGCCTTAAAGTGTTGTAAAAGTTAGAGTTCCCCTCCTTCATCTCTTAAGCCTTGTAACAATCTAAGAAAGAGGAGTGAGACTTATAAGGGTTGTCTTCTAAACCCGATAAAAGGAGAAAAGCTGTAAAAGGTGGTTGGCCTTCGCCTATTGAAGGCCTCTAGTGGACGCTAGTGACCTCGTCAGAGGAGGAATCCGAAAGTCGATGTAGGTCACATTGACCGAACCACTCTAAAACTCAGTTTGTATTTACTTTGAACAACTTTCTTTTATAGCAAACTACCTCTCCTCCTTATTGTTCTTTAACTACGTCTACATACGCTTTCACATAAACATCTTCCGAGATCAGCTTTAATCGTATGAAGACTTATGAAACCGACGCTTTTCATTTGTGCAATTTACATTGCTACAAATCACCTTAGTCTTCTCTTGCACTTTCATGAAAGGTTTCAAGTTCATATTCCTTCCGGAACGGATTGAATCGAAACCATTCTCATTGGAATCGATTTTAATCGAAACAAGTTTTTTGAAATAGCGAAAGTTTTTCGCTACACTAATTCACCCCCCCTTCTTAATGCCGCTCTTGACCCTAACATTATAATCACTTACAATAGATCTCAGCATCCTATACAATTTTATAATATTCTCCATAAAGATTCGAGTAATATTAGAAGCATTATAGGGATTACGAATAGCACAAAAGTGAGCATACTTTATAAGGTGATCCACCATAACAAAAATTGTACCTTTTTCTTCTGATGAGGGAAGCTCTTTAATGAAGTCCATTGATATATCAGTCCATATTGAGTTCGGGATGGGTAAAGGTTGCTGCTTTCCAGGACTTGCCATTGTCTCGCCTTTATATCGCTAACATACATCACATTATGTCACAAATTTAGCAATAATATTTTTCATCCCTACCCAATAAAAATTTTGCTTAATTCTCTTATAGGTTCTAATGAACCTGGAGTGCCTAGCCATAGGTGTGGAATGCATCTCTTGAAGGATGGTCTTTATGCAAGTAGAATTTGGCACAAGCATAATGCGTCCCTTATAGCATAATTCTTTTGAGTCTCAATTGTATTGAGTCACGGAGCTTGGTGTTTCCTCCAATTTTTTTATGATCTTATTAGTCTCCAGATCTTCCTACCATTCACTCTTAATATCCTTAAGGAAGTCATTGATCAGAAGTGAAACGACCGAAAATTTAGCTTGATCGGGTAGCCGCGAAAGCGCATCTACAATAACATTTTGTTTCTCCTTTTGTAAGTTATTTCATAATCAGATCCAAGAAGCTTTGTTACCTATTTTTGTTGCTTGGGAGAAGATATCTTCTGCTCCAAGAAATATTTTAGGCTTTTATGGTTGGTCTTGATTTGAAAGCGTCGCCCGATCAAGTACGGTCTCCATTTGGTCACCGCATGCACAATCGTGAGTATCTCCTTGTCATAAATAGTCATCCTGAGATAGAAAGGAAATAATGCCTTACTAGTATAAGTGAGGGGGTGGCCATCTTGCATTAGTATAGCACCAATTCCAACTCCGGAGGCATCAACTTCAAAAACAAAAGTCTTGCCGAAGTTGGGTAGCGCTAGTACGGGCGTTGTCGTCATTGCGGCTTTAAGTTCGTCGAAGGTGGTGATGGCTTTGTCCAACTGTCGGAAAGCATATTTTTTCAACAAGGATGTAAGGGGTGCATTGATATTTCCATAGTTTTTCATGAACTTGCGGTAGTAGCCTATTAAACCGAGAAAGCCACGTAGTAATTTTATGTTCTTCGGGGTCGGCCAGTTCTGCATTGCTTCAATTTTGGAGGGGTCTACTACCATATCTTCCTCTGATATGATATGCCCAAGATATTTCACCTTTTATTAAAGAAAGTTGCACTTTAATTTTTTGACAAAAGAACATGTTCTCGCAAAATCATCAAAACAAGTCATAAGTGCTGGAAATGACTTTCAAGAGAAGGGCTGTAAATAAGGATATCGTCGAAGAAAACCAGCACAAACTTAGAAAGATAATATCAAAAATATCATTCATAAGGCTTTGGAAGGTGGAGGGAGCATTGGTGAGACCAAGGGCATTGCGAAAATTCGTAGTGGTCATTGTGTGTTCGAAAGGCGATTTTCGGTATGTCTTTTTTGCACATCATATTTGATGATACCCGGATTCGATAGTCATGCTTATGAAGACTCATGCTCCCTTTAATTTATTAAAATATATAACTAATGGAATAGGGTACTTGTCTTGATGGTTATGCCGTTGAGAGCTTAGTAATTAACGCACATTCGCCATGTTTCATCCTTTTGTACGAGGAGCACGATGAAGCGGCAGAGCTAGCACAACCTTGGCCAAATAACTTCGTTTCAAGCATCTCTTTAATTCTATGAGCATCTCTTTTATAATAATTTCTATTTCATCCTTTTGGAGATGTGAATACAATATGGCCGAGTATTTGCTGGAGGTTTGCTCGGAAGAATCGGTATACAATGATCATGCCGACGGGTAGAAGGTAGGTTGCGTGGTTCGTCAAATATATTTAAAAATTCAGCAAGCAAAGGAAGTAGGTTTGGGTCTTCAAAGTCTATTGGCTCTCCCTTAGTTTGCTACTCAAGTTCTACCAAAATCTGTTGCATGCTTTGTGCAAAACCTTCTCCATTCGTTGTGTGCAAATTGTCATTACGTTGCCCCTACGTTTCCTATGCAGTATCACCTGTTTCCCTTTACTATAAAATTTCAGAATTAGTTTCACAAAGTTTTAGAAAATATCACATAATATTATTAGTCATTCAATGCTGAGCATGGCCTCATAATCATCAAGAGGGAGGAGGAAGAAATCTACAATTATCTCTTGGTCCTATAGTAACAGTTTCACCCGCAGGCACCTATGATCACACTTCAAAATTCGTCCGTCAGCAACCTTAATGTCAAACTTACTACAATTCTTAATAGATAAGGCCATTCGGACAGCAACCTTTCTGTTCATAAAATTATTAGTGCCATCCGGTGTCAATAAGAATAGTGATAAGTTGTTGCTTCAGAAGTCCTCCCACTTTCATCGTTTGTGGGTTCGCGTAACCGGCAAGGGCATGCATCGTAATATCATCCGGCTATTATTCTTCATCCATGACCTCTTCCTCATGCTCCTGGACCTCCTCCTCAATGTCTTCAAGAGGTTCTATTAGTAGGAGGCGGCCCCTTTTGCAGCGATGATTACAGTTCCACGGCTCGTCGCAATGCCAACAAAGACCCTTTATTGATTGGTCACATAGTTCTTCTCTTGTCAATTTTTTTAGCAGCGAAGGATGGATGAGAGCAGAAGGATATTTATATTCCATAGGCCTAGGAGAGGTTCTCATCCTCCAAGCATCTTAGTTGAGCCATTCTTCTTATATTTGAGCGAAAGAAATCATAGCTGTCATGGTATGGGGCTACCACGCCTTAACCTCCCATTTTATCTCTGGCTTGAGTCCTTCGATGAATGTTCCTAACAATTGATAGTCAAACCAATCATGAGCAAGGTAGGATAGCTTCTCAAACCTGGTGTTAGAACCCTTGTAGATTCTAAGCTTGGGGTTGATCTCTTTAGGGGATCGGCCTCCTGGAACTCTATAGGGGTTCCTTCCTCCAAGTTGCTGCTCAAAGGCTGCAGAAAATATTCATCTATTGCTTGTGAAAAGAGGAGGAATACATGGCTATTTATAGGGTTTCTAAACCCTAACTCCTAATAGGACTCCTACTCAAGACTCCTACTTCTAACTAACTCCTAGTTCTTCTCTAAGAATTAACCACAATACCTTAGCTAGCCTGTTTACCTCTTTATTAAGGGTTGGCTTAGGTAGGTTTTACATGAAAGTCCCTCTCAATTAGGACTCTCCTAGCTAGAGTCCTAACAGACCCGCCCTCTTCAAATCAGTCTTGCCCTCAAGGCTGAGATTCCATGAACTCAAGAAACCGGGTCTTTAGCTCATCATATAGTTCCCATGTGGCATCTTCAAGCAGTAAATTATTCCAATGCACTAGTACTTCAGTAGAGGGACGTCGGCGACGCATCATGATCCTACGATCGAGGATGACTTGTGGTTGGGCTTGAATAACTCCATCCTCAATGGTGTTGGGCAGTTGGATTTGGGGTGACTCGTGTTCTCCCAACTTGGGCTTCAGGCATGACACGTGGAAGACAAGATGAATTTTGGCATCCTCAAGCAATTTAAGTCTGTACGCCATGGCTCCAATACGCTCTGTGATCTGATAGGGCCCATAAAAACGTGGGGATAGCTTCATGGAGGCTCGAGTTTTGATAGAGAGTTGCTTGTATGGCTGTAGTCGAAGATAAACCCAATCTCCTACTGAAAATTCTCTTTCGCTTCATCGTGTGTCGGCTTGCTGCTTCATTCTGGCTTGAGCGATAGAGAGATTATCCTTTAATAGTTGTAGGTGTTTGTCTCTGTCAATCAATTCTTGGTCAACCTGATCTATCTTGGCCAAGCCAATTACATACTTTGGAATCACAGGGGCTGGCCGACCATACAATGCTTCATAAGGGGTACATTTTGTAGATGAATGATATGTAGTATTATACCACCATTCGGCCCAGGGAAGCCATTTCGCCCACTCTTTTGGTCGATCACTGGTGTAACACCGAAGGTACGTCTCTAAACACCTGTTTACCATCTCTGTTTGGCCGTTAGTTTGTGGATGATATGCTGTGCTCATCTTGAGTTTGGTGCCTTATAACTGAAAAACTCGGTCCAAAATTTACTAGTGAAGATCTTATCATGATCACTTACATTGGACCTTGGCATCCCATGCAGTTTAACAATATTTTCTATGAAGATCTGGGCAATACTAGCAGTAGTGTAGGGATTTCTCATAGCACAAAAATAAGCATATTTTGTAAGTCGATCAACCACCATGAGAATTGTGCTTTTACCTTTGGAATGTGGCAGCCCTTCGATGAAGTCCATGGATATGTCAGTCCACACAGAGTCCGGTATGGGTAGTGGTTGTAGCTTCCCTGGATTTGCCACTGTTTCACCCTTGTGCTGTTGACATACATCACATTGTGTCACATATTCAGCAATAATGTTTTTCATCCCTCTCCAATAAAAATTTTGCTTTACACTTTTGTAGGTTCTCAGAAATCCGGAGTGCCCTACTAAAGGTGTGGAGTGCATTTCATGTAGGATAATTGTGATGCAAGGGGAGTCAGGTATAAGCATAATGCGACATTTGTAGCGTAGATCCCTCGAATCCCAAGTATAGTGAGCTATTGCATTTGGATCCTCCTCCAATTTTTTTATGGTGTTGCTAATCTCCGGATCCTTCTTCCATTCTTCTCTAATGTCTTCAAGAAGGCTGGTGGTAGGAAGGGAGATGGCTGAAACCTTAGCTTGCTCAGGTAGTCGTGAGAGTGCATCTACAACAACGTTTTCTTTCCCCTTTTTATAAATAATTTTATAATCGAATCCAAGAAGTTTGGTTACCCATTTTTGCTGCTCAGGGGATGATATCTTTTGCTCCAAAAAGTATTTGAGACTTCTATGGTCAGTTTTAATTTGAAATTGCCGGCCAATCAGGTAGGGTCTCCACCTCGTTACTACGTGCACAATGGCTAGCATCTCCTTATCATATACTAACATATTTTGATGGGAGGGACATAATGCCTTGCTAGTGTATGCGAGTGGTCGACCATCTTGCATGAGAACGGCTCCAATTCTGACTCCAGATGCGTCGGCCTCAATGATGAAGGGTCGGTAGAAATCTGGTAGTGCAAGCACCGGCGTCATTGTCATGGCTACCTTAAGTTTGTCGAAGGCAGTGGAGGCTTTATCCGACCATTGGAAGACATCTTTTTTCAGTAGAGATGTGAGGGATGTGCTGATCTTCCTATAGTCCTTAACAAATTTTCGGTAGTAGCCCGTTAGTCCAAGAAACCCATGCAGTAATTTCACGTTTGTAGGTTTCGGCCAGCCTTGCATTGCCTCAATTTTTGTTGGGTCTACCGCCACCCCTTCTTCTGATATTATGTGCCCAAGGTACTCTACTTTTTGCTGGAGAAAGCTGCACTTTGGTTGCTTAACAAAAAGAGTATTCTCCCGAAGGATCGTCAAAACAATCCGTAAATGCTGAAAGTGACTCTCAAGAGAATGGCTATAAATGAGAATATCATCGAAAAATACCAACATAAATTTACGAAGAAAGCTCTGAAAAATATCGTTCATGAGACTTTGAAAGGTTGAAGGAGCATTAGTGAGTCCAAAAGGCATTACCAAGAATTCATAATGGCCATCATGTGTGCGGAATGCAGTTTTTGGAATGTCGTCTTCACATACTCGAATTTGGTGGTAACCGGATCGGAGATCTAACTTCGTGAAGACTTGGGCTCCTTTTAATTCATCAAGAAGTTCATCCACCACTGGTATTGGGTACTTGTCCTTGACAGTGATGCCATTTAAAGCTCGGTAGTCGATGCACATCCGCCAAGTTCCATCCTTCTTGCGTACAAGTAGCACCGGTGAGGAATAGGGGCTACAACTTGGCCGAATCACTCCTGTTTCAAGCATCTCCTTTATGATCTTTTCAATTTCATCCTTCTGGAGGTGAGGATATCGGTACGGTCGAGTGTTCACTGGTGGCTTGCCCGGAAGGATTGGAATCCGATGGTCATGTTGCCGAGAAGGAGGAAGACTGCGTGGTTCAGCAAAAATGTCAGCAAATTCAGCAAGCAATTAGGCAAGATTTTGATCTTTAATCCCTATTTTCTTCCCCTCTAGTTGCTGCTAGAGATGCATCAAAAAGCCACCATTTACCTTGTGCAAAACTTTCTCCATTTGTTGGGTTGAAACGGTGGTTACATTGCTTCCGCGCTTCCCGTGTAGGATGATCTGTTTGCCTTTGCAGTAGAATTTCATAATTAATTTGGAAAAGTTCCAAGAGACATCACCTAGTGTAGTCAGCCATTCTATGCCAAGCACTATCACGGACTTAGCTGGTTTTGCCTAAGTCGTGTGGCACCCTTGCGTGTCCGTCCGCAAAAGTCAGCCTCCCTAAAACCTCCTATGGTCCCTTAGGACCTACAAAAGAGAAAACGGGTTAGAGAAAATGCCTTACTCGGGATCCATAAGCAATCATCTCCGGAAACACTTCTTAGCCAATGCAAATTACAAACAAACTTTACAAGTTCTAAACAGTTGCACAACAAAGGGGTAAAATGGTCCACTACAGACCGAACTAAAGTGGGACTATTAAGCCTTCGGCCGTCCCTCTACATGCTGTTTAAAGCATGAACTTACCAAAAGGCACAGACATACATAAGCATTACATCAAACATCCTATTTTGAAGTTTGTCCATGACATTCTCCCCTAGTTATTCCTTCGACGTCCTCGTCGAAGCCTTTGCCGACACTACAACTCCTCGCCTATGCTGAGTCTTCAATCTTCTAGTCCAGTTGCAATGCATCTCTTAGCTCCCAACTGCTCTTCGCTGCTGTTTTTGAGTAGTTGAACCTTTGATCCATCATACTGCTTCAACTCGCCAATGACTCTGACTTTAGTGTGGGGTTGGCTGAGTAGTGTTGATCCCTGTTGGTTCCTATGGATCATCCAGATGAAGAAAAAGACCATCCTTACTATGCGCCAGTCTCTCAAATGCCTCATGATGCTTGAACTGGGTGGATGCTTGTTGGAGCTTTAACGAGCATCGCCTCGCAAACTTCTGAAGTTTTGGGTCCTTCCTCCACAAAATTTGTTCATCGACTCTTCTTTCACTTAGTTGTCATTTCCAAGTAGATTCGCAACACTTCTGCTTTCGATTGGCATTCTATTGGGAAATGAAGTGGATAATCTACTCTCAGTAGCACTGATCACCATTGGTGAGGATTTGACAACTATTGTCTTCTAATATCTTCGAAGGGCCTTTGAACCTGTGTAGAGCTCCTCTACTGGATAGATAAGAGAATTGGGGTACTCGGTTTCGCCCATTCTCTTAAGAGTTGAGAAGGCAATGGTTACTTGACTTCACCTGCCTTCTCAAGGGTTGTACTCCATGCATCGAGCTAGTTACTAGCCTTCGCCTACTCTTTGCTCACACTTCTGAAGCACTTGAAGTGTTTGCACTCCTTGCATTGAGTTAGCTACTATGATTCACCTTCTCAATACCATCGAACTTCTAGAATGCAGGAAGTTTTCACCCCAACTTGGAGTAAGTCTCTAATAGTTTTGGTCGCCTTTGGGATTGTACCGTCTTCTCCATCAACCCTGTCGCCTGCTCCACTGAGTAGCAAAGGTACAGCACCACGTACTGCCTGCTTCGTTCCTTGGTCATGCACTCTTGCATGACCCGAAGTCCTTCACTTTCGGCAATCTTGATGAGAAGCTCGTTGACACCGGTCTTATGAAGTTCCTTGGCCTCTACCCTTCAGCCTTGTCTTGGTACTTGGAGTTTGCCTCCACATTCTCCACCTTCTCGGCCCCATTCATGACTAAGCGCTCTCCCTTCATGAGAGCAAGGGATCGATGACTCCACGGAAGTCCCACCTCTGTGGTACCATGGCGTTGCCATGCCCATGGCTCTACTATCCGTCGCCTCACATCTATATCCCTTTCTTCACGATCGGTAGATATGCCTCTGTGACACTCCTCTGAGTCCACCTCCATTCTAACCAATGCTTGATTTGGGTAGCTAAGTCCCTCTAGACTCATCGTTGCTTCCTCGCCCCTTTCGACCCTCCCCCTGCTTCAACACCTTTGTGTTCTCCAAGCAGATCCCTTTGGTCGATGGAAAGACAGACTGCAACTCCCATGCATGGCCTTTGCCATCACATTATAGGGTTTGCACCAATTCTGTTCTCCTTAGCTTCCTTGGTAGCAACGTTCACTTACTCGACCTTGTCCTCTGACTTGCCGGGCTCCCTTAAGCGAATATGGGCTCTGGAGCAGTCCAACTCTCTAACTTGCTTCGATCATACCTCTGCATGATCAAGTCCCTCTCATGGGACTCATTGGCACTTGCATTCGAACATTTTTCTTGGTGGAACACAGCCCCCATATGCTGATGGCCAAGGCTTCTATCCGATGCAAAATTCGATGCACGCACAGAAGACCCACCTCTGCGGTACCATGGCCTTCACTCCTTGAATCCATAGCCCTTCTTGCCGTCATGTTGTTTACCGAAGTGGAGCTGCCAGTAGCTCTTGATCATACCTCCGTATGATAAAGTCCCTCACGGGATTTTACCCGTGTGTATCGCATTGCCACGAACTGTTCCACCACAATCCGCTGCACCATGTCGCCTCCTGGTGACATCTCTATTGCCTTCTGATCCTTGTGGAATGAACTCGAATTGTGGTCCCTCCATTTGTGGTCTCTGCCACCATATTGCAGGGCCTCTTCCACTTTCGATTGTGTTCACTCCTTTGGCAATCGACCTTCATCCACCCACTCTTGGGTCACACCTAGACGAAGCACCGCTCTAGGATAGTCCATCGCCTAGTAGCTCCTGAAGTCCACCGACTTCACTACAATTAGTGCACCATTGTCTGGATCCTGGGCCTCTGCCCCTACCAGCATAATCTCCGTTGTGCATCGCTCCCTTTCATGGCAACTTGAATGGCAACACTGTGGCATATTCTTCAAGAGTACCCGCCTCCATGTCCTCTTGCCCCGTGCCAAGGCCTTCTGAACCCAACTTTGCGTCCGCAAGCTGAGTCGCCTCAGTTCCTCCATCAAATGCTTCTTCGAGATAAGGTACATGTGCCTAGAAGCTCCCTTCGTCTTTGGCACCATGCAATACGAGTCTGCTCCATCAGAAATGAAGGACCCATGGAATAACATGATCCTGCTCTTGCCTCTACAAGAGTTCATGTCCTTGACCTCTATCCAACGA
This sequence comes from Musa balbisiana, assembly GCA_004837865.1. Lineage (NCBI taxonomy): Eukaryota > Viridiplantae > Streptophyta > Magnoliopsida > Zingiberales > Musaceae > Musa > Musa balbisiana. Next base: position 22,309,262 of record CM017197.1, read on the forward strand.
AAGCTCTGCGCCTCTTCTCCATGTTCCATCTTCTATGCCAGCTCACTTCATGCGGCTTGGGTACTTCGCCAAGTTACACCCAAGTTGCTTCGCTCCTCGTTTTTGCATTGAGTTGATAGTGGCCCTCGCGCCCACCATTCCACGGGTCAGCCCTCCCTTGAGTCTGATCTCTATATCGACTCTAAGTGTGCCTTCATTTGTGTTGCTTTGGGTCGCTCCCCCACTTGATCTCGTAATGCATCCACCAATGCATTCTCTCAAGCGAGATCATGCGACGACTCCTCGCCACTAGCTTGGTCCATTGAGCTTTGTGGAGTTGTTTTTTTTTTTTTTTTTTTGAGGTACTACTACTCAACATGTGCTATCTATTGCACGTGATTCTCCCTCTGGAGAATCGGGACTTATCCCTCTTGGATATCCATCCCATTGGAGCAACATCTCTCTTCATTTCGGAGACCACCATCCCCTTGGAGTACTCCGATTTGCTGACAAACTGCGCACTGTTCTGCCTCCTGCAAACGCACTTGCTAGATTGCGACTCCACGTCAATACAGCCCCCACTACACCACTCAAGGCCTAGCAACATGCTGAACTCGCTGCACACTTCAGCCTCCTACGGACGTATCCTTCACATGCCGAAGAGAAAGTTTCAATGCTCCATGGCGCTAAGTTTCGGTCGCCTTGGGATGGTCACGAACAATCCATCGTCCGCATACAAGCCCTTGTATGAGTACCGAATTCTTCGAGTTAGCAATTCCTCTCACCTCTGTGAGCTTTGCACAACTCTTTCGGTCGCTAAGCAACTCATTCCACCTTGCATGGTCTCATCCTTTACCAAACGCCTCGCTTGCCTTGAGCACCATCAAGTATAGTTGCCAACGTTGAGCAATAGCTCAAACTCAACCATCCCAACCTTTGTGCGCTTCGCATTCTTCCCAGCTTGCTCGTCCTCGTGGTGCCACTCACGCGAAGGGCTGGCCATTCCTCTAAATGCCAATCTCAGATGCTCGCTCCTTTGAGCGACTCTATTTCCCTACATCGTCATGCCCGTTTTCCCCAAAACGATCGCGTGTGCTGACTGCCCTCAATGCAGTCCCGCTAGGTCCCCCACGTTTGCATGCTAAGTGTTTCTATGAGTGCTTGTCCTGCTTTGATACCATCTATCACGGACTTAGCTAGTTTTGCCTAAGTCGTGCGGCACCCTTGCGTGTCCGTCCGCAAAGGTCAACCTCCCCGAAACCTCCTATGGTCCCTTAGGACCTACAAAAGAGAAAATAGTTTAGAGAAAACGCCTCACTCAGGATCCACAAGCAATCATCTCCGGAAACACTTCTTAGCCAATGCAAATTACAAACAAACTTTACAAGCTCTGAACAGTTGCACAACAAAGGGGTAAAATGGTCCACTACAGACCGAACTAAAATGGGACTATTAAGCCTTCGGCCGTCCCTCTACATGCTATTTAAAGCATGAACTTACCAAAAGACACGGACATACATAAGCATTACATCAAACATCGTATTTTGAAGTTTGTCCATGACAGCACGGCCTCATAGTCATCAATTGGAAGGAGGAAGAAGTCGGTTATAATTTCTTGGTCTTGCAGCAATAGTTTCACCTGCGGGCATCTTTGGTCGCACTTTAGAATTCTGCCGTCAGTAACCTTTACATCGAACTTGCTGCAACCTTCTATATGTAGTGCCATCCAAGCAGCAACCTTACTGTTTAGGAAGTTATTAGTGCTGCCCGTGTCGATGAGAATAGTGATCGGTTGTTGTTTGAGAAGGCCTCCAACTTTCATCGTTTGTAGGTTGGAGTAGCCAGCTAATGCGTGTACCATAACGTCGGTTGATTGTGGCTCTTCTTCCACATCTTCTTCATTATGTTCCAAGCTCTCTTCTAGATGTTCAATGACCTCTTCTTCTACTGGTTCAATCATAAGAAGCCTCCCTTTTCTACAGCGATGCTCGCGGCTCCACGGCTCGTCACAATGCCAACATAACCTCTTCGCAGATCGCTCCTGAAACTCTTCTCTTGTCAACCTTTTTGGTGCAGGTGCTCGGTTAATAGTAGGGGGGGTTGAGGGCTTTAGTATTGCAAGTCAAGGAGCGATCCTAGTCCTCCGGGCATCATGGTTCAATCGCTCCTCTTGAAGTCGTGCGAAAGAGATGGCTGCCATAAGCGTGTATGGTTGTCGCGCTTTAACTTCTCCCCGGATTTCCGGCTTCAAGCCCTCAATGAAGGTCCCCAATAGCTATTTTTCGGACCAATCACGAGTTTGATTAGATAATCTTTCAAACCTGGTTTGGTATTCCTGAATGGTGGAGGTTTGTCGGATCTTTGCTAGTTGTCCGTCAATGTTCTCGTAATCGGTTGGTCCGAAGCGGATTAGCAGTCCTTCTTTGAATTGTCGCCATGAGAGTACTCCATGAGTGCGTTCAAACTAGTCAAACCACTGTATAGCATCCCCTTCAAGATGTATAGCTGCAATTTCCACCATAGATGCGTCCACGATTTTGTGGTACCGAAAATATCGCTCCGCACGCGAGATCCAACCAATCGGGTCCCCTTCTTCTCATCTAGCGAAGTCCACCCTCATGCATGGATAGTTGAGGTCAGTTATAGAACCTCCCCTCTCTTGGAAGTCATCTCTTCGGGCTTGGTGCGATTGGTTAGAGCTCTCTCCTTGATGTGATTTCTTCGGGCTTAGCGGTCGGCCCAAACTGAGTTCGGTAAAGAGAGTCCGAATCTTATCCTCTATTCGTGCCTCGAAGGCTTCAAATTTAGCATTGATTGCCTCTTCAGATGCCATATTATATGCCTCCAAACCTGTGATATTAAGATCTCTTTTTTGTTTTTGGGTTAACGGCATGTATAGGTTGAGAGAAGTGATGGTCGTAAGGGTTGGTGGATTGGTGGATGTAGGCTGCGATTTAGGCTTATTTTGTGGCTGTTTTGGGTGCAGTTTGAGGGTGTGGTTTGGTAGAGTTTTAGGGCTATGGATGAAAGTTTTAAATCTGTGGTAAATGACAGCAAAGGTTTGATAGAAATCAGTGGAAGTTTGCTGTAGAATTGTGTTGTCTTGTAAGAGCAGAATTGTTGTCGAAGAAACAATGGTTTCTCGACGAAATTTCCACCAAAAACTTGAGAGATTAGAGGAAGGAATTGACAGCAAAATCTCAGTTTATATGACAGCAAAGATGTCCAATTTAATCAAGAAAATTTCAACAGTATAATAGCAGGGAAATTGGTGTAAGTTGCGATAGCAGAATTCTCGTCGAAAAATTTCAGCGGTTTGCGACGAAAATTTGCAATAACACAAAATCGTTTTTAGAGATGAATTCCTCAATTGATCAATCTTAGATAGAAGCCAAGATGATTTATGAAGTGTATAGGAAATTTTGTTCAAAAAATATTGCAAATAGATCGGTTAAGGCAACAATATGCGGCTGAAATTTTCTACAGCATAGATTTTCAATTGTAGCAGATTGGATGTAAAACATCAGCAGTTTATATTAAGAATTTTTCAATGAAACAAAAGGGAAATCTACTGTTAGGAAGTGTCAAAGCTATCATAAAAATTTCGTAGAAATTTGGACAGAAAAAATATAGTAGGAAGATCAAACAAACTGTGCTATGCGGTTGGAATTCTACAATGTATCTTTCGTCGTAGAGATGAACACTTTGTGACGAAAAGTTTATGTAGCAATATAGGAACAATTTTTTTTTTTGAATAAGGATAACCAAATTGCAGCAGGAATAAGGTACGAAACCAGAACCTATTGCAATTCACGGGGAGATCAAAGAATGATCCGCGGTGGTGGAGATGACGGTGGAATTTGGCGACGATCTTTTAAGCAATTGTGGGAATTGCTTTGGGCAGCTGTGGAGAGATGATTGATGGCTGTGGAAGGGTAGCGAGACGCCAAGAATGCTACTCTGATACCAAGTGTTAGAACCCTTGTAAATTCTAAGCTTGGGGTTGATCTCTTTAGGGGATCGGCCTCCTGGAACTCTATAGGGGTTCCTTCCTCCAAGTTGCTGCTCAAAGGCTGTAGAAAATATTCATCTATTGCTTGTGAAAAGAGGAGGAATACATGGCTATTTATAGGGTTTCTAAACCCTAACTCCTAAAAGGACTCCTACTCAAGACTTCTACTTCTAACTAACTCCTAATATGACTCCTACTCAAGACTCCTACTTCTAACCAACTCCTAGTTCTTCTCTAAGAATTAACCACCATACCTTAGCTGGCCTGTTTACCTCTTTATTAGGGGTCAGCTTAGGTAGGTTTTACATGAAAGTCCCTCTCAATTAGGACTCTCCTAGCTAGAGTCCTAACACCTGGTTTGATACTCTTGAATCGTATAGGTTTGCCGAATCTTTACGAGTTGGCCATCGATATTTTCATACTCCGTAGGTCCGAAACGATTCAATAGTGTGTTCTTAAATTGATTCCACATCAGAGCCCCATGATTATATTCCAACTAATTGTACCATTGAATAGCATCTCCTTCAAGGTGGATAACAACAATTTCGACCATAGCATCATCCGACGTTCGGTAGTAGCGAAAGTAACATTCAACACGCGAAATCCACCCCGTCAGGTCTCCTTCTTCCCATTGCAGAAAGTCCACCCTCATGAGTGGCTAAAGCTTATCTGAGGGCTGTCCCTTCTTCTTTGGAGGCCTCTTTGAACTCTCTTCTCACTAAAATTTGGTTGGACCCGGCAGTTGTCTAATTCTAAATTCTACAAACAAAGCATGCAATTTGTCCTCCATGCACGATTAAAGCTGCGATTCAATATGAGATTCCAATGCTTAAATTTTGGCATCAATTGGTTCTTGAGAAGCCATAGCATATGCCTATAGATTAGAGATGTCCCTGTCTTTTTTTTGTTGATGTCTTAATGGCATGGGGTGGTGGAAGGTTCAGAAAAATTGAGGATCACGGAAAGTTATTGCAGCAGGTTTTTACATCTAAAGTGTAGCAATTTGGTCATAAAAGGTCTATGGTTTATATTGAGAATTTTTTGACGAAAACAAAGGAAAATCCTCTATTATAAAGTGTCAAAGCTATTGTAAAAATTTCATAGAAATTTGGATAGAAAAAATATAGTAACAAGATCAAATAAACTGTGCTATGTGGTTGAAATTCTACATTGCATCTTTCGTCATAGAAATAAAAACTTTACGATAAAAAATTTATGCAGCAATATAGGGACAAATTTTTGTTTGGATTTTTTAATAAGGATAAGTAAATTGTAGCAGTAGTAAGGTTGAAATCCAGAACTTGTTGCAATTTACGAGGAGATCAAAGGATGATTCGTAGTGGTGGAGATGATGACGGAATTCGGCGACGATCCTTTAAGCAATTGTGGGAATTGCTTTGGGTGGTTGTAAAGGGCTGATGGATGGCTATGGAAGGGCAGCGAGATACCAAGAATGCTAATCTGATACCAAGTGGTAGAATCCTAGTGGATTCTAAGCTTGGGGTTGATCTCTTTAGGTGATCGGCCTCCTTGGAACTCTATAGGGGTTCCTTCCTCCAAGTTGCTGCTCAAAGGCTGCTAAAAAGATTAATCTATTTCTTATTAAAAGAGGATGAATATATGACTATTTATAAGGTTTCTAAACCCCAACTTCTAATAGGACTCCTACTCAAGACTCATATTTCTAACCAACTCCTAATGTTTCTCTTCATGATCTTTAATAAGAGTCGGCTAGGTAGGTTTTACATGAATACCCCTTTCAATGAAACTCAATTAAGACTCTCCTAGCTAGAGTTCTAACAACATACCACTCCATCTATTATTGGAAATGTGATATGAGTTCTCTTCTCTATTGTTAGGAATATTAGAATCTTAATGGCACTAAGAGGAGAGGGGGTGAATTAGTGCTATGGAAAAAATTAACCAACCTTAAAGCTTGATCGTAAAATCCATATTGAAAACACAATTAACCAAATATTAAGCACGAGTAAGGTTTGTGAGTAAAATGAATAATAATAAATAAGCAATCATAAACAAAATTCATAAGAGAAGGAATGCAAATCAATTTATAGTAGTTCGGTCTTTCCAACCTATGTCCACTCCCGATTTTTCTTCTCTTAAGGCTACCAGCTTTCACTACTGATCTTCTTTCTATTGAGCGAAGATCAACTACACTTATTACAACTTTTATCTTTTTTATAGATCTAAGAGAGAACCTTTACACTAACTCTTTTATAAGAGATCTCTCACCTCCTACAACTTATTATCATAACTAAACTCAAAAGGGAGAAAGAGACTTAAACAACACTCTAAAAGAGAGTTATAACACTACACAAACTCAAGAATAGATGCTCCATCAATCAAAACTAAGTGAGGTATTTATAGGCCCCAAAAGGGTTCAAAATTAGGCCTAAAAATTTAAATCCCTAAAAATGTTGGGATACAAGCGATACTATTACTAACACTTGTTGAATCTCAGATTTTGATGATAAAATCAATTGGTAAATTATTTGATCAAATCTATATGTTGTGAAAAGTATGTAGGATTAACTATGATAGCAATCAAGGCATAAAGCAAAATGAAGTACTAGAGTCAAGATCGAGATTTCGTTAGGAGTTTGAGAGTTCGTCTGAAGTCCGGATATTCATCTGAAGTTCTAGCAAAATTGACCGAGTAGTCTAAGAGCTTGCTAAAGAAGCTTATCAGAACTTGCCAAAAAGATCATCGTGAAGTCCAGAAGCTTGTCGGGAGTCCGTTGGAATATTGCCGAGAGATCGTTGGAAGTTCGCTAGAAGATCACCGGAAGAAACCTAGACTAATTGGACATGATTTGCTTAGTGTATGCCTTAAGAATCATAGTTAGCATGTAACTAGGGTTAGGTTTAAGGGTTAATCTCATTAACTCAGTTAAGGGCCAATTGGGCTTGTAATTAGATTGGTTTGGGCCAGATTCAAGGCCCAACCAGGTTGTTGGACCCTATCTAACAATGGCATCGCTAGACTAGGGAGGTGGAACCACCTAGGGAATGGTCTCCTAGGTGGTTTAGGTGGAGGTACCATTAGTAGTTATTACTTGCCAGGTGGTGGTACCACTAGAGCTCAGTATCTAAGACTTTATCACGAGGGGGTATCGCTAGACTAGGCGGTGGTACCACCTAGTGTTAGAGTATCAAGCGGTGGTGCCATCCAATATTGGCAGTAGTACTGCCAATACCCCAAAAATCCAGGATGAGACACTTTTTGGCTCTAATTTTGAAGTCATTGGGGCCTATAAATACCCCACCCTTTTCTGCATGAAAGATAATAAAGTACAATCAAAGTGTTGGGGTATTAAAAGTGTTGTAAAAGCGAGAAGAGTCCTCCTCCCTCTCTTTAACTTTGTAATCATCCAAGAAGAGGTATGAGGCTTATAAGGGTTATCTCCTAAACCCGTGAAAAGAAAAAAGTATTGTAAAGAGGTGGTTGGTCTTCGCCTATTGAAGAAAGACTATTAGTAGATACTGGTGACCACAACGGAGGAGGAATCGGAAGTGGATGTAGGTCACAACGACCGAACCACTATAAATTCTAGTGTGTTCATTTATTACTGTTTAATCTCTATATTTTATTCAACTTTACTTTATTAAAAATAGTTCAATCCCCTCTTCTCTACTCATTCAAGAAAAACAAAATGGTTTTCGTCAGAATCAAATTTTATCATATGAAGATTTTTAAATTGACATAATTTTTTTGCTGCACTAATTCACCCCCATCCCCCCTCTTAGTGCCGCTTTGATCCAAACAATTGGTATCAAAGTAATGTTACTTTCATTTTGGTTTGAAACCCAAGAGAAATGGCATTTATCGACAACTAAGAGGGTCACTCAATTATACATCCACCCATGTTCAATGGGATGGATTATACATATTGGAAGACTAGAATAAAGATTTTTCTAATTTCTATGGATTTTGAGTTATAGAACATTGTGGAAAATGATTTTCAAAAGTCATCTCTTCCAATAAATGATTAGAATGAGTTGGAGAAGAAGACTTTCTCCTTAAATGCAAAGGCTATGAATGTCTTGTTTTGTGCTTTAGATATAAACAAGTTCAATCAAGTGTCTATTTGTGAAATGGCTTTTGATATTTGGTACACACTCGAAATCACTCACGAAGGCACTAGTAGAGTAAAGGAGTCCAAGATAAATCTTTTAGTTCATACTTATAAATTATTTTGGATGAAGTCAAGCGAAACTATTGTTGACATGTACCCCCGTTTTATAGATGTCATCAATAGTTTAAAAGCTCTTAGCAAATATTTTTTGAACTTTGATTTGGTTAATAAAATATTGAGATCCCTTCCAAAGAGTTGGGACCCTAAAGTAATAGTCATTCAAGAGGCCAAGGATTTGAATAATTTTCCTCTCGAAGTACTTATTGGGTTATTAATGACCTATGAGATGACTTGCAATGCTCATAAAGAGCTTGAGAATAACCTTCCAAAAAATAGGAAAGATATGGTACTAAGAACTCATGAAGACCACTTGAAAGAAAATTCAAGTGATGAGGACTATGATGATGACTTGGCACTCTTGACAAGAAAGTTCAAAAATTCATAAAAAGAAATAAATCTAAAAATGACACTAAAAACAAAATTGAACCGAAGAAAGAATAAGTTATATGCTACGAATTCAAAAAGCTAGGATATTTCAAAAGTGAATGTCCCCGAGTAAAAAAGAAACAACCAAAGAAGAAGAAGGTACTTAAAGCAACATGGGATGACTCGAGTGATTCTGAAGGCAAAGAATAAAGCAACAAAGAGATCGCCAACTATACACTAATGGCTATCGAAGATAAGGTGTAAGTAGTTCATTAGATGTAAATTTATCTTTTAATGAGTTTTTAAGTGCTTTTCATGAATTATTTGATGAATATAGAATTATGAATAAAAAGTTTAATTCTTTGAAAAAAGGAGCATGCCCTTTTAAATAATAAATTTGAAAAACTTAAGCATGATAATCCTTCATTGCCTCTATGCACTAAGTGTGAACACTTAGAGGCATGTGAGAAGGAAAACTTACTGTTCAAAGAAACCTTAGAAAAGTTTAAGATTGGTAGCAAGTCCTTAAACATGACCTTGCTAATAAGGGTCATGTTCATAAAAGTGATGGAATCGGACTTATGAGTAGCTCTCACCAAAATCCAACCACCTTTGTTAAAGGCCCTACCTTGCATGTATCACTCTACACTAAATGCAACTTTTATTGTAAACTCAGACATGTTGCATATAAATGACCACTTAAGAGATATAGTCCACACAAATTGATTTGGGTTCCTAAAGGAACCATAAAAAACTTTATACAAAATGATAAGTTGAATAGATAGATTTTTGAGGTACCAAGGTCAAATGATTACCTAAAAATCACTCTTTTTTGTAGAAATGTTTACCATCACAAGCTAGGAGCAAGAGATGGTACCTTGATAGTGGATGCTCAAAGCATATGACTAGAGATCCATTTAAATTCTCTAAACTCACTAACCTAAACGAAGGGTATGTCACCTTCGGAGATAACAAGAAGGGTAAAATTATTTGCAAAGGAACCATAGGTAACGAATCCAACTTTTTAATTAAAGATGTGTTATTGGTTGATGGATTAAAGTATAATCTTTTGAGCATTAGTCAATTGTGTGATAAAGGATACATTATTAGATTTGAATCCAATGCTTGCATTATGGAACAACTATACAAAAACAATTCTATGATTGCCCTAAAACAAAATAATGTATGCACTATTGACATTGATGATCTTTATAATGAAATGTGTTTTTCGGTTTTGAATGATGATGCTTGGCTTTGGCATAGGCGATTAGGTCATGCTAGCATGAAACTAATCTCTCAAATCTCATCCAAAAAACTTATAAGAGGTATTCATAATATTAAGTTTGTTAAAGATAATATGTGTGATGTATGTCAATTAGGAAAATAAATAAAGGGAGCTTCAAACAAAAGAATCAAATAAGCACCTCTAGACTATTGCATTTAATCCATATGGATTTGTTTAGATCAATTAATACATCAACCTTAGGAGGTAACAAATACACCTTTGTAATCATGGACGATTATAGTAGATACACTTGGACATACTTCTTGGCACACAAAAGTGACTGCTTTAGATATTTTTTCAAGTTTTGTTAACTTATTCAAAATGAAAATGGCTTTATGATTTCATCAATTCGGATTGATCACGATGGCAAATTTCAAAACTGTGATTTCTAAATTTTTTGTAAATCTAATGGATACAATCATAATTTTTCTACTGCGAGAAATCCTCAACAAAATGGAATAGTAGAAAGAAAAAATAGAAATTTACAATAAATGACAAGAACCATATTTAACGAACATAGCTTACCTAAATATTTTTTGGCCGAAGCCGTAACACGGCATACTATGTCATAAATAGGATTCTAGTAAGACCATTACTTTTCAAAACTCCTTATGAATTATAGAATGACAAAAAACCCAATGTTTTGTATTTTAAAGTTTTTTGTTGTAAATGTTTTATCTTGAATGAAAAAGATGCCTTAGGAAAATTTGATGTAAAATCCGATAAAAGTATTTTTCTTGGTTATTCTTTTATTTCAAAAGTATTTCATATCTTTAATAAAAGAACTTTGGTCATAGAAGAGTCTACTCATGTTGTCTTTAATGAAGTCTCTGAATTTAAGAAAAATGATTTTAATTATTATCTTAATTTTGATGCTTTGAATTTAAATAAACCCTCTCCTCTAACTAGCTACTTGGATACATCTTCTTCCAAAACATCAAAATATTGTCTTTAATAAAAGAACTTTGGTCATAGAAGAGTGTATTCATGTTGTCTTTAATGAAGTCTCCGAATTTAAGAAAAACGATTTTGATGATGATCTTAATTTTGATGCTTTGAATTTAAATAAACCCTCTCCTCCAACTAGTTACTTGGATATATCTTCTTCTAAAACATCCTTACCTAATAAATGGAAATATGTAGATGCTTATCCTAAGGAACTAATTATAGGAGACACATCAAAGGGTGTTCAAACTCGTTCTTTATTTAAAATTTTTTATGTCAACGCCACCTATCTTTCTTAAATTGAATCGAAATGCATTGACGAAGCCTTGAAAGATGATTCATGGGTTATTGCAATGCAAGAAGAGTTGAACCAATTTGAGAGTAATGAGATGTAGAAGCTTGTTCAAAGACCTAGTGACCATTTAGTTATTGGTACTAAATGGGTCTTTAGAAACAAGCAAGCCTTAATTTGTATCATGGTTAGAATAAGGCAAGATTATTGGCCAAGGGTTTTAACCAAGAAGAAGGTATTGATTATAAAGAAACATTTAACTCTTGTGGCAAGATTAGAAGCCATAAAACTGCTCCTTACCTATGCTAGTAGTAACAATTTTAAGTTATTAATGGATGTAAAATGTGCTTCTTAAAGGCTTTATTTATGAAGAAGTGTATGGTGAACAACCCATCTAGATTTGAGAACTCTCTTCTTCCTAATCATGTGATTAAGTTAACCTAAAGCTCTATATGGATTAAAACAAGCTTCGATGGCTTGGTATGAGAGACTTAGCTCCCTTTCTTACGAAAATAATTTCTCTAAAGGCAAGGTCGATACTACATTGTTTATTAAAAATTTTGAAAATGACTTTCTTGTTGTTCAAATTTATGTTGATGATATTATTTTTGGTTATACAAATGAGTCCTTATGCGAATCATTTACCAAGAGTTTGAAATGAGTCTAATGAGTGAACTAACTTTCTTTTAGGCTTACAAAATCAAACAACTTAGTGATGATATTTTTCTTAGTCAAACTAAATCTATATTAGAATTACTAAAATGGTTTAATACTAATGGTTTAAAAGCTATCAATACTCTTGTGAGTACCTTCAGTAAGTTAGAAATGGACAAAAGTGGATAAACTTTGATCAAAAAACTTATAAGGGTATGATAAGTAGTTTACTATACCTCACTGCAACTAGATCGGACATTATGTTTAGCATAGGACTTTGTGCTAGATTTTAATCTAATCCTAAGCTATCTTATCTTAAAGCAGTTAAAAGCATTCTTAGATATCTTAAAGGAACCCCTAATCTAGGATTATGGTATCCAAAATCTAAAAATTTTGAATTAATTACCTATGCTGATGTGAATTTTGTTGAATGCAAATAAGATAGTAAAAGCACATCCAGGATATGTCAATTCTAGGTCATGCACTTATTTCTTAGTCTTCGAAGAAACAAAACTTAGTTACATTATTTACAACCGAAGCGGAGTATATAGCAACTAGTGTATATTGTGCACAAGTTGTATGAACGAAAAATACATTAGAAGATTATAAGATTCACCTTAAAAATATTCCCATGAAATGTGATAACACAAGTATAATATGTTTAACAAAAAATCTTATTCAATACTCTAGAACTAAACATATTGACAGTAGGCATTATTTAATAAGAGATCATGTTAATAACCACGACATATCTTTAGAGTTTATTGATACGAAACATCAATTAGCCGATGTCTTTACAAAACCTTTAAATGAAAAATAATTTGATTTTATTATAGGAGAGTTAGGGATGTTAAATTGTCCGAATGCATGAGTTTGTTGTATATCCTTTCTGGACTTTCTCAATTTTTTAAATAAAACTTTCATGAAATTATTTCATTTCGTAAATAAGGCTTTCATGAAATCTGGAATATCAATTTACTTGGTATCAAATTTATTTCATACCCTTGCTCCATCACTTAATGATTTTTGATACACTTAGTCCCTTCATTCATAGATTTCATTGACAAATACATCTCTCATTGATTTCATTCATGGATTTTTTATCCTTCATTTGATGCTCATTTCCCATGAATTCTTCTTTACTCTTCTCATGAAAAAAGAAATTTTATAGACTTTTAGTATGTGATAATCACTTGCAAGAATAAAGATTTGATTTTGTATGGACATCTTGATCCTTTTAGTGAATCCTTTCTTTTTATTAAAATAGAAGCTTGATTTGATAATACTCATTTATTGTTTTGGATTTGCCTTGGTTTATATCCTTTTATGAATTTGGTTCTTGATATGATAAAACTGATTTACTCTTCTTCCTCTTCCTCTTATTTTTTATGACTGAGGAAGAAAGAAACTTGAACAGAACCAAAAAGCTTTTGCACATCTAAAGTAAAAATGTTGGCTTATCCATTTTAAAAACCAAAAGTAGTTATCATGCAAGGTTTTTGCTTACCTTCCTTTTTGGCTTGGATAAATAGGTGTGGAACTTACTTGAATTTTTTTTTTTTAAACACACTTGTATTGTTGAATGGTTCTCCTTTTTTGTTAATGACAAAGGGGGAGAAATGTGGCAAATTGATGACAAATTGGCATTATGAATAATATATAAAATATATCTTCTTGTAAATACTTGAATGTTTTGCGAATGCTTGAAATATGACTGGAATCATCAAATGCATCACAACACATCTCAAATACTTGAAACATATCAAAATGTACTGCATATGCATCATATGAAATGCTTAATAAATGTCTATCATTATAATAAGGTATCATGCGCTCAATTTCCTACTTACAATTGATATCATGCCTTAGATTGATGATATTGTCATCTTTGAAATTTGAATATTGCTAAATTTCATATTAAAATTCATATCATACTTGAAAATGATGATTGTTTATTATCATTCTATATTGGACTTAAAAATGGATGTCATACCTTGACATTATTTGTATTGTGATAAATACATGGTATCGTAGTTTGAGGTGGTAAATCATGATTGGTATCATGATGTGCATATCGATAAGTTTAAATGCATATAACTTATTGGTTTGATGCTTCAATTCAAAGGCCTTGAATTCAAGAGTAACTTTTCTATAGATAGGGGGGAGTTAAGGTTAACTCCATCATCAATTGATTGTCATTATCAAAAAGGGAAAGATTGTTGAATCTCAGATTTTAATGATGAAATCAATTGGTAAATTATTTACCAAATCTTGTTGAGAAATGTGTGCAAGATTAACTACAATAGCGATCAAGACATAAAGCAAAACGAAGTGTCAAAGTCAAGATCGAGATTTCGTTAGGAGTTTGAGAGTTCATCGGAAGTCTGAAGGTTCGTTGGAAATGCTATCGAAATTAATCAAGAATAATCTCATCGGAACTCGCCAAAAAGATCATTATGAAGTCCAGGAGCTTGCTGAAAGTCCATTGGAAGATTGTTGAGAGATCGTCGTGTTAGAACCCTTGCAAATTCTAAGCTTGGGGTTGATCTCTTTAGGAGATCGGCCTCCTTAGAACTCTATAGGGGTTCCTTCCTCCAAGTTGCTACTTAAAGGCTGTAGAAAATATTCATCTATTGCTTAAGAAAAGAGGATGAATACATGGCTATTTATAAGGCTTCTAAACCATAACTCCTAATAGGACTCTTACTCAAAACTCCTACTCCTAACCAACTCCTAATAGGACACCTACTCAAGACTCCTATTCCTTTATAACTCATAATACTTCTCTAAGAAACAACCTCCTAACCCTAGTCGGCCTCTTCACCTCTTTAATAGGGGTCGGCTAGGTAGGTTTTACATGAATGCCTCTCTCAATTAGGACTCTCCTAGCTAGAGTCCTAATAGACCCACCCTCTACAAATTAGTCTTGTCCTCGAGGCTGACAATCCATGAATTCTAAAAATTTGATCTTCAAGTCATCATAGTTCTCTCAAATGACAACTTTTGCTGATAAGTTCACCCACTATATTAGGACTTTAGTAGTGGGTCATCGTCGTTGAGTCACAATTCGTCGATCAATAATGGCACTCAGTTGGGTCTGAAGTTCTCCTTGGGTAGTTATATTTGGTATATGGCTTTGGGCTGTCTTGTTTTGCCCTAGCTTGAGCTTTAAACATAACACATAGAAGACTAGATGGATTTGGGAGCTGGCAAGTAGGTCCAATCTGTATACTATAGCTCCGATGCACTACAAAATTTTGTAGGGTCCATAGAACCGAGGTGAAAGCTTCATAGATGCTTTGGTCTGGATTGATGTTTGCTTGTATGGCTAGAGTTGTAGGAAGACCCAATCTCTTACTGAAAATTCTCTTTCACCTTTGTGTTGATCATATTGTTGTTTTATCCTTGCTTGAGTTACAGTGAGATTATTTTTTAGTAACTTCAGCATTTTGTCTGTCTTGTAGTTCCCTATCTACTTATTCCACCTTAGAGGTGCCCAACACATATTTTGGGATCACATAGGGAGGTCGATCATTCAAAGCCTCATAGGGAGTACATTTTATGGATGAATGATAAGTTATATTATACCACCCTTCGGCCCAGGAAAGCCACTTTGTCCACTATTTTGGTCGGTCACTAATGAAGCATCTTAGGTATGTCTCCAAGCACCTGTTCACCACTTCAGTTTGGCTATCGGTTTCTGGGTGATACGCTATCCTCTTTTTCAATTTAGTGCCCTACATCTGGAATAACTCTGTCCAAAATCCGCTCATGAATATACAAGTAGAATTTGGCACAAGCACATTGCATCCCTTATTGCACAATTCTATTGAGTCCCAACTATAATGAGCCACAAAGCTTGGTGCTTCTTCCAATTTTTTTATGATCTTACTAGTTTCCGAATCTTCCTACCATTCTCTCTTAATATCCTCGAGGAAGTTGTTGGTCGGAAGTGAAACGACCAAAAATTCAATTTGCTCTGGTAGCCGTGAAAACGCATCTGCAACAACATTCTCTTTCCCGTTTTTATAAGTTATTTCATACTCATATCCAATAGGCTTTGTTATCCATTTTTGCTACTCGAGGGAAGATAACTTCAGCTTTAAGAAATACTTTAGGCTTTTATGGTCAATCTTGATTTGAAAGCGTCACCCAATCAAGTACGATCTCCATTTGGCCACACATGCATAATCGCGAGCATCTCCTTGTCGTAAATAGTCATTCTGAGATGGGAAGGAGATAATGCCTTACTAGTATAAGTGCGGGGGTGGCCATCTTGCATTAGTACAGCACCAATTCTGACTCCGGAGGTATCTATTGAATCTCGAATTTTGATGATGAAGTCAATTGTCATATTTTATCTAATCCATATGTTAAGATAAGTATGCAGGATTAACTATGAAAGCTTGAAGACATAAAGCAAGTCTACTGGAATCAAGTTCGATGGGTGTTTGAGAGTTCGAAGATTCGTCGGAGATGCTATCGGAACCAATCGAGAAGAAATCGAGGACTTGTTGGAGTTTTCAGAAGTCTGCCGAAGAGATCATCGAAGGTTCGCAGAGATCACTAAGAAGGCTCGGCGACTCGCTGATTTTGCCACAAGATCAGGAGCCAGCTGGGAGTCCGTCGGAAGAAATCCAAGGGCATATCGGAAGTCCGCTGGAAAGCTCGTCGAAACAAGACTTGAAGTTCGTCGGTTAAAAACTTGCTTAGGATTATGTTTTTAGTTATATAGTTTCCACGTAGTTAAGGTTAGGATTAAGAAATAATCCTATATCTTGATTAGGGGCCAACTGGCCCCAAAATGAAACCTGGTTTGGGCCGGACTTAAAGCCCAACCAGTGACCATTGAGGTCGGGTGGTGGCACCACTGGTCTGGGTGGTGGCGTGGCACCGCCTAGCACCCGAAGAGCTAGGCGGTGGCACCATTGGACTAGGCAGTGGCACCGCCCAGTACACTATTAGTGTCAGAACTGACAAGCGATGGCACCGCCACTGACAGGCGGTGGCACTGCTAGTTTAGGGAACCGAAGAGAATTCAAATTTTGGAGCCCAAATTTGAATCCTCTTGAGGCCTATAAATACCCCTAAATTCTCAGCATAGATTACAACTTTTGAGAAGTAATAGAGTAAAAAAAAAAGTCTTAGCAAAGCCTTAGCAAGTCTTACTTTCAAATTGCTTGAGTGTTCACCTCCCTTTCTTTCTTGCTGAAATTTTGTAAGAGTGTGAACCACTTGTAAAGGTTGTAAGAGAAGTGTTTGTCCTTCCCCTTCAAAGTGATTTGCTAGTGGAAGTTGGGGGCCTCATCGAAGAAGGCTTCGCAAGTGGATGTAGGTCATTTTGACCGAACCACTTTAAATCTGCGTGTTCCTTGAATGTGTGAGTTGTTATTTTTCTGCAATCATTATCTACATAGAAGCAAGTTTCTGTTCTTCACTTTACTCTAGTTACTATCAAACGAAATCTCCTCGTATTTTACAGAATCAGTTTCAAACCTACTAGTTTTAATCTATTGCACTAATTCACCCCCCCTCTTAGTGCCGCTCCGATCCTAACAATTAGTATCAGAGCAAGACTCACTCTCATATTTGGTTTAATACCCAAGAGAGATGGCTTACTCCGGCATGCATGAGGGACATTCTATTACACGTCCACCTATGTTTAATGGGTTGGATTACACGTATTGGAAGACACGTATGATAATCTTCCTCATTTCCATGCATTTCGAGCTTTGGACTATTGTTGAAAATGGATTTCAAATATCTTCTCTTCCGATGAGTGAATGGAATGAATCAGAGAAGAAGGTTTTTGCTTTAAACGCAAAGGCTATGAATACCTTGTTTTGTGCACTAGACAAAAATGAATTTCATCGCGTTTCAATTTGTGATTCTGCTTTTGATATTTGGAGAAGTCTTGAGGTCACTCATGAAAGCACTAGCCGAGTGAAAGAGTCCAAAATCAACATTCTTGTGCACTCTTACGAACTTTTCCGAATGAAACCAAGTGAGTTCATCGGAGACATATACACCCGTTTCACGGATGTCATCAATGGACTCAAAGCTCTTGGTAAAGATTTTTCTAACTTTGAACTAGTAACTAAAATCTTAAGATCCCTTCCTAAAAGTTGGGATCCAAAAGTTACTACCATTCAAGAGGCCAAAGACCTTAAAACATTCCCTCTTGAAGAACTTATTGGGTCTCTAATGACCTACAAAATGACATGTCAAGCTCATGACGAGCTCGAGAACCTCCTTCCAAAGAACAGGAAGGATATGACACTCAAGTCACAAGAAGACCACTTGAAAGGAACATCAAGTGATGAGGACAATGACAATGACATTGCACTTTTGACTTAAAAATTTAAAAAATTTATAAGAAAGAACAAATTTAAAAATAACACCAAAAACAAACTTGAACATAAAAAGGACCAAGTGATATGCTATGAATGCAAGAAGCCGGGGCATTTCAAAAATGAATGTCCCCAAGCCAAAAAGAGAACATCAAAGAAGAAGGCGCTCAAAGCAATGTGGGATGATTCAAGCGCATCCGAAGAAGAGGAATCCAACACTGAGAAAGTTGCTCATTACGCTCTAATGGCCATCGGAGAGGAGTAACGAATTTAATTGATGCAGATTTATCTTATCATGAATTATTAAATGCCTTCCATGAGTTATTTGATGAATGCAAAACAATTAGTAGAAAATACAAATTATTAAAAAAGGAGCATGATAGTCTTGTAATTTTGATAAATTAAAAACTAAATATCATGATAGTTTAGCTCCATGCATAAAATGCCATGATCTAGAAACTCTCCAAAAGGAGAACTTGCTACTTAAGGACACCTTGAAGAAATTTGAGGTTGGTAGCAAGTCTTTGAACATGATCCTTACAAATAAGGGTCATGTTCCTAAAAGAAGTGGAATCGGATTTGTGAGAAGTTCTCACCAAAATCCAACCACCTTCATTAAAGGTCCTATCTTACATGTTCAACACCAAAGCAATTACAACTTTTGTTGCAAATATGGACATAAAACTTATCAATGTCCATTCAAGAAAATTAGTCTGAACAAATTGATTTGGGTTCCTAAAGGAACCATGATCAAGTCTATGCAACATGATAAACAAGTTAGATCAGTTTTTGAGACACCTAAAAGTAAATGGGTACCTAAAAATAATCCCTTCTTATAAAAACATACACCATCACAAGCTAAGAGCAAGAGATGGTACCTTCATAGTGGATGCTCAAGGCATATGATTGGAGATCCATCCCAATTCTCCAAGCTCATTAACATAGACGAAGGCTATGTTACCTTCGGAGACAACAACAAAAGCAAAATCATTAGCAAGGGAACCATTGTTGAATCTCAGATTTTGATGATGAAACTAATTGATTGTGTTTAGATGTTTAACTACATTTTGAGTGATGCAGGTCTACTCGATCAGGATTAGACAGTTGATGCAGGAGGAATTGACGTTGCGCTGGAGGAGATCACGTTAGGATATTGGACGGTAGAATGCTTCGGACGTCGGGCATCGGGCCAAGGAGAGCGGAATTGTACCAAGGATATCGGGGTTGCGGAGGTCAATCGCCGATTGGGCAATAAGCCGCAAGAGTGGACGATGTGCTGAAGAATCGGACGAAGCGCCAACCAATAACGTGCCGGGCAACAGAATGTCAATTCGCGTTGTAATAATTGTCTAGATCGGAGTAGAGTTTTGGCTTGTGTGTGCAGGATTAACTACGATGACGATGAAGACATAAAGCGAAACAAAGTGCCGGAGTCAAGCGTGAAGGATTCATTGGGAGTTCGAGAGTTCGACGGAAGTCCGAAGGTTCGTCGGGAACGCTGCCGGAACTAGCCGAGAATGAGTAGGGAGCTTGCTGAAGGGTTTTTCGGAAGCTCGCCAAAAGGTTCGTCGGAAGTTCACGGAGCTCACCGAGAAAGATCGGAGCTTGCCGAAGAAGCTCGTCGGAACTCGCCAAGATCAAATCGTGAAGTCTAGGAGCTTGTCGGGAGTCCGCAGAATGGTTTCCGAGAGTTTATCGGAAGACCGCCGGAAGTTCGCCGAAAGCTCGCCGGAAGAAGTCTTGACTTATGGACTTTGTAATAGCTTAGAAAATGTCTTTAAATTTATAGTTAGTATGTTAATTAGGGCTAGGATTAGGTGTTAATCCTATGACCCAAGTAGGGGCCAATTCGGCCCAAGTTCGGACTGGTTTGGGCCAATTTTGGAGCCCAACCAGTGAGCTGAAATAGTGTAGGCGGTGGCACCGCCTAGACTAGGCGGTGGCACCGCCCAGAGGCCGAGAGCTAGGCGGTGGCACCGCCCAGCACCCGAGAGCCAAGCGGTGGCACCGCTGGACTGGGCGGTGGCACCGCCCAGTACACTGAGTGTCAAAACTGATAGGCGGTGGCACCGCCACTGACAGGCGGTGGCACCGCTAGCTTCGGGAACATAAGAGAATTCAAATTTTTGGAGCCCAAATTTGAATCCTCTTGAGGCCTATAAATACCCCTCAATTCTCAGCAGAGAGAACAACTTTTTGAGCAGCAAGTGATTGAGAGAAAGGTCTTAGAAAAGTCTTAGCAATCCTTGGTTTTCAATTTGCTAGTGTTCACCTCCTTCTTTCTTGAAAATCTGTAAGAGTGTGAACTGCTTGTAAAGAGTTGTAAGAGGGGTATTTACCCTTCCATTTCAATTGATTTGCTAGTGGAAGGTGGGAGCCTCGTCGAAGAGGGGCCTCGCAAGTGGATGTAGGTCATTTGACCGAACCACTTTAAAATGGCGTAATCTCTGGTTTGCATTTCATTGTTGCTATTCACATTACTGCAAACTTTCTTACTTGCTTTATTTACTCATTACCTTAGTTGCTCTACTATACGAATACACTTTCAAGTTCAATTTTTACCGTACGAAAAAGTTTTCAAAACCGACGTTTTAATCCGCTGCACTAATTCACCCCCCCCCCTCTTAGTGCTCTTGATCCTAACAATTGGTATCAGAGCCCGGTATTTCTCATTTCGGATTTACACCCGAGAGAAATGGCTCTTCATGGCTTTCAAGAGGGCTTTTCGGTTTTTCGTCCACCGTTGTTTAACGGATTGGACTACACTTATTGGAAAACTCGAATGAGAGTTTTCTTGATTTCTATGAACTTGGATTTATGGAATATTGTTGAAAACGGTTTTCAACTTCCCTCTAAACCGATGAATGAATGGTCGGATTTGGAGAAGAAGCATTTTTCTTTAAACGCAAAGGCTATGAATGCCTTATTTTGCGCTTTGGACAAAAATGAGTTCAATCGGATTTCTATGTGCGAAACGGCTTTTGATATTTGGCGAACACTTGAAATCACACACGAGGGAACTAGTAGAGTCAAAGACTCGAAAGTTAACATTTTATTGCATGATTTTGAGCTTTTTCGAATGCAACCAAGCGAGACTATAGGCGACATGTACACCCGTTTCACGGATGTCGTCAATAATCTAAGAGTTCTTGGTAAATCTTTTTCGAATTTTGACCTCATAAGTAAGATCTTAAGATCCCTTCCAAAAAGGTAGGATCCTAAAATAACCGCAATACAAGAGACAAAAAATTTAAATGATTTTCCATTAGAAGAATTAATCGGGTCATTAATGACCTATGAAATGACACTCTTGGAACATTTTGAACCCGATGAGCACTTGAACCACCTTCCAAAGAATAGGAAGAATTTGGAACTCCGGACAAATGAATACCACTTGAGCGATGACTCAAGTGATGAGGACAATGATGAACTTGAACTTCGAACACTAAATCTTAATAAGTTCATTAAACAAAAATCTAAAATAAACAATGAACTTGAACGGAGGAAGAGGCCAAAGAAGAGGAAGGCAACCAAGGATGAAACAAGAACTTCTAAAGGTGAAACGGCGAATTGGGCTTTAACGGGCTTCGACTACAAGGTAAGTAACTCAACTCTCTTAAATTATTTTGAAATTACATGATGCTTTTTATGATGCATTTTCCTCTTTTATTAGTTTAGAATTAATTTTCTTGAAAATTGCATGTCTAATAATTTAATAATGAAAATGCAAAAATTAGGAATCATGCTTATGATTCTAGTAATTTTAAAAATAATCATGAAAATTGCATGTTTATGATAAACAAAATGATTTTGATTAAAAATGCCTTATGAAATTATGCTAATGTGGTTAAGAAGTAATAATGTGTTTCATGTTGATTTCCATTGTTATTTCTCGATTTTGATTAAATGAAATCATGTTTGATTTGAAGTAATGCATAATGATGTAATGAAAATATTAAATGTTTTGATACCATGATTGACGATTTTATGCATGAGATTTTAAAGTTATACATGATAATTTTTATGATTTATGAATTATTGATATTTGCCGTAATGAAAGCTCTTTTTTGGTTTAAATGATGATAAATGTTTTTCAAGAAGAAATAATGTGTATTTTGATGATTTCCAATTTTGATTGAAACCATGCTTGATGTCTTAATGAAAATATAAAGAAGTTTGATATCATGCTTAATGATGATGTATGGATCTTGTATCAAAAACTAAGCTTGGAAAGTTAGATTCACCTAAAAAGAAAAATGCATGACTACAACAAACAAAATGATCTTGATGGAAAATACTTTATGAAATCAATTTCGATGATGCATCATGATGTAATTATGTAATAAAAATATTAAATATTTTGAAACCATGTCTTGATGTCATGCATAATGATCATGCTTAATAGATTTCGAAATTATGCATGATGATTCTTGAGACTTATGGATTATCGATTTTTACGGTAATGAAAATGGCTTTTTCGGTTTTTGAACATTGATGCATATTTTTTATTTGGCATAAATGAAATAAATGATTATTCGAAATTATCATGATGATTCTTGAGACTTATGGATTATCGATTTTACGGTAATGAAATGGCTTTTTCGGTTTTGAACATTGATGCATATTTTTTATTTGGCATAAATGAAATAAATCACATGAATAGAAACATTTTAAAAGGAAAATATATTATCATGGGAATTAAAATCATGAATCTATTTGTATCACTTTGTGAATCTCTTGAAAATGATCTTGATTTGATGATTTAAATTTAAATGAGCTTTATCTTTATTTCTCAAAATTTGTAAATTGAGATTTCTTATGCTTAAGTCAAGATTTTATATGCTTGAATTGAAATCCTTTTCTCCTAAGGTTCTTTTACTAAAGAGAATATCTTTTTCGAAATTCATGACTTAAAATTTCTTTTGAATATCTTTTATTATTTGATCTCCTAAGATTTTCTTTTGATTATTTAAGAGGAGGTTTTTCAAAAGAAATCATGCCTTTGGTATACACATATTCTAATCCTTCATGATATGATTTTTATGCAATTGCTTGTATTCATGAAAATATTCATCTCATCACCCAATTAATTCTTCTTGATATTCCTAATGTGATGAATGAAATTATGCATGATGTATTGCATATGCTGTGTATCATGAATGCTTTAAATGATAAATGTTTGGTACCAACAATCATGAAGAGATTAATACTTAAAATGTTGATTTAATGTTCGGTATCATGAATACTTTGTTATCATACATGAAAATAGTGATAAATATTTTGAAAATAAATGTTTGAATCATGTTAGATGATTTTATATTTTGTGCATGATGAGTTATAGTGATGATTGAAATAATATGAATGATAAAACATGAGATTGTCTATAATGCAAATTTATTGATCTCATGATGTGTAAACTGAAATAATGATTGGAATATTGATGTAATTATAAATGATGATTTGATAATATGCATGAAATACTCTTGATATTATTTTGATGCATACAAATGAAAAGTTTTGATCATGTATGGTAGGATATAATTTGACAAGTTGATACCATCATGATATGAAACATTTATGATTTACAATGATGCATGCAATACTTGTGCTTTCTAATTATGATGTGATGTATTGCATATGATGTAAATCATGATTTAAAATACTATGAGTTGTTGCTAAAATGATGTATTAGAAATGTTGATTTAATGTTTTGTGTCATGAATGCTCTAAATGATGAATGTTTGGTATCATGATCAAAATAATAGTATCATGTATGATATCCTCATAATGTTAATCAATTTATTCAATATCGTGCATGAATGAAATATAAGGTTTTTGAAAATGTGCATATTCTAATTTAAAAGTATAATGATGCACAAATAAGATTGATACTTACCTTTGTCATAATTGATGTAAAGGGTCTTCCCTTCCTTTTGACAATGACAAAGGGGGAGATAGCTAGTTTGCACAAGTCAAGAAGATGCAAAAACTTGATTACTAGCTTGCCTATCTTAAGTAGCAAAGATTGCTAACTTGCTTATTTCAAGAAGCAAAAGTTATCTTCTTGAACATCACTATCTTGCCTATCTCAATAAGCAAAACATGCTAACGTGCACATCTAGCAAACTTGTATATTTTAAGAAGCAAGGGTTGCTTTCTTGAACATCTCAAAACTGCTAGCTTGCATGTTCTAAAAATATTGTAAAATTTGCTAGCTTGTATGTAGTAAAACTTGCATATCATAAAAGTTGCTAGCTTGTAGAGAAGTAAAGAATTGCTATCTCAAAAGAAGTAAAAATTGTAAAACTTAGAAAACTTGCAATATAATTACTCTTGCCATGCTTTGTATCAAAATAGGTTGATATCCTTAAAAACATTGCATTAATTTTTTAGTATCGCAATGTATCACATGTATCGCAAATTGAATTTTGAGACTATTTTTAACAATTGATGTCTTTCATGACATGATTTCTTTGCATTTTTGTCCTTGTATGTATCATGCGATGATTGAAATATTGATTGATGCAAATTTATAATTTATCATTGGGTTCCTCTCCTTTTCGGCAATGAACATAGGGGGAGAAAGATTGCTAGCTCAAGGCAAATGCTGGCTAGCTTGTACTCTTCCCTACTTTCGACAAAAACAAAGGAGAGAAAGCTTTTGCTAGTTAGAACATGCAAAGAAAAGCAAAGTGCAATGCTTTGTATCAAAAATAGGTTGATATCCTTAAAAACATTGCATTAAATTTTTTAGTATCGCAATGTATCACATGTATCGCAAATTGAATTTTTGAGACTATTTTTAACAATTGATGTCTTTCATGACATGATTTCTTTGCATTTTTGTCTTGTATGTATCATGCGATGATTGAAATATTGATTGATGCAAATTTATAATTTATCATTGGTTCCTCTCCTTTTCGGCAATGAACATAGGGGGAGAAAGATTGCTAGCTCAAGGCAAATGCTGGCTAGCTTGTACTCTTCCCTACTTTCGACAAAAACAAAGGAGAGAAAGCTTTTGCTAGTTAGAACATGCAAAGAAAAGCAAAGTGCAATCTTGCACAAGAAGCAAGTGTTGAATTGCCATGATTGAACTTAAGAATCTTACTATGCTTTTGTGCTTATATGTTGTGATGAAAATCTAGCTTCACGTTACAAAAACTTGAATATCTTTTAAAATAGCTAGAGCTACTTCTCCTTTTTGTTGATGACATAGGGGGAGAAGTATATTGATGACTACATGCATTGAATTGAATATTTTATATATTTGCATGATGGTTTAAATGTTTTTCATAAAATGTGATGAATGTTACTTGGATTTGGGATAATCCAAGTGTTCTATCAATGGCATATTGATAGGGGGAGTTAGTTTAAACTCCGGGGAGTTAAGGTTAACTCCGGTAGTCATCAATTAGTTGTCATCATCAAAACGGGGGAGATTGTTGAATCTCGGATTTTGATGATGAAACTAATTGATTGTGTTTAGATGTTTAACTGCATTTTGAGTGATGCAGGTCTACTCGATCAGGATTAGACAGTTGATGCAGGAGGAATTGACGTTGCGCTGGAGGAGATCACGTTAGGATATTGGACGGTAGAATGCTTCGGACGTCGGGCATCGGGCCAAGGAGAGCGGAATTGTACCAAGGATATCGGGGTTGCGGAGGTCAATCACCGATTGGGCAATAAGCCGCAAGAGTGGACGATGCGCTGAAGAATCGGACGAAGCGCCAACCAATAACGTGCCGGGCAACAGAATGTCAATTCGCGTTGTAATAATTGTCTAGATCGGAGTAGAGTTTTGGCTTGTGTGTGCAGGATTAACTACGATGACGATGAAGACATAAAGCGAAACAAAGTGCCGGAGTCAAGCGTGAAGGATTCATTGGGAGTTCGAGAGTTCGACGGAAGTCCGAAGGTTCGTCGGGAACGCTGCCGGAACTAGCCGAGAATGAGTAGGGAGCTTGCTGAAGGGTTTTTCGGAAGCTCGCCAAAAGGTTCGTCGGAAGTTCACGGAGCTCACCGAGAAAGATCGGAGCTTGCCAAAGAAGCTCGTCGGAACTCGCCAAGATCAAATCGTGAAGTCTAGGAGCTTGTCGGGAGTCCGCAGAATGGTTTCCGAGAGTTTATCGGAAGACCGCCGGAAGTTCGCCGAAAGCTCGCCGGAAGAAGTCTTGACTTATGGACTTTGTAATAGCTTAGAAAATGTCTTTAAATTTGTAGTTAGTATGTTAATTAGGGCTAGGATTAGGTGTTAATCCTATGACCCAAGTAGGGGCCAATTTGGCCCAAGTTCGGACTGGTTTGGGCCAATTTTGGAGCCCAACCAGTGAGCTGAAATAGTGTAGGCGGTGGCACCGCCTAGACTAGGCGGTGGCACCGCCCAGAGGCCGAGAGCTAGGCGGTGGCACCGCCCAGCACCCGAGAGCCAAGCGGTGGCACCGCTGGACTGGGCGGTGGCACCGCCCAGTACACTGAGTGTCAAAACTGACAGGCGGTGGCACCGCCACTGACAGGCGGTGGCACCGCTAGCTTCGGGAACATAAGAGAATTCAAATTTTTGGAGCCCAAATTTGAATCCTCTTGAGGCCTATAAATACCCCTCAATTCTCAGCAGAGAGAACAACTTTTTGAGCAGCAAGTGATTGAGAGAAAGGTCTTAGAAAAGTCTTAGCAATCCTTGGTTTTCAATTTGCTAGTGTTCACCTCCTTCTTTCTTGAAAATCTGTAAGAGTGTGAACTGCTTGTAAAGAGTTGTAAGAGGGGTATTTACCCTTCCATTTCAATTGATTTGCTAGTGGAAGGTGGGAGCCTCGTCGAAGAGGGGCCTCGCAAGTGGATGTAGGTCATTTGACCGAACCACTTTAAAAATGGCGTAATCTCTGGTTTGCATTTCATTGTTGCTATTCACATTACTGCAAACTTTCTTACTTGCTTTATTTACTCATTACCTTAGTTGCTCTACTATACGAATACGCTTTCAAGTTCAATTTTTACCGTACGAAAAAGTTTTCAAAACCGACGTTTTAATCCGCTGCACTAATTCACCCCCCCCCCCTCTTAGTGCTCTTGATCCTAACAACCATAGGTAACAAATTAAACTTTTCTATTGATAATGTATTACTAGTTGATGGATTGAAATATAATCTCTTGAGTATTAGTCAATTATGCGATAAAGGTTATATCGTTAGATTTGAATCAAATGTGTGTATTATTGAAAAACCAAACAATAACATGACTATGATTGCATTAAAACAAAATAATGTCTACACCATCAATCTTGATGAACTAGGTAATGAAATGTGTCTCTCCGCTTTAAAAGATGATGCTTGGCTTTGGCATAGGAGATTAGGCCATGCAAGTATGAAACTAATATCTAAGATCTTATCTAGAGAATTAGTATGAGGGATTCCAAATATGAAGTTTGTTAAGGACAAAGTATGCGATGCGTGTCAGCTAGGTAAACAAATAAAAACTAGTTTCAAACCAAAAAATTAAATTAGCACCACTAGACCATTACAATTGATCCATTTGGACTTATTTGGACCAATTGACACGACAAGTCTAGGAGGAAGCAAATACGATTTTGTAATTGTAGATAATTATACTAGATATACTTGGACCTATTTCTTGGCTCACAAAAGTGATTGTTTCAAATGTTTCTCTAAATTTTGTAAACTCACTCAAAACGAAAAAGGTTTCATGATTTCATCAATTCGGAGTGATCACGGTGGTGAATTTCAAAACCGTGATTTCCAAAATTTTTGTGAAGTTAACGGATATAATCACAACTTCTCTACTCCAAGAAACCCTCAACAAAATGGAGTAGTAGAAAGAAAAAATAGAAATCTACAAGAAATGGCAAGAACTATGTTGAATGAACATAGTCTACCCAAGTATTTTTGGGCTGAAGCCGTGAATACGGCTTGCTTCATCATGAATAGGGTTCTAATAAGACCATCTCTATCAAAAACTCCCTATGAATTATGGAATAACAAAACACCAAATGTTTCTTATGTTAAAGTTTTCGGTTGCAAATGCTTTATTTTAAATGAAAAGGATGCCTTGGGAAAATTTGATGTTAAATCCGTTGAAGGCATCTTTCTTGGTTACTCTTCCGTTTCTAAGGCTTTTCGTATTTTTAACAAAAGAACCTTAGTCATAGAAGAGTCTATTCATGTAATTTTTAATGAAATTTTTGAGTTAAAGAAAAATGATTTTGATGATGATCTTGGTTTTGAAAATTTGGATTTAAAGGAACCCCCTCCTCAAAATAGCAACTCGGATGCATCTTCTTCCAAAATCTCCTTACCCAAGGAATGGAAGTATGTAGATGCTCATCCAAAAGAGCAAATTATAGGAGAAACATCACAAGGGGTTCAAACTCGTTCTTCTTTCAAGAATTTTTGTGCTAATGCTACCTTTCTCTCTCAAATCGAAACTAAATGCATTGACGAGGCCTTGAAAGATGATTCTTGGGTCATTGCAATGCAAGAGGAATTGAATCAATTTGAGAGGAATGAGGTATGGAAGCTTATTCCTAGACCTAGTGACCATTTAGTCATTGGTACTAAATGGGTCTTTAGAAACAAGCAAGACGAATGTGGTATCGTGGTTAGAAATAAGGCTAGATTAGTGGCTAAAGGTTTCAACCAAGAAGAAGGTATCGACTACGAAGAAACTTTCGCTCCTATGGCAATATTAGAAGCCATTAGGATGCTCCTTGCCTTTGCTAGTAGTAATAATTTTAAACTATTTCAAATGGATGTCAAAAGTGCCTTCTTGAATTGTTTTATTTCGGAAGAAGTATATGTCGAACAACCTCCTAGATTTGAAAATTCTCTTCTTCCTAATCATGTATTCAGATTGACTAAGGCTCTCTATGGTTTGAAACAAGCTCCTAGAGCTTAGTACAAAAGGCTTAGTTCCTTTCTTATTTTAAATAATTTTACCAAAGGCAAGGTTGATACTACATTGTTTATCAAATATTTTAAAAATAATTTTCTTATTATGCAAATTTATGTTGATGATATTACTTTTGGTTCTTCAGATGAATCACTATGTGAATCATTTACCAAAAATATGAGTTATGAATTTGAAATGAGTTTAATGGGTGAATTAACATTCTTTTTAGGATTGCAAATCAAACAACTTAGTGACGGTATATTTCTTAACCAATCTAAATATACATTAAAATTGTTAAAACGATTTAACATGGATAATTCAAAAGCAATAAACACCCCTATGAGTACTTCGACTAAGTTAGATATGGATGAAAACAATGAAAATTTCGATAAAAAACGTATAGGGGAATGATAGGTAGTGTACTCTACCTCACCGCGACTAGACCGGATATTATGTTTAGTGTGGGACTTTGCACTAGGTTTCAATCTAATCCTAAATTATCTCATCTCAAGAGTGTTAAAAGAATATTTAGATATCTTAAAGGAACTCAAAATTTAGGACTTTAGTATCCGAAATAAAAAAAAATTGATTTAATAGCTTATGCATATGCTGATTTTGGCGGATACAAGATAGAAAAAGTACATCCGGAAGATGCCAATTTTTAGGACATGCACTTGTTTCTTGGACTTCCAAGAAACAAAATTCAATTGCACTATCTTCGGTGGAAGCCGAATACATCGCTGCAAGTGCATGCTGTGCACAAATTGTGTGGATGAAAAATACATTAGAAGACTATGGAATTCACTTGAAAAATATTCCCATAAAATGTGATAATATAAGTGTCATATGTCTTACCAAAAATCCAATTCAGCACTCTAGAACTAAGCATATCGACGTTAGGCATCATTTCATACGCGATCATGTCTTTAACAATAATGTTGTTCTAGAATTCATTGACACAAAGCATCAATTGGCAGATATCTTTACAAAAGCCTTAAATGAAGACCAATTTGAATTTATTAGAAGGGAACTAAGCATGTTAAATTGTCCCTAAGAATGTACTTTCCGAAAAGCTTTTCATCCTCTTTCCGTTCCTTAGTGGATTTGATCCTTCTCTTTCAATTCCAAAAGAAATGTTTATCCTAACATCTCTGAAAAATAAAAAATAAAAAAAGGGGGAAGGAATGGAAATTTTTTCGCGGCATGCCAGCGGTGGCACCGCCTTCCTTTCGCGGCATGCCAGCGGTGGCATTGCCAGAACCAACGGTAGCACCACCGAAGCGTTCGGTCGCTAGGCGGTGGCACCGCCCGAGAGCCCCTATATAAATCTAAGGGTTAGGGCTAGCGGTGACATCGCCCCCAACCCATGAGAACTTGCCTCAACCCTCCCCTAACCTCTCTAAAGCCTCATTCCAACATTTAGAAGCCTTGGAAAGGGATTCTTGTTGGTCCATGCTCTCCATCTCTCAAGAAATTCTCCATAAGGTAAACTTGAAATTTTCTTCTTCCTCTTTTCATTATTTTCCCTACCCTTTACAGTTTCATATTTTTGATCCATCATCTTGTCTAGATAATGGCTCCTAAGAGATCAAAAAGGAAAAGGATTATAGGAGATTCATATGACCAAAATCTTTTTAAATCTAAAGAAGTAGAACTTAAATTTCTAAATTTCGAAACAAAAACTATACATAAGGGTAAACACGTTGATCTAAATGAACTAGGAAACCTAGAACCCATTAGGTGGTTTGCATATTTAGATGCCTTACCGCTCCTACAAATCAATGAACCAATTTATCCTAGGTTAGTTAGGCTATTTTATGCATACTTGTGTGTGGACAACGAAAGTCTAAGTACTTACCTTTTAGGAACACAGATTAGAATATTTGATAGTACTATTTGTGAACTAATTGGAATTACTGAAAAGGATAATGGTTGTTACTTTAGAAACAAATGGGATGTCAATGTGATTAGAGCAACTTACTCCGAAGCCTTAGAAACTATCTTTGAAAATTTGAACCCAGGCATGATACCCAAGAGTTGCGAGCACCTACTACCCTTTAACTCTAAAATTATTCATCACATCATGACTAGCATACTACTTCCCAAGCAATTTCATCTTGATGAAATGAGTCAAATAGAGCTAAGCACCATGTATTAGATTATAACCGGACAAAATAATTATTTTGGATACTTAATCCGACAACACATGCAGGATATAATAGCTAAAGACACTATGTTACCATATGGGGGGTTAATTACTTAATTAATACTTGCCCATCATATTAGTGTCTCGCCTGATGAAGAAATTATTCAAGTTGATCGTTTTAACACCATCAATAAGAATCTATTGAAAAGACTTAGGTGCACTTTTAGCAATGGTATATGGGTGAGGCAACCTAGAAGGACTGATCCAATTCCCCCACCAGTAGAACACCCTGAAACACCAATTCTTAGGAGAAATGAATCTCCTCCTCCTAGTTCCTTTGGCGCAGCACCTTCAGCTCCTGCTTCATCCTCTGAAGAACTCATTTTGGCAGAATTGTATCAGATCAAATCACAACAAGACCAACTCAAAACAGAGCAAGAGCAGATTCAAACTCAGCAATTTGAAATTTTGCAGGAACTACGACAAATGAATCAAAAAATAGATGTCCTGTATCAGCACTATGCATTTCCTCCTAAAGATTAATCGATGTATCTTTTATCTTAACATGCGATCTTTGTCATCTTCTTTCATTGAATGATGCAATGTATTTTGAATGATGTTGAACCTTCTTTTGCGATGTATTTTGAATGAAAGATAAAGTTTTAATTCTGGATTAATTTTTTTTAACTAAATTTTATAGTAATGTTGAATTCCTTTGCTTTAATAATCACAAATTATACGCTTAAAGTCGCTCTCCTTTTTGTTGATGACAAAGGGGGGAGAAATATGGTAAATTGATAATTGCTATGCTATGATTGCCATATTTTCACTATGAAATGTTTGCATTATGTTAAGATATCAAAAGCTTAAATCATAATTTTATATGTTAATATCTTGCTATGATCACTATCATTCACGTTTGAAATATAAAACTTGAAAATGGTTATCAAGTCTTGACATCATTTTCAGAAAGATACATCATGATAGGAATCATGATGGGAGTATTGATAAGGTTTAACTTATCAATATGTCTCTTGAATTCAAAGGCCTTGAATTCAAGAATGACTTATCTCAAGTATGGCATATAGATAGGGGGAGTTAAGGTTAACTCCGTTATCAATTGATTGTCATCATAAAAAAGGGGGAGATTGTTGAATCTCGGATTTTGATGATGAAGTCAATTGTCATGTTTTATCTAATCCATATGTTGAGATAAGTATACAAGATTAACTACAAAAGCTTGAAGACATAAAGCGAGTCTATCGGAATCAAGTTCGATGGGTGTTTTAGAGTCCGACGATTCATCGGAGATGCTGTCGGAACCAATCGAGAAGAAATCGGGGACTTGTCGGAGTTTTCGGAAGTCCGCCGAAGAGATCACCGAAGGTTTGCAGAGATCGCCAAGAAGGCCCGGCTACTCAATGATTTCGCCACAAGATCGGGAGCCAGCTGGGAGTTCGTCGGAAGAAATCTAAGGGCGTATCAGAAGTCCACCGGAAGATCGCCGGAAAGCTCGTCGGAACAAGACGTAAAGTTCGCCGGTTAAAAAGTTGCTTAGGATTATGTTTTTAGTTACGTAGTTTGCATGTAATTAAGGTTAGGATTAAGAAATAATCCTATATCTTGATTAGGGGCCAACTGGGCCCAAAATGAAACCTGGTTTGGGCCTAACTTAAAGCCCAACCAGTGACCATTGAGGTTGGGCAGTGGCACCACTAGTCTGGAGAGCTAGGCGGTGGCACCGCCTAGCACCCGAAGAGCTAGGCGGTGGCACCGCCTAGCACCCGAAGAGCTAGGCGGTGGCACCGCCTAGCACCCGAAGAGCTAGGCGGTGGCACCGCCTAGCACCCGAAGAGCTAGGCGGTGGCACCGCCTAGCACCCGAAGAGCTAGGCGGTGGCACCGCCTAGCACCCGAAGAGCTAGGCGGTGGCACCGCCTAGCACCCGAAGAGCTAGGCGGTGGCACCGCCTAGCACCCGAAGAGCTAGGCGGTGGCACCGCCTAGCACCCGAAGAGCTAGGCGGTGGCACCGCCTAGCACCCGAAGAGCTAGGCGGTGGCACCGCCTAGCACCCGAAGAGCTAGGCGGTGGCACCGCCTAGCACCCGAAGAGCTAGGCGGTGGCACCGCCTAGCACCCGAAGAGCTAGGCGGTGGCACCGCCTAGCACCCGAAGAGCTAGGCGGTGGCACCGCCTAGCACCCGAAGAGCTAGGCGGTGGCACCGAGATCGGGAGCCAGCTGGGAGTTCGTCGGAAGAAATCTAAGGGCGTATCAGAAGTCCACCGGAAGATCGCCGGAAAGCTCGTCGGAACAAGACGTAAAGTTCGCCGGTTAAAAAGTTGCTTAGGATTATGTTTTAGTTACGTAGTTTGCATGTAATTAAGGTTAGGATTAAGAAATAATCCTATATCTTGATTAGGTGGCACCGCCTAGCACCCGAAGAGCTAGGCGGTGGCACCGTTGGACTAGGCGGTGGTACCGCACAGTACACTATCAGTGTCAGAACTAACAAGCGGTGGCACCGCCACTGGCAGGCGGTGGCATTGCTAGCTTCGGGAACCGAAGAGAATTCAAATTTTGGAGCCCAAATTTGAATCCTCTTGAGGCCTATAAATACCCCTCAATTCTCAGCAGAGATTATAACTTTTGAGAAGCAATAGAGTAAAAAAAAAAGTCTTAGCAAAGCCTTAGCAAGTCTTACTTTCAAATTGCTTGAGTGTTCACCTCCCTTTCTTTCTTGCTGAAATTTTGTAAGAGTGTGAACCACTTGTAAAGGTTGTAAGAGGGGTGTTTGTCCTTCCCCTTTAAAGTGATTTGCTAGTGGAAGTTGGGGGCCTCATCGAAGAAGGCTTCGCAAGTGGATGTAGGTCATTTTGACCGAACCACTTTAAATCTGCGTGTTCCTTGAATGTGTGAGTTGTTATTTTTCTGCAATCATTATCTACATAGAAGCAAGTTTCTATTCTTCACGTTACTCTAGTTACTATCGAACGAAATCTCCTCGCATTTTATGGAATCAGTTTCAAACCTACTAGTTTTAATCTGCTGCACTAATTCACGCCCCCCTCTTAGTGCCGCTCCGATCCTAATAGTATCGGCTTCAATAACAAAAGTCTTGCCGAAGTCGGGTAGCGCTAGTTCGGCGTTGTTATCATTGTGGCATTAAGTTCATCGACGGCGGTGGTGGCTTTGTCTGACCATTGATAAGTATCTTTTTTTAGCAAGAAAGTAAAGGGTGCACTAATCTTTCTATAGTTTTTCATGAACTTGCAGTAGTAGCCTATTAAATCGAGAAAGCCATGTAGTGATTTTATGTTCCTCAAGGTCAGCCAGTTTTGCATTTCTTCAATTTTGGAGGGCTCCACAGCCACACCTTCCTCTGATATGATATGCCAAAGATATCCCACCTTTTGTTGAAGAAAGCTACACTTCTATTTTTTGACAAAAATAATATCTTCTTGTAAAATCGTCAAAACAAGTCGTAAGTGTTGAAAATGACTTTCAAGAAAAGGGTTGTAAATAAGGATATCATCGAAGAAAACTAGCACAAACATATAAAGATAATTCTAAAAAATATCATTCATAAGGCTCTGGAAGGTGGCGAGAACATTGATAAGACCAAAGGGCATTACCAAAAATTTGTAGTGGCTGTTGTGTGTTCGAAAGGCAATTTTTGGTATGTCTTGTTTACACACTCATATTTTATGATACCTAGATCGAAGGTCCAGCTTTGTGAAGACTCATACTCCCTTTAATTCATCAAACGATTTATCTACTACTAGAATGGGGTATTTGTCCTTAATGGTTATGCCGTTGAGAGCTTAGTAATCAATGCACATTCGCTATGTTCTGTCCTTCTTTCGTATGAGGAGCACCGATAAAGAGTAGGGGCTACAACTTGGCTGAACAATTCCTATTTCAAGCATCTCATTTACAATCCTTTCTATTTCATTCTTTTAGAGATGTGGATACTGATATGGCCGAGTATTTGCTACAGGTTTGTCCTAAAGAATTAATATACAATGATCATGCCGACGGGTAGGAGGTATGTTGTGCGGTTCGTCAAATATATCTAAAAATTCAGCAAGCAATGAAAGTACATTTTGATCTTCAAATTCTATTAGCTCTCCCTTAGTTTGTGCTCAAGTTATACCAAAAAACCACTACAAACTTTGTGCAAAACCTTCTCCATTTGTTGTGTACAAATCGTCGTTACGTTGCCCCCACGTTCTCGTGCAGTATCACTTGTTTCCCCTTACTGAAAATTTCATAATTAGTTTCAAAAAATTTCATGAAACATCACCTAATATCATCAACCATTTGATTCCAAGCATGGCCTCATAATCATCAAGAGGGCAGAAGAAGAAATCTATAATTATCTCTTGATCCTACAGCAACAGTTTCACCCGCGAGCACCTATGATCACATATCAAAATTCGTCCGTCAGTGACCTTAACATCAAACCTACTACAATTCTTGATAGGTAAAGCCATATGGACAGCAACCTTTCTATTCATAAAATTATTAGTGCTCCCAGTGTCAATAAGAATGGTGATAGGTTGTTGCTTCAGAAGTTCTCCCACTTTCATCATTTGCGGGTTCGTATAACCGGCAAGAGCATGCATCGTAATATCAACCAACTGCTGTTCTTCATCCGTGACCTCTTTCTCATGCTTCTGGACCTCCTTCTCCATGTCTTCAAGAGGTTCAATCAGTAGGAGGTGACCACTTTTGTAGCTATAATCGTGGTTCCACGGCTCATCGCAATGCTAACAAAGACCCTTTGCTGATCGGTCATGTAGTTCTTCTCTTGTCAAATTTTTTGGCAGCGAAGGATGGCTGGGAGCTAAAGGAGGTTTATGTGCCATGGGCCTAGGAGATGTTCTCGTCCTCTGAGCATCTTGCTTGAGTTGTTCTTCTTGTATTCGGGCGAAAAAAATCTCAACTGTCATGGTACGGGGCTGCCATGCCTTAACCTCCCCTTTTATCTCTGGCTTGAGTCCTTTGATGAATGTTCCTGACAATTGATGGTTAGTCCAATCATGAGCAAGGTAGGATAGCTTCTCAAACTTGGTTTGGTACTCTTGAATCATAAAGGTTTGTCGAATCTTTGCGAGTTAGCCATCGATATTTTCATACTCCGTAGATCCAAAATGATTCAATAGTGCATTCTTAAATTGATTCACATCGAAGCCCCATGATTGTATTCCAACCAATTGTACCATTGAGTAGCATCTTCTTCAAGGTGGATGATAGTAATTTTCATCATAGCATCATTCATGTTGAATCTCAGATTTTGATGATAAAACCAATTGATAAGTGTTTATGATCTAATATGCGTTTGAGTGACTTAGGGCTAACGTTGATCAGGAGAGGTGAATTGATTAAAGTAGGAGAAATCGGATATTGGGCCGGAGTGAACATGTCAGAATATTGGACATTGGGCTGGAGGAACAGTCAACGTGTCGATAGAAGGCTTCGGGCTGAGAATTCGGGTATCGGGCCTAGAAGAGCAGACATTACACCAAGGAGATCGGAGTTGCGAAGGTCAACATGCCGATTGGGCAAAAGTCGCAAAAGAGGATGATGCATCGAAGGATCGAACGAAGCACCGAAAGAACCAATGACATGCCGGACAACACATGATTAGTTCTTATAATAATTTGCCTAGATTGAGTTAGGTTTTAGAGTCTAATTAAGTCAGTTTAGAATGTAATTAGACCAACTCAATTAGGGGCCAATTGGGCCCAAAATAGGGCTGTTTTAGGCCAAGAAAAAGGCCCATTCAGTGACCTAAGTTTAGGCTATGTTGGGCTAAGCAGAAGGCCCAAATAGTGACCTAAGAGGTGACACCGTCATGGCATAGTCTCTGAGACTATGTTAGGTGGTGGTACCACCTAGCACAGCCTCCCAGGTGATGGTACTAGTAGACTAGGTGGTGGTACTACCCAGTTGTCACGAACGATCATCGCGCACCCGCAACAACTCCATCCAACGATCCGTTCGTCGCTCTCACCTACATGTACAAATGTTTGGCAGCGTGTTTTGCCTTGGTTTTGAGTCATTTTTCTTGTAAAAATGTGAGTTCGAACAAGTTGCATCGCTACAAAGCAATCGCTCATTGAACCGAGCAAAACAACCCCAAAACAGCCCAAAACAGCTCCGTTTTCGTGTGCCACGGGTTGCTCTTCGTAGTCCGCCTCCGCTCACCAAAACGTTAGCCATCTCAGCCCCTTGGAACCCCCTTGAGTGCCAACGGGCTAGATGGGGCTTCGGTATAGCGTCGGGCGTTGAACAACCTTTCGCAAGTTCGCACGTTACCTTGACGGGAACTTGTTGTCGCGCCCGGCACTCGGTGAGCAAATGTTTGTAGACTTGCAGCTGTTCATTCAACCCTCTAAAGTCCTTGTTTTCCCCCTCTCCCTCTTTTCTCTTGTGCATGCAAGGTGTTCGCTGAATTGCTTGTAAAGCTTCCCCTTTTCGCGAGACGTCGGGACTTGTCCATCGCTCGTTCTTTCGAACTAATCAACTTTCTCTTTTATAGGTCCTTCGGGACCTGCAAGAGGTTGCAAGTGGGCTGATCTTTGTGGAGCAATATCGCAAGGGCGAAGCGCGACTTAGGCAACGCAAGCTAAGTTCGCGTCTTGGCCGCAAGGGTGCCTCACGCCTTAGGCAATTCCAGCTAAGGTCGTGACATTGTGGTATCAGAGCGGGCAAGCACTTCGAGCGAGTAGCGAAGGAACTTCGTAAATTCGCCATGGCAAAGAATCGTGGCGAATCAAGTAAGACGAGGCAAGCCGGACCCTTGCCCCAAGCAACCGTAGGTGGGTTGCATGTGCACACTCTCTCTCATGCTGTTGGAGCCGCTCAAGAGGAGCGCGACAGCGAACGTGATGAGCGAGAAGTTGGCTACTCTCCGCGAGTGGAGGAAGCACAATCTGGAGCACTAACTAGGAAAAAGAGTCACAAGGAGAGACTCACAACAGCGAAAACCCACTTGGATGTTCTTGAAGCGAGTGTGGAGGAACTCTACCACAGCCAACAAAGGCTTGTCGGAGTAAAGAGCTCGCAAGAGGAAGCAGAGTCCAGGATCGATAAGATCGAGGCCCTAGCCTAGTTGACCGACTGTCGGATGACACCAAAGACTCCGTGCAACACCTGCAGGAAGTGGTGGCGAAACTCACTTCAAGGGTGGCTATGCTCACTAGAGCACTAAATGCGGGAGAAAGCAACACCCGCGTTGCACCACCACAAAACTTGAGGGCACCCGAGCCTCATGGTTATGGAGGGGCCAGAGATGCCAAAGAGCTCGAGAATTTTCTATTAACATGGAACAATACTTTCGAGCTACGATGCCCAATTCTGAAGACACCAAAGTTTCTATAGCAACAATGTATCTGAACGGAGATGTGAAACTTTGGTGGCGAACCCATTGGGAGGAGATCCAACAAGGTCGGTGTCGAGTTGACACATGGGAGGACTTGAAGCAGGAGTTGAGAACTCAGTTCCTACCGAAGAACACATAGTTCGTCGCAAGGAGGAAGTTGAGATAACTCCGCCAAAGTACTTCTATCCGAGACTATGTCAAACAATTTTCTGCACTCATGCTGGACATTAGACATGTCCGAGAAGGACAAGCT
The DNA here is from genome assembly GCA_004837865.1 of Musa balbisiana. Taxonomy (NCBI): domain Eukaryota; kingdom Viridiplantae; phylum Streptophyta; class Magnoliopsida; order Zingiberales; family Musaceae; genus Musa; species Musa balbisiana. Next base: position 22,348,053 of record CM017197.1, read on the forward strand.
ATTCAGCTTCCTCGAGGTCTGAAGCCGTGGGCTCAACAAGAACTAAATCGAAGGAATGTCACCGATGTAGTCGGGGGCAATTGCTGCTGCAGAGAAAAGGCTCACTGACTTTGTTTCCTCCGAAGACCCGGGAAGAAGTAAACAATCTTCAGGCAATCGCCCACCAAAACATTCTCGAGGGAAGGAGCTCGGGGGCGAACAAAAGAAGAGGAGTTCCCACAAAGGGCCAAACCCAAAAGGCATGGCCTCAAACCTGGAGGATGCTTCTTGTGTGGAGGGCCGCACATGGTGAGGGAGAGTGCCCACCAAAATTGCCCCCCTAGTTGACGACTGTCGGATGACACCAAAGACTCCGGCAACACCTGAACACCTGGAAGTGGTGGCGAAACTCACTTCCCGGGTGGCTATGCTCACTAGAGCACTAAATGCGGGAGAAAGCAACACCCGCGTTGCACCACCACAAAACTTGAGGGCACCCGAGCCTCATGGTTATGGAGGGGCCAGAGATGCCAAAGAGCTCGAGAATTTTCTATTAACATGGAACAATACTTTCGAGCTACGATGCCCAATTCTGAAGACACCAAAGTTTCTATAGCAACAATGTATCTGAACGGAGATGTGAAACTTTGGTGGCGAACCCATTGGGAGGAGATCCAACAAGGTCGGTGTCGAGTTGACACATGGGAGGACTTGAAGCAGGAGTTGAGAACTCAGTTCCTACCGAAGAACACATAGTTCGTCGCAAGGAGGAAGTTGAGATAACTCCGCCAAAGTACTTCTATCCGAGACTATGTCAAACAATTTTCTGCACTCATGCTGGACATATAAGACATGTCCGAGAAGGACAAGCTATTCAGCTTCCTCGAAGGTCTGAAGCCGTGGGCTCAACAAGAACTAAATCGAAGGAATGTCACCGATGTAGTCGGGGCAATTGCTGCTGCAGAAAGGCTCACTGACTTTGTTTCCTCCGAAGACCCGGGAAGAAGGAAACAATCTTCAGGCAATCGCCCACCAAAACATTCTCGAGGGAAGGAGCTCGGGGGCGAACAAAAGAAGAGGAGTTCCCACAAAGGGCCAAACCCAAAAGGCATGGCCTCAAAACCTGGAGGATGCTTCTTGTGTGGAGGGCCGCACATGGTGAGGGAGTGCCCACAAAAATAGGCACTCAATGCTTTAACAGCTTCCATCCACCCCCCACCCCCTCCGATCGGACAAGGGCAAAGCTGTCGCTCTTAGTTCGAGTAGTTCTGAATCCAACAGCGATGATGAGGAGTCGCAAGGACCCCAGATGGGGGCGATGCATTTATTAAACGCCATGCGGGGTCAAGTGGAGGAGAACACGAAGACAAAGTTACAAAAAGCAGGAATTGGTGAACTGATGTACGTAGACATCAAGCTAAATGGCCAAACGACCCATGCTATGGTGGACACGGATGCCACCCACAACTTCATTGCCGATTCAGAAGTAAAGCGACTTGGGTTGATCTTGGAGAAGAGCCCAAGTCGAATGAAGGCGGTGAACTCGGAGGCCAGGCGAATCTCCGGGTTGGCGAAGGGAGTTCCCATCAAGATCGGAACATAGAATGGGAACACCAACATGATAGCGGTGCCACTAGACGACTTCCAAGTGATTCTTGGAATGGAGTTCATGCATGCAGCGAAGTTGGTGCCAATGCCATTCCTAAACTCCTTGTGTATGATGGGTTGTGACGATCCCTGCGTGGTTCCCGTCTCTCGGAGAGGAACCAAGAAACCCCAACACATATCGGCTTTGCAACTGAAGAAAGGGGTGCGAAAAGGTGAACTAACATTCGTGGCTGCTATGAAGCTAGAGCCACTCGACGAAAAGGCCATTCAAGAACCTGCTCTGGTGGCGAACGTCCTGAAGGTGTTCAATGATGTTATGCCACCCGAGTTGCCGAAGACTCTTCCACAACGCAGAGGCGTAGATCATAGCATCGAGCTGGAGCTAGGAGTGAAGCCTCCAACGAGACCACCCTATCGAATGCCCCCACCAGAGTTGGCTGAACTCAGAAAGCAGTTAGGCGAACTGCTAAGTGGTGGTCTCATCCGCAGCTCTAAAGCACCATTCGGAGCTACAATCCTCTTCCAGAAGAAACAAGATGGGAGTCTCCGACTATGCGTTGATTACCGAGCACTCAACAAAGTGACAGTGAAGAACAAGTATCCCATCCCGCTCATTGCGAACTTGTTTGACCAGTTGGGCAAAGCTAAGTATTTCTCAAAACTCGACCTTCGGTCGGGGTATTAGCAGGTGCGCATTGCTGAAGGTGACGAAGCGAAGACTACCTGTGTGACCAGGTATGGAGCGTTTGAGTTCTTGGTGATGCCTTTTGGCTTAACCAATGCTCCGGCCACGTTCTGCACTCTCATGAACCAACTATTCAAAGAGTACTTGGACAAGTTCGTGGTTGTCTACTTAGATGATATCGTCGTCTACATTCAAATGCTCAAGGAGCATGTCCAGCACCTTCGAACAATCTACAAGGTTCTCAGGGAGAACACTTTGTTCGTAAAAAGGGAGAAATGTTACTTTGTCCAAACAGAGATCTTATTCTTGGGGCATCGAATCAGTGATGGCTCCATTCGCATGGATAAATCAAAAGTGCAAGTGGTTGAGGAATGGTGGACTCCAAAGAAGGTGCCAGAGTTGAGATCCTTCCTTGGTTTCGTCAACTACTATCGACGCTTCATAGCGGGGTACTTGAAGCGTGCAACTCCACTGACGAAGTTGCTGAAGAAGGAGCAGCCTTGGAAGTGGTCTGACAAATGTGAAATAGCATTCCAAGATCTGAAGGCTGCCGTTATGGAAGAACCAGTACTCAAATTGCCGCCAGAGTTGGATCCTTCCTTGGGTTCGTCAACTACTATCGACGCTTCATAGCGGGTACTTGAAGCGTCAACTCCACTGACGAAGTTGCTGAAGAAGGAGCAGCCTTGGAAGTGGTCTGACAAATGTGAAATAGCATTCCAAGATCTGAAGGCTGCCGTTATGGAAGACCAGTACTCAAATTGCAGACTATGGGGAGCCTTTTGAAGTCCATACAGATGCCTCGGACTTCGCTATTGGGGGAGTACTCATGCAAGATGGTCATCTGGTTGCCTATGAGAGCCGCAAGCTCAATGAGACCGAGCGGCGGTATCCAATGCACGAGAAGGAGATGACAACGGTGATCCACTAGTCTATGAGTATGGCGACACTACCTCCTCGGATCACGATTTGTGCTGAGGACAGACAACTCACCCTGAGCTATTTCCAAACACAAAAGAAACTTTCCCCAAAGCAAGCACGGTGGCAGGACTTTTTAGCTAAATTTGATATGGCAATGGAGTATAAGCCTGGAAAGGCAAATGTCGTGGCTGATGCATTGAGTCAAAAGGTGGAGCGTGTGAATGCCGTACAATTGGAGGGCAGAGGCCAAGCAAGTCAGTTGCACTCCAACTTCCTTTCTAGGATCAGGGATGGACTGTATAGTGACCCCCAGGTAGTCATCCTGATGCAGCTCATCAAAGAAGGCAAGGCACGACGATTTTGGGTCCAGGAGGGACTCGTTTACACAAAAGGGAATAGGGTTTATGTTCTCCGAGTGGACAATTTGAGGCGTGAACTCTTAAGAGAGTGTCACGATTCCCATTGGGCTGGACACCCAAGCATTCACAGAACGTTGGCTCTCGTGGAGAGGGCCTTCTACAGGCCGAAAATGGGGACTGATGTGGAGGAATATGTTCGAACATGTCTCATTTGCCAATAAGACAAGGTGGAGCAATGGAAGCCAGTGGGACTTTTGGAGCCATTGCCTGTACCAGAAAGGCCGTGGGAGAGCATTTCCTTGGACTTCATATCAAGCTTGCCACTTGTGGGGAGACTCGGATCGATACTCGTGGTGGTCGATCGGTTTTCAAAGTATGCAACTTTCATTGCTGCCCCCCTACACTGTTCAGCGGAAGAGGCGGCCAAGCTGATGATGAAGGATGTGGTGAAGTATTGGGGAGTCCCACGCAACATCTTTAGTGATCAAGACGCTCGGTTCCTGGGACGATTTTGGACCGAGCTATTCAAATTGTTGGGGTCAAAGTTATACTTCTCCACAAGCCTCCACCCCTAGACGAATGGCCAGACTGAAAGGATAAACTCGCTCTTGGAGCAATATCTTCGGCACTACGTGAGTGCCAACCAATAAGATTGGGTGAAGCTATTGGACATTGCCCAATTCTCCTACAACTTGCAACGGAGCTCTGCATCCAACAAGAGCCCCTTCGAGATCATTACAGGACAACAACCATCAACTCCTCACACCATGGCAATTGGGTATACTAGGAGTAATCCATCAGCCTACCACTTCGCAAAGGAGTGGCACCAAAATGCAGATATTGCACGGGCTTACTTGAAGAAGGCGGCAAAAAGGATGAAGAAGTGGGCAGACTTGGGAAGGAGACCGCAGGAGTTCAAGGTTGGTGATTTGGTGTTGGTAAAGCTCCAACCAGCATCACTCCAATTCTTTAGGAACAAAGTCTACAAAGGATTGGTGCGCAAGTACGAAGGGCCCTTCCCGATTATCAGCAGGGTAGGCAACATCTCCTACAAGTTGCAGCTGCCAGCGTGGTTCAAAATTCATAATGTTCTTCACACTAGCAACCTAAAAGCCTACCACTCGGATCTGCAAGATGCTTCCCGAAGTGTTCCAACTTGGCTACCTCCCATCATAGCCTCCTACGAGAAGCGAGTTGAAACCATTCTAGCGGACCGCAAGGTAAAGCTACCTAATGGAGTTGAGCAGACAAAGTACTTGGTGAAGTAGCGAAAGCTTCCCCGAACCGAAGACAGTTGGGAGCCTGAAGATGCCCTACGACATGAAGAAGCAATCATCAACAACTACCAGCAAGCGTCGACGAGGGCGTCGATAGTTTAAGTGGGGGAGAATGTCACGAATGATCGTCGCGCACCCGCAACAACTCTGTCCAACGATCCGTTCATCGCTCTCACCTACATGTACAAATGTTTGCCAGCATGTTTTGCCTTGGTTTTGAGTCATTTTGCTTGTAAAAATGTAAGTTCGAACAAGTTACAGTGCTACAAAGCGACCGCTCATCGAACCGAGCAAAACAGCCCCAAAACAGCTTCGTTTTCGTGTGACACGGGCTGCTCTTCGTAGTCCGCCTCCGCTCACCAAAACGTCAGCCACCTCAGCCCCTTGGAACCCCCCCGGGTGGCACCGAGCTGGATGAGGCTTCGGTATAGTGTTGGGCGTTGAACAACCTTTCGCAAGTTCACACGTTACCTTGACGGGACCTTGTTGTCGCGCCTGGCACCCGATGAGTAACTGTTTGTGGACTTGCAACTGTTCGTTCAACCCTCTAAAGTCCTTGTTTTCCCCCTCTCCCTCTTTTCTCTTGTGCACGCAAGGTGTTCGCTGAATTGCTTGTAAAGCTTCCCCTTTTCGCGAGACGTCGGGACTTGTCCGTCGCTCGTTCTTTCGAACTAATCAACTTTCTCTTTTACAGGTCCTTCGGGACCTGCAAGAGGTTGCAAGTGGGCTGATCTTTGCGGAGTAATATCGCAAGGGCAAAGTGCGACTTAGGCAATGCAAGTTAAGTTCGTGTCTTGGCCGCAAGGGTGCCTCACGCCTTAGGCAATTCCAGCTAAGTTCGTGACACAGTAGCAGGGTGCCAGGCGATAGTACCACCCATTGTAGTGTTAGTGTCACACTAACACTAACGTTGGTACCACCCAGCATAGGCGGTGGCACTACCCGTACCCAGGAAACCTAGGATGGGATATTTTTAAGCTCTAAGTTTGAATCAACTTGAGGCCTATAAATACCCCTCTCATCCCTAGTTAACACACATAAGAATTGAGAGTAAAAAGGAAAGAAACACTACTGAAATCTTATGTGATCTCCTCTCAAAGTTCTAAGTGTTAGAATAGTTTGAGAGACGAGTAAATGGGGGTCTATGGGTTATCTCCTAAACCTGGTAAAAGGAGAATCGAGTTGTAAAAGGTGGTTGGTCTTTGCCTATTGAAGGAAGACCAATAGTAGATACTGATGGCCTCGACAGAAGAGGAATCGGCGAAGTGGATGAAGGTCACGACGATCGAACCACTCTAAAAATCTCATTTGCATTTTGTCTTGAGCAATTTACTTTACTGCAAACCATTTTACTTTCTTTACATCCACTATGCTCTTTCATATGCTTTCAAAGTTAATACCTTTATGAAATGGATTTTCATTGGAAACAGTTTTAATCGCAACGAAATTTTGAACCGACGTGGTTTTACCAGTGCACTAATTCACCCTCCCTCTTAGTGCCGATCTTTTCCTAACAATTGGTATTAGAGCCTCATTTTTCTTATTTGGTTTAACATCCAAAGTGAAATGGCTCTTTTCGGCTTTCAAGAGGGTCACTCTCTCATTCGTTCTCCCATGTTCAATGGGACGGACTATACATATTGGAAAACTCGAATGAGAGTTTTCTTGCTTTCATTGGATTTAAATTTATGGAATATTATCAAAAGTGGTTTTCAAAGGTCTTCTCTTTTAATGAACCATTGGAATGATTTGGAGAAGAAGACTTTTGTGCTATGAATGCTCTATTTTGTGCTTTGGATAAAATTGAGTTTAATCGAGTTTCTACTTGCAAAATAGCTTTCGATATATGGCACACTCTTGAAATCACACACGAAGGTATGAGTAGAGTAAAAGATTCTAAGATAAATATTTTAATGCATGATTTTAAACTTTTTCAAATGAAGCCAAGCGAAACCATTGTTGATATGTATACCCGTTTTACGGATGTTGTCAATGGTTTAAAAGCTCTTGGCAAATGCTTTTCTAATTTTGAACTCATTAATAAGATCTTAAAATCTCTTTAAAAAAATTGGGAATTGAAAGTAACAGCAATATAAGAATTAAAAGATTTGAACTATTTTCCATTTGAAGAACTTATAGGATCTTTGATGACCTATGAAATGACGTGCAATGCACGTAAAGAACTCAAAAACAACCTTCCAAAGAACAAGAAGGATTTGGGACATAGAATAATTGAAGACCACTCGAACATAAGCTCAAGTGATGGTGAACTTGAACTCCTGATGAAATTTAAAAGGTTCATGAAACAACAATCAAAAAATAAAAATAAACTTAAAAAGAACACAAATTCTGATAAAACGAGTGCATCCTAAGAAGAGGAGCAAACTGATAAAGACGAAGTAGCGAACCTTACTTTGGGGACTCTCGTCAATAAGGTAAACAACTCAAACGAAACTCCTTTAGTTTACTTTGAAATTAGTTGATATTTTTCATGAGTTATTTTAATTTAGTTTAAGAAAATTATATATTTTTTCTTAAAAATTCCATGTTTAATAATGTAATGAAAATACAAAAAATTATGAATCATGTTTGTCTTTCTAGTAATTTTGAAAATGATCATGAAAATTACATGTTTTATGATAAATGAACAAAAATGTTAGACTTAAATCTAATACTTAAGATAAATCCTATGTATATTTTAAGAAGCAATAATGTATATCTTGATGATTTTAGTATTGATTTTTGATTTTGTTTGAAATTACCTTATGCTCAATGAAACCATGATTGATGAATATGCTTTATGTTTAATGATTTCTTTACCTTGTATGCCTTATCATGATGAATGTTTTGAAAACAAATGTTTGTATCATGCTTGATGATTTTTATGCATGAGGACCTGAAGTAATGATTTGAAATCATATGTTTTGGAATTATATGTTACACTTTTTAATCTTGATGATTTTTTATCTTTCCGTTTTAAACGTTAATGCATGATTTTGACATAAGAACAAATATTTGGGCATGCTAATATAAAGTCAATCACATAAATTGAAACTAAGGAAGTTTAGATAACCTTAAGAATCATTCAACATCATGCTTGATGTCTTAATGAAAATGTAATGATGATTTGAAAGCATGCTTAATGAGTTTATATTTTAAACTTATGCATGATAGTTTTTGTGATCTGTTGAAAGTTCTTTTTCGGTGTTAATGAATGATGCAAGGATTTGGCATAAAAGAAAAGAACATGCATGTATAAAATCAATCAATAAGTTGAAACAAAAAGAGGAAAGTATTTTTCTTGAAAACCTCTCAAATCCCTACCTTATCAATTTTTCACTAAGAGATCAATAAAATTATTTATGCCATTTTGAATCTCTTGAAAGTAATGATGAGATTTTGATGAATTTGATGATTTGAATTTGAATGAGCTTTATCTTGATTTTTTGAGATTTATAACTTGAGACTTCTTATGCATAAATCAAGATATTATATCATTTGATCTCCTATGTTTCTCTTTGCTATTTACAAAAAGAAGAGATTTGATTAAATAAATCATATCTTCTGGTATTCACATGATCTTATCTTTCATGACATGATTTCTTTATGGCTTGTATGCCTTGTGATGACTTGAATATTTACACCATTATGTTCTTCCTTTCTTTTTTTCTTGTTTGTAATGACAAAAATGGGGAAAAAAAATTTCTAGCAACTCAAGAAAACCAAATTTGCTAGCTTGAATGATAAACTTAGACATGTTAGATCTCCTAAATGCATAAATTCTTCGTATACATTTTATGGATTATGATCTTGATTTCTTAAACTTTAGACTTGATCTTTCATGTTTGATGATTGAAATAATGATTGAAATATTAATATAATTATGAATGATGATTTGGAATCATGCATGTAATGATGATTTTATATTTTAAAAATATACATGATGATTTGGTATTATGCATGCAATACTTCAACTTATTAAAATGATGCATGCAATGATGAAATATTCATGATAAAAAATTGTTTTGATATTCATGACTTAATTTTTCATCTTTGTTATTTACCCTTGTCATGATTTGAAGATTATAGTAAAGGGCAATGAATTGCACTATTATATTGTTATTCCCTTCTATTTGACAATGACATAGGGGGAGCAAATTTTGCTAGCTTGCATACTTCAAGAGAAGCAAAAAGCTTTCTCATCTCAAAAGATGCAAAATTTTGCCAACTCTCATATGTGTAAAATTTGCTAGCTCACAAATTGTAAGGAGAAAAACTTGCTTGCTAGCTTGCAATCTCAAGAAGCAAAACATGCTAACTTGCATATCTAGCAAAATTTACAAACTTGTATATTTCAAGAAGTAATAGTTGCTTTCTTGAACATCTCAAAATTGCTAGCTTGCATGTTCTAATATGATGTAGCACTTGCTAAATTTGCTAGTCTGCATAATAATTAAAATGGAGATTATGTTTAGTATGCAATGCTTTGAACTTATATCTCAGACACTTGATAGTTGGACTTCTCTTTTTTGTTGATGACAAAGGGGAAAAGTATAATGATGTTATGCATAATTTTATGGTAACATATTGCTTGGATTTGTGAATCCAAGAGTTCTCTCAAATATGTCATATTGAAAGGGGGAGTTTGTTTAAATTCTGGGAGTTAATATTAACTTTATCATCAATTTATTGTCATCATCAAAAAGTGGGAGATTGTTGAATATCAGATTTTAATGATAAAACCAATTGATAAGTGTTTATGATCTAATATGTGTTTGAGTGACGCAGGGCTAATATCGATCAGGAGAGATAAATTTATTAAAATAGGAGGAATCAGACATTGGGTGGGAGTGAACATGTTAGAATATTGGACGTCAGGCCGGAGAAACGATCGACATGTCGGCAAAAGGCTTCGGGCCCAGAATTCAGGAATCGGACCTAGAAGAGTGGACATTGCACCAAGAGATCAGAGTTGTGAAGGTCAATATGCCGATTGGGCAAAAGCTACAAAAAAGGACGATGCGTCAAAGGAATGGATGAAGTACCAAAAGAACCAATGACATGTCGGACAACACATGATTAGTGCTTGTAATAATTTGCCTAGATTGAGTTAGGTTTTAGAGTCTAATTGAGTAGGTTTAGACTATAATTAAACCAACTCAATTAGGGGCCAATTGGGCCCAAAATAGGACTGTTTTGGGCCAAGAGAAAGGCCCATTTAGTGACCCAAGTTTGGGCTATGTTGGGACAAGTGGAAGGCCCAAATAGTGACCCAAGAGGTGACACCATAGTGGCATAGTCTCCGAGACTATGTCAGGCAGTGGTACCGCCAGTTTAGGCAGTGGTACCGCCCGCCAGTTTAGGCAGTGGTACCGCCCAGCACAGCCTCCTAGGCGATAATACCGCTAGACTGGGCGATGGTACCACCCAATGGTAGGGTGCTAGGTGGTGGTACCGCCTAGTGCAGTTTTAGTGTCAGACTAACACTAGTGGTGGTACCACCAAGCATAGACGGTGGCACCGCTCGTACCTAGGAAACCTGGGATTGGATATTTTTAGGCTCCAAGTTTGAATTAACTTGAGGCCTATAAATACCCCTCTCATCCCTAATTAACACACACATGAATTGAGAGTAAAAAGGAACGAAACGCTGTTGAAATCTTATGTGATCTCCTCTTAAAGTTCTAAGTATTATAATAGTTTGAGAGAGGAATAAGTGGGGGTATAAGAGTTATCTCCTAAACCCAGTAAAAGGAGAATCGAGTTGTAAAAGGTGGTTGGTCTTCGCCTTTTGAAGGAAGACCGATAGTGGATGCCGGTGGCCTCGACGGAAGAGGAATCGGCGAAGTGGATGTAGGTCACGATAACCGAACCACTCTAAAAATTTGGTTTGCATTTCGTCTTAAGCAATTTACTTTACTACAAACCATTTTACTTGCTTTACATCCACTATGCTCTTCCGTTTGCTTTCAAAGTTAATACCTTAACGAAACAGTTTTTCATCAAAAACGGATTTAATTGCAACGAAGTTTTGAACTGACGTGGTTTTACCACTACAATAATTCACCCCCCCTTTTAGTGCCGATCTTTTCCAAACAATCCAAAGTTTGGTAATAGCGAAAGTAACGTTCGGTGTATGAAATCCACCTCGCCGGGTCTCCTTCCCATTGCAGGAAGTCCACCCTCATGCGTGGCTGTAGCATATTTGAGGGTCATCTCTCTTCTCTAGAGGCCTCTCTAAACTCTTTCCTCATTGAAATTTGGTTGGACTCGATGATGTTTCAATTCTGAATTCTACAACAAAGCACGCAATTTGTCCTCCAAGCGCAATTCAAGCCGCGATTCAATCCGAGATTCCAATGCTTCGAATTTGGCATCGATTGGATCTTGAGAAGCCATAGCATATGCCTATTATTGAATCTCGGATTTTAATGATGAAATCAATTGATGGGTTAATTGATCTAATCCATATTATTGAGTTAAGTGTGTAGGATTAACTATGATATCTTGAAGACATAAAGCAACTCTACCAGAGTCAAGTTCGATGGGTGTTCGAGAGTCCGCTGAGAGTCCAAAGATTCGTCGGAAGTGCTGCCGGAACCAACCAAGAAGAATCGGGGACATGCCAAAGTTTTTGGAAGTCCACCGGAGAGATTGTTGGAGGCTTGTGGAGATCACCAAGAAGGCTCGGCTACTCGCTGAACTCACCACAAGATCGGGAGCCTATTGGGAGTCCGCCAATAGAAATCCGAGGGTGTATCGGAAGTCCATCGAAAGATCACCGGAAAGCTCGTCGGAATGAGACTCGACGTTTGCCATTTAAAAACTTGCTTAGGACTATGTTTTTAGTTGTGTAGTTTGTATGTAATTAGGGTTAGGATTATGGGATAATCCTATATCCTAGTTTGGGGCCAACTGGGCCCGAATGTGACTTGGTTTGGGCTAGACTTGAAGCCCAACCAGTGACCCGTAAGGTCGGGCAATGGAACCGCCAGACTGGGCGGTGGCACCGCCCAAAGCCCGAAGGGTCAAGCGGTGGCATCGCCCAGCACCCGAGAGGTCGGGCAGTGGCACCGCCACCAAGAGGCGGTGACATCGCCAGTAAACAGTCAATATGACATTGACAAGCAATGGCACCACCAGCTCTAGGAATCCAAGAGAATTTAAAATTTGGAGCCCAAATTTAAATCCTCTTGGGATCTATAAATACCCCTCAATTCTCAGCAAAGAATATAACTTTTTTTGAGAAGCAATAGATTGAGATAAAAGCTTTAGCAAAGTCTTTAGCAATTCTTGTTTTCAATTGCTTGAGTGTTCACCTCCTTCTTTCTCGTTGAAAATTTGTAAGAGTGTAAACCACTTATAAAAAGTCATAAGAGGGGTATTTGTCCTTCCCTTTCAAAGTGATTTGCTAGTGGAAGTTGGGAGCCTCGTCGAAAAAGGCTTCGCAAGTGGATGTAGGTCATTTTGATCGAACCACTTTAAATTGGTGTGTTCCTTGAATGTGTGAGTTCTTACTTTCCTGAAATTGTTATTTACACTACTGCTAACTTTCGATTTTCATCTACTCAAGTTACTATCAAAACAAAATCTCCTTGTATTTTCAAATTTATTTTTAAAACTTACAAGTTTTAATCCGCTGCACTAATTCACCCCCCCCCTCTTAGTGCCACTCCGATCTTAACAATTGGTATCAGAGCAAGACTCACTCTCATATTTGGTTTAATACCCAAGAGAGATGGCTTACTCCGGCATGCATGAGGGTCATTCTATTACACGTCCACCTATGTTTAATGGGTCGGATTACACGTATTGGAAGGCTCGTATGAGGATCTTCCTCATTTCCATGGATTTCAAGCTTTGTACTATTGTCAAAAATATATTTCAAAAATCTTCTCTTCCGTTGAGCGAATGGAATGAATCGGAGAAGAAGGTTTTTGCTTTAAATGCAAAGGCTATGAATGCCTTATTTTGTGCACTAGACAAAAATGAATTTAATCGTGATTCAATTTGTGATTTGGCTTTTGATATTTAGATAACTCTTAAGGTCACTCATGAAGGCACTAGCCGAGTGAAAGAGTCCAAAATCAACATTCTTGTGCACTCTTACGAACTTTTTCGAATGAAACCAAGTGAGTCCATCGGAGATATGTACACCCGTTTCACGAATGTCATCAATGGACTCAAAGCTCTTAGTAAAAATTTTTCTAACTTTGAACTAGTAACTAAAATCTTAAGATCCCTCCCAAAAAGTTGGGATCCAAAAGTTACAGCTATTCAAGAGGCCAAGGATCTTAAAACATTTCCTCTTGAAGAAGTTATTGGGTCTCTAATGACCTACGAAATGACATGTCATACTCATGAAGAGCTCGAGAACCCCCTTCCAAAGAATAGGAAGGATATGGCGCTTACATCATAAGAAGACCACTTGAAAGGAACATCAAGTGATGAGGATAGTGACGATGACATTGCACTTTTAGCTCAAAAATTTAAAAAATTTATAAGAAAGAACAAATTTAAAAATAACACCAAAATCAAACTTAAACATAAAAAGGACCAAGTAATATGCTATGAATGCAAGAAGCCGGGGCACTTCAGAAATGAATGCCCCCAAGCCAAGAAGCAACCGAAGAAGAAGAAAGCTTTAAAAGCAAGTTGGGACAATTTAAGTGCTTTAGAAAGCGAAGAAGCTAGCAACAAAGAGGAGGCAAACTTTATGCTAATGGCTTTAGGAGAAGAGGTATGTGATTTAATTAATGATGATTTATCTTTTGATGAACTTTCTATCGCTTTTCACGAATTATTTGATGAGTGTAGAACTATTAGTAAGAAGTTTAATCTTTTAAAAAAAGGGCATGTTTTACTTCAAAATAAGCTTGATAGTCTTCAAACTCCTCCATGCTCTAAGTGCAAACACTTAGAAGCAATAAAAAATAAAAATTTGCTACTTAAAGAGACCTTAAACAAGTTTAAGGTCGGTAGCAAGGGATTGGACATGATCCTTGCAAACAAGGGTTACGTCGCAAATAGAAGTGGAATTGGTTTTGTGAGAGGATCTCACCAAAATCCTACCACTTTCATTAAATGACCCACATTACACATTTCACCTTATTTGAAATGCAACTTTTGTTGTAAATCCGGACATGTTGCTTACAAATGTCCATTTAGAAAAATTAGTTCACATAAGTTGATATCGGTTCCTAAAGGAACTATTAATACTTCATTGATGAATAACAAAATTGGTAGATCAATTTTTGAGGCTCCCAAAATCAAATGGGTACCTAAAAACCATCCTCTTTTGTAGACAAACCTACAAGCTAGGAGTAAGAGATAATATCTTGATAGTGGATGCTCAAGACACATGACTAGAGATCCATCTCATTTCTCTATGCTCACTATCAAAGAAGAAGAGTATGTCACCTTCGGAGACAACAACAAAAGCAAAATCATTGGCAAGGGAACCATAGGTAACAAATCATGTTTTTCAATTAATGATGTATTACTAGTTGATGGATTAAAATATAATCTCTTAAGTATTAGTCGCAATAAAGATTATATTGTTAAATTTAAATCTAATGCGTGCATTATTGAAAAACCAAACAATAACTTGTCAATGATTGCTTTAAAACAAAATAATGTCTACACCATCAACCTTGATGAACTAAGTAATGAAATGTGCTTCTCCACCTTAAATGATGATGCTTGGCTTTGGCATAGGAGATTAGGCCATTGAAGTATGAAACTAATATCTAATATCTCATCTAGAGAATTAGTACGAGGGATTACCAATATGAAGTTTGTTAATGACAAAGTATGTGATACGTGTCAACTAGGTAAACAAATAAAAACTAGTTTCAAACCAAAAAATCAAATTAGCACTACTAGACCATTACAATTGATCCATTTGGACTTATTTGGACCAATTGACATGACAAGTCTAGGAGGAAGCAAATATGCTTTTGTAATTGTAGATGACTATACTAGATACACTTGGACCTATTTCTTGGCTCACAAAAGTGATTGTTTCAAATGTTTCTCTAAATTTTGTAAACTCACTCAAAATGAAAAAGGCTTCATGATTTTATCAATTCGGAGTGATCACGGTGGCGAATTTCAAAACCCTAACTTCCAAAGTTTTTATGAAGTTAATGGATATAACCACAACTTCTCTACTCCAAGAAATCCTCAACAAAATGGAGTAGTTGAAAGAAAAAATAGAAACCTACAAGAAATGGCAAGAACTATGTTGAATGAACATAGTCTACCCAAGTATTTTTGGGCCGAAGCCATGAATATGGCTTTGCCACATCATGAATAGGGTTCTAATAAGACCGTCTCTATCAAAAACTCCATATGAATTATGGAATAAGAAAAAACCAAATGTTTCTTATTTTAAAGTTTTCGGTTGCAAATGCTTTATTTTAAATGAAAAGGATATCTTAGGAAAATTTAATGCTACATCTGATAAAGGCATCTTTCTTCGTTACTCTTCCATTTCTAAGGCTTTTCATGTTTTTAACAAAAGAATCTTAGTTATAGAAGAGTCTATTCATGTAGTTTTTAATGAAATTTCTGAGTTAAAGAAAAATGATTTTGATGATGATCTTGGTTTTGATAATTTGAATTTAAAGGATCCCCTTCCTCAAAATAGCAACTTGGATGCATCTTCTTCTGAAATTTACTTATCCAAGGAATAGAAGTATGTAGATGCTCATCCAAAGGAGCAAATTATAAGAGATACATCAAAAGGGGTTCAAACTCATTCTTCCTTCAAGAATTTTTGTACTAACACCGCCTTCCTTTATCAAATCGAACCTAAATGTATTGACGAGGCCTTGAAAGATGATTCTTGGATCATTGCAATGCAAGAGGAATTGAACCAATTTGAGATTAATGAGGTATGGAAGCTTGTTCCTAGACCTAGTGAATTAACTTTCTTTTTAGGATTGCAAATTAAACAACTTAGTGATGGTATATTTCTTAACCAATCTAAATATACATTAGAATTGTTAAAATGATTTAACATGGATGGTTCAAAAGCGATAAACACCCCTATGAGTACTTCGACTAAGTTAGATATGAATGAAAATAGTGAAAATTTTGATCAAAAAACGTATCGGGGAATGATAGGTAGTCTACTCTACCTCACCGCATCTAGACCGGATATCATGTTTAGTATAGGACTTTGTGCTAGGTTTCAATCTAATCCTAAATTATCTCATCTTAAGAGTGTTAAAAGAATATTTAGATATCTTAAAGCAACTCCAAATTTAGGATTACGGTATCTGAAATCTAATAAATTTGATTTAATAGCTTATGCAGATGCTGATTTTGGCGGATGTAGGATAGATAGAAAAAGTACATCCGGAATATGCCAATTTTTAGGATATGCAGTTGTTTCTTGGACTTCCAAGAAATAAAATTCAGTTGCACTATCTACGACGGAAGCCAAATATATTGCTGCAAGTGCATGCTGTGCACAAGTTGTTTAGATGAAGAATACATTAGAAGACTATGAAATTCACTTGAAAAACATTCCCATAAAATGTGATAATACAAGTGCCATATGTCTTACCAAAAATCCAATTCAGCACTCTAAAACTAAGCATATCAACGTTAGGCATCATTTCATACGTGATCATATCCTTCACAATAATGTCGTTCTAGAGTTTATTGACACAAAGCATCAATTAGCAAACATTTTTACAAAAACCTTAAATGAAGACCAATTTGAATTCATTAGAAAGGAACTAGGCATGTTAAATTGTCCCTGAGAATAAACTTGTTTGAATGTATTTTTTGAAAAGATTTTCATCCTCTTTCTATTCTTTTATGGAATTGATTTCCTCTTTCTCTTTCAATTCTAAATGACACATTAAAGTACAACCCAAGATCCTATCCTATCTTGAGCTAAACATCTCTGAAAAACAAAAAAGGGGAGGAAAGAAATTTTTTTTCCTTTCTCTTCCGTGGCATGCCAGCGGTGGCACCGCCAAAACCGGCGGTAACACCGCCTAAGCGCTCGGTCGCTAGGCGGTGGCACCGCTCGGATTGGTGGTGGCACCGCCCGAGATCCCCTTTAGGGTCAACGGTGGAACTGCCCCCAACTCGTGAGAAACTGATTCAAGCTCTCCCACAACCTCTCTAACCCTCAATCCAACCTTTAGAAGCCTAGAAGAGGAATTCTTGTTGGTTCAAGCTCGCCATCTTTCAAGAAATTCTCCATAAGGTAAAATCTGAAATCTTTCCTTCCTCTTCTCATTATTTTGCCTACTCTTCAAAGTTTCATATTATTGATCCATCATGTTGTCTAGATAATAGCTCCTAAGAGATCAACAAGAACAAAAGGGAAAAGGGTGGAAGGAGATTCATATGACCAACACCTTTTTAGATCTAATGAAGAAGCTCTTAGGTTTCTTAATTTCGAAATAAGAACTATACATAAGGGCAAGCATGTTGATCTAGATGAACTTGGAAACCTAGAACCCATTAGATGGTTTGCACATTTAGATGCCTTACCTCTCCTACAAATCAAGGAACCAATTTATCCTAGGTTAGTGAGGTTATTTTACACAAACCTATGTGTGGACAACGATAGCTTAAGTACCTACCTTTTAGGAACACCAATTAAAATATTTGATAGCACTATTTGTGAACTAATTGGAATTACCAAAAAGGATAGGGGTTGTTATTTTAGAGGAAAATGGGATGTCAATGTAATCAGAGCAACTTACTCCGAAGCCTTAGAAACTATTTTTGCAAATCCGAACCTAGGCATGATACCCAAAAGCTGTGAGCACTTACTACCCTTTAACTATCCTTTAACTCTAAAATTCTTCATCACATCATGACAAGCATACTACTTCCTAAGCAATTTCATCTTGATGAAATAAGTCAAATAGAGCTAAGCACCATGTATTGGATTATGACCGATCAACATAACTATTTTGGATACTCAATCCGGCAACAAATGCAGGATATTATAGATAAAGACACTATGTTATCATATGGGGGGTTAATCACTCGATTTATATTTGCCCATGACATTTGTGTCTCACCCGATGAAGAAATAATTCAAAGTGATCGATTTAACACCATCAATAGAAACCTACTGAAAAGACTTAGATGCACACTTAGCAATGGCATATGGATTAGGCAACCTAGAAGGTCTGATCCAATTCCCCCACCAGTAGTACACCCCGAAACACCAATTTTTAGGGGAAATGAATCTCCTCCTCCAAGTCCCTTTGGTGCAGCACCTTCAGAATCAGCTCTTGCTTCATCTTCTGAAGATCTCATTATGGCAGAATTGCATCAGATCAAATCACAATAAGACCAACTAAAATCACAGCATGTGCAAATTCAAATTCAGCAAATTAAAATTTTGAAGGAACTACGACAAATGAATCAAAAAATAGATGTCATGTATAAGAACTATGGATTTCCTTCTAAG
This sequence comes from Musa balbisiana, assembly GCA_004837865.1. Lineage (NCBI taxonomy): Eukaryota > Viridiplantae > Streptophyta > Magnoliopsida > Zingiberales > Musaceae > Musa > Musa balbisiana. The sequence continues at coordinate 22,366,335 of CM017197.1, forward strand.
GATTAATCAATATATCTTCTTATTTTGTTACCTTGACATGCGATCCCTATATAATTACTCTTCATGCCAAGTTAAAGTTTTGTCATCTTCTTTCTTTTGAATGAAAGCTGAACTTTTTTAATGAGATGAACCTTGAATGAAATCTGAATTTTGTATGATCGATCTTAATGCTGAATTCCTTTTCTAATGATTTTATGATCACAAATTGTATGCTTAAAGTCTCATCTCCTTTTTGTTGATGACAAAGGGGGAGAAGAATGTGCAAAACATGACTTGTGATGACTTGTGCCAATTCGATAGCATGACTTAGCATGACTTAATGAAAATGTCTTATACGTATCGATAGCATGACTTATATGAATAGCAAAAGCTTGTGTAATGCAAATGTCTTATATGCCTCGCAAAAATCTTTGAGAAAATCGTAAGTTCTTAGATTAGTTGATCATATCAAATCATGCCTTACATTTATATCATGAAATTCATGTTGAAAATTCTTATCTCTTGTCGAAGTGATAATTGTCTTTTATCATTCGACTTGAAAATAATTTTCATAGCTAGAAATTATGAGAAATATGAAGTTTCATATTTGCTCATGCTTAAAGAGAATAACGATAAGTTCAACGTACGGAACTTATCGGTTTAGGCTTGAATTCAAAGATATTGAATTCAAGTATTTTTATCTTCTTATAATATGGCATATAGATAGGGGGAGTTATGTTTAACTCCGTCATCAATTGATTGTCATCATCAAAAAGGGGGAGATTGTTGAATCTTGGATTTTGATGATGAAATCAATTGATGGGTTAATTGATCTAATTCATATTATTGAGTTAAGTATGTAGGATTAACTATGATAGCTTGAAGACATAAAGCAAGTCTACCGGAGTCAAGTTCCATGGGTGTTCGAGAGTCCGCTGAGAGTCCGAAGATTTGTTGGAAGTGCTGTCGGAACCAACCGAGAAGAAATCGAGGACTTGCCGAAGTTTTCGGAAGTTCGTTGGAGAGATCGTCAGAGGTTCGTGAAGATCACCGAGAAGGCTCGGCTACTCGCTAAACTCGCCACAATATCGGGAGCCTACTAGGAGTCTGCCGAAAGAAATCTAAGGTTGTATCGGAAGTCCGCCGGAAGATCATCGGAAAGCTCACTAGAACAAGACTCGACGTTTGCCGTTTCAAAACTTGCTTAGGACTATGTTTTCAGTTGCATAGTTGGCATGTAATTAGGGTTAGGATTATGGGATAATCCTATATCCTGGTTAGGGGCCAATTGTGCTCGAATGTGACTTGGTTTGGGCCGGACTTGAAGCCCAACCAGTGAACTGTATGGTCGGGCGGTGGCACCACCCAGAGCCCGAAGGGTTGGGCGATGGTACCGCTAGACTGGGCGGTGGCACCGCCACCGACAGGCAGTGGCACCGCCAGCTCCAGGAACCCAAGAGAATTCAAAATTTGGAGCCCAAATTTAAATCCTCTTGGGGTCTATAAATATCCCTCAATTCTCAACAGAGAATACAACCTTTCTTTAGAAGTAATAGATTGAGATAAAAGCCTTAGCAAAGTCTTTAGCAAGTCTTGTTTTCAATTGCTTGAGTGTTCACCTCCTTCTTTCTCGTTGAAAATTTGTAAGAGTGTGAACCACTTGTAAAAAGTTGTAAGAGGGGTATTTGCCCTTCCCCTTCAAAGTGATTTGCTAGTGGAAGTTGCAAGCCTCATCGAAAAAGGCTTCGCAAGTGGATGTAGGTCATTTTGACCGAACCACTTTAAATTGGTGTGTTCCTTGAATGTATGAGTTCTTACTTTCCTAAAATTGTTATTTACACTACTGCTAACTTTTGGTTTTCATCTACTCAAGTTATTATCAAAATGAAATCTCCTTGTATTTTCAAATTTGTTTTTAAAACTTACAAGTTTTAATCCGCTGCATTAATTCACCCCCCTCTCTTAGTGCCACTCCGATCCTAACACCTATAGATTAGAGATGTCCATGTCTTTTTTCTATTGATAGGTTAATAGCATGGGTGGTGGAAGGTTCGGAAGAATTGAGGATCACAAAAAGGTACTACAGTAGATTTTTACATCTAAAGTGTAGCAAATTGGACGTAAAAGATTAGTAGTTTATATTAAGAATTTTTTGATGAAACCAAAGAAAATCTGCTCTTAGGAAGTGTTAAGGCTATTGTAAAATCTTCATAAAGATTTGGACAGAAAATATGTAGTAGCATGTTAGGATCCTTTTAATTTTCCTTTTATTTTTGCGTATTTATTAAGTCTGTTTAATTTAGCTAAAGTCAGAACTCTATAAATAGGGATGTAACTACTTCTTTTCAGGAATCAATGAAAAATACTATTCTGTCTGTTGACAAACCCTAGGAGGTTGATCCCCTAGAAGCGATCAAGGAGGTCGATCCCCTCGAAGTGATCATCCCTTTCTCTTCTTCTTTTTATGATAAGACTGCAGGGTCTTATCATTTGGTATCAGAGCAGCGATCCTTGGCGTTCTCGCTGCAACATAACTAAAAAAAAAGGGGTTGTTACCCCGGCGGCCACCGGGAAGGGTTCCCTGCTTCCCTTCTTCCCCACCGCTGCCCCTGCTCTCCGGTAGGCCGCGCCCTCCCTTGCTGCCTCCTTTCCACCACCGACGTTGCTTCCCGACCGATCAACCAACGCCGCCGCTGCCCCCCCTAGCCGGCGACCTCTCCTCCTCGCTTCCCCATCTCGCTCGAGTGAGAAGGACCACTGGCGCCGTCTCCCTACCAGTGGACCACGCCTTCATCGTTGATACTCTCGGCGACGCTGCCCTAACTTCCCTGCCACCATGCCCCCGCCCCCCCCCCCCGGGTCGCAGCCGCAGCCGCCAGTTGCCCCCCTCCTCACGGCGACTGAAACAGGGCAACTCACCACTGCTGCCCTTGTTTTCAGCCGCGCCTCCAGCACTCCTCTTCCCCTCGAGCGTCGTCGCTGCCCAGCCGACCCATCACCACTGCAGGCCACCGTGCGACTACCGCCGCTCGCCTCCCAGACGCCGCTCCACCTTGCTCTGCATCATCCGTAACCGAAACAGAGCACAGGCAACTCACCTTGCTTTGCCCTTGTTTTCAGTCGCGCCACAATCGCGTGGGTTCCTTGCTGCTGCCGGTTGTTGCCACCGTCGCTGCTACTGCTCAGCTACTATGCAGATGCCCTTGACTAGACATCAGAAACAAGAACTGGGGATTACCAACTTGCAATCGTATGCAATGGCTGCCGATAACTCAGTGAAGGCATAAATGGAAGCGTTGGAAACCAGAATTAAAAATCGACTACAAGAAACTCTTCATGATTTCAAAAAAAGTTTGTTGGAGCACTTTAGCAGGTTTCAACGAGATGGGAGCTCAAGTTCTACGCTGAATAGATCGAGAGATACAGGAAAAGGGCCCCAGGATGGTGACACACACTACCCACGCATCAGGGTAGAATTTCCACGATGGGAAGATAGGGATCCGACCAGTTGGATCTCTAGGGCGGAAAAATTTTTTCGTTTTCACAGAACCCCAGAAGAATCCAAGGTAGAAGTGGCCTCAATCCAACTCGATGGAGATGCAATCCAATGGTATGATTGGTACAAAACTTGCCATGGAATTCCTTCTTGGGAACAATTTAAACGAGGACTTCTTGTTCGTTTTGGGCCATCCGAATATGAGAATGTTGATGGCCAACTCACTAAAATTCGGATGACTTCTACAGTGTTGGAATATCAGAGTAGATTTGAACGATTGTCCAACCAAGCTAGAGATTGGTCAGAATGACAACTTTTAGGTACATTTATTGAAGGGCTTATTCCCGAGATCCAATGCGAGGTTAAGGCTCGTCAACCTCGCACTATGATGGCTGCGATTTCATTTGCATGCCTACATGAAGAAAAAATCAGTGTGGAATATCGTCGAAACAAAGGTGCCAATAAACAGGTGATTAGCAAGCAACCTACCTCATCTACTCCTAGTCGAAACCATAACACTAGCAGACTAACTCGAGAAGAACTCAAAGAAAGGTTAGCGAAGGGTTTGTGCTGGCATTGCGATGAAAAGTGGAGTAAGGAGCATCGAAGCAAACAAGGAAGACTTTTGATGATTGAATCGATCGAGGAGGAATCAGAAGTAGAAGTATCGGATTCCGATCATGAAGAAGTGGAAACTAATGATGATGTTGAAGCCGTCACACATACAGTGCATGCATTGGCTGGCTACTCTAATCCAGAAACCATGAAAATTAGGGGAACTCTGAAACACCAGTCTGTCACTGTTTTAATTGATACGGGTAGCACTAATAATTTTATGGATAGGAAAGTTGCAGCTCGATTAGCTTACCACATCGAATGTTGTGACAAATTTGAAGTCAAGGTAGCCGATGGACAGATTTAACCTGTGACAACAAGTGCTCAAAGATAAAACTAATGTTGCAAGGTCAAGAATTATTTATGGATTTTTTTTATTACCCTTGGAAGACTATGAAGTGGTGCTCGGAATTGAATGACTATCAACCCTAGGTGATGTCTCCTGGAATTTTTCTAAACTGATTATGAAGTTCTTTATTAATGGAAGATAGGTGACTCTCAAAGGAAGACGTGGAGGTAAAGTTACAACTATCACTAGCCATCGGATGGAGCGGGTCCTTCAGAAGACACACACTGGATTTTTGGTGCAATTGCATAATATTGAAAAGGAAATGACAGCGAACATTCCGGCTGGAAATATTGAATCTTTGCTAATAGAGTTTGCAGATATATTTGCAGAGCCACATGGACTTCCACCTCTTAGATGTCATGATCATCAGATCCCATTATTACCCGAGAAGGCACCAACCAATGTCCGACCCTATAGATATCCACATTTTCAAAAGGCAGAGATAGAGAGGATTGTCACAGAGATGCTCAAAATTGGAGTTATACGAGCTAGTGTTAGCCTATATTCTTCCCCGGTCTTACTAGTCAGAAAGAAGGATGGCTCATGGCGGATGTGTGTCGACTATCGAGCACTTAACAACATTACAGTGAAGGATAAATATCCTATTCCAGTAGTGGATGAACTATTGGACGAATTGGGAGGAGCTCAGGTCTTCACTAAATTGGACCTACGATCGGGCTATCATCAAATTAGAGTACATGAAAGAGTTATTTAGAAAACTGCCTTCAGGACACATAATGGCCATTATGAGTTTCTAGTAATGCCTTTTGGGTTAACCAATGCGCCCTCTACCTTCCAGAGTTTAATGAATGATATATTTCGGGCTCATCTCCATAAGTTTGTTTTGGTTTTCTTTGATAATATTTTAATATACAGTCATTCCCTAGAAAGTCATTCATTACATTTACGAATTGTCTTTAATATTCTTTGTGAGCATGGTCTTTTTGTCAAGAGATCTAAATGCAGTTTTGGGCAACCTGAGGTTGAGTACTTGGGCCATATCATATCTCAAAAGGGTGCTGCAGTTGATCCTTCAAAAATTCAAGTGATGACAGACTGGCCAATTCCAAAGTCAATCAAAGCCTTAAGGGGGTTCTTGGGACTAACAGGCTATTATCAAAAGTTTGTGAAGAATTATGGCAAAATTAGTGCCCCCTTGATGTCACTTCTAAAGAAAAATGCATTCAGATGGTTAGAAGAGGCAACTCAGGCATTTCAATTCTTGAAAACTGCAATGACTACTACACCCGTGCTTGCTCTACCTGATTTTAATAAGATGTTTGTGATTGAATCTGATGCTTCTGGAGCTGGAATAGGGGTTGTATTAATGCAGGAAGGTCGGCCTATCGCTTATGCTAGTAAGGCTCTTTCCGCTTCCCATTTGAGTTCATTTATTTATGACAAGGAGATGCTAGTCATAATATATGCAGTCACAAAATGGAGGCCCTATCTAATTGGTCGACGGTTTCAAATACACACTGATCACAAAAGGCTCAAATATTTTCTAGAGCAAAAGATTTCTTCTCTAGAGCAGCAGAAATGGGTCACAAAGCTACTGGGATTTGATTATGAGATCGTTTATAAAAAGGGGAGTGAGAATTTAGTAGCAGATGCCCTCTCATGTCTTCCAGAACAAGCTGAACTAGTAGCTATTTCTATTCCTATTTGCGAGACTTTGGAAGTTATTAGAAGGGAATGGTCAAATAATCCTGAGATCCAAAACATCATTAAAAAAATAGAAGAAGCCCCAGGTTCTATCTCAAATTATAGTTGGGATTCGGTGGACTTACGCTATAAAGACTGAATAGTGGTTGCCCCACATTCTTCTTGCCAAACAATAATTCTGAAGGAGTTCCATTCATCACCAATTGCTGGTCACTCGGGATTTCTCCGCACTTATAAGCGAGTTCGACAACTATTTTACTGGAAAGGTATGAAAAATTTTATCAAGAAATTTGTTACTGAATGTGATGTTTGCCAACGTCACAAAAGTGAGACAGTAGCCACCCTAGGCTTACTACAGCCCCTTCCTATTCCTGATGCTACTTGGACCAATATATCTATGGATTTCATTGACAATCTCCCATCATCTCAATGAAAGAGTGCTATACTTGTAGTCGTGGATAGACTTACAAAGTATGCTCATTTTTGTGCTTTATGACATCCTTATACTGCTGCAAGTGTTGCTCGTATTTTTGTGGAAAACATAGCTAAATTACATGGGAGTCCCCATTCTATTGTTAGTGACAGAGACAAGATTTTTACTAGCTCCTTTTGGACAGAACTTTTTCATTTACAAGGTACTCAGCTAAATATGAGCACCGCTTATCATCCACAAACAGATGGGCAAACTGAAGTGGTAAACAGGTGCCTAGAAAATTACCTCCGATGCTTTACTAGCGACAAGCCAAAGGAATGGGTCAAATGGCTTCCCTGGGCAGAGTGGTGGTATAATACCTCTTACCATTCTTCTATTAAAATGACTCCATTTGAAGCAGTTTATGGCCAACCCCCACCTACAATTACAAAGTATGTACCCGGTTCTTCTAAAGTTGATCAAGTGGACAAGGAATTGATGGATAGAAATAAGATTATTCAGCTTTTAAAGGATAACCTCACAGTCGCACAAGCAAGAATGAAACAACAAGCTGATAAACACCGAAGTGAACAAGAATTTACTGTGGGTGATTGGGTTTTCCTTCGTCTTCAACCCTACAAGCAAACTTCCATAAAGGTCCAATCTTCCATGAAGCTATCTCCTTGGTTTTTTGGGCCTTATAAGGTATTAGAACGCATTGGACCAGTAGCCTACTGCTTGGATTTGCCTGCTAGCTCTAAAATACATCCAGTCTTTCATGTTGCATGCCTTAAAAGGAAATTGGGTGAAGATGTAATAGTGCAATGCCATTTGCCGGACACTTCTAATACTAGGGAAGTTCAAGCTCAACCACAAGCCATACTTGATCGCATCCTATAACTGAAGTGCTGGTGCAATGGGCCAACTTACCAAGGGAAGACGCCACTTGGGAGTCCTACAGCATGCTAAAGGAGAAGTTTCTAGAGTTTGATGTTGCTCAGCCTTGAGGACAAGGCTGAATTGTAGGAGGCGGGATTGTTAGGATCCTTTTAATTTTTCTTTTATTTTTGCGTATTTATTAAGTCTGTTTAATTTAGCTAAAGTCGGAACTCTATAAATAGGGATGTAACTGCTTCTTTTCAGGAATCAATGAAAAATACTATTCTGTCTGTTGATAAACCCTAGGAGGTTGATCGCCTCGAAGCGATCAAAGAGGCCGATCCCCTCGAAGTGATCATCCCTTTCTCTTCTTCTTTTTACGATAAGACTGTAGGGTCCTATCATAGCAAGATTAAACAATCTGTGTTATGTGGTTGAAATTCTGTAGTACAGATTTTCAAGTGCAGCAGTTTGGATGTAAATGATCAGTGGTTTATATTAAGAATTTTTTGACGAAACTGAATGGAAATCTGTTATTAGGAAGTGTCAAAGCTGTCATAAAAATTTTGTAGAGATTTGGATTAAAAAAATGCACTAGCAAGATTAAGGAGACTATGCTATGCGGCTGGAATTCTGCAGTGTATCTTTTGTCATAGAGATGAAAACTTTACGATGAAAAGTTTATGCAAAAATATAGGAACAATTTTTTTTTTTTTTTTTGAATAAGGATAACTAAATTGTAGCAATAGTAAGGTAGAAAAACAAAACCTATTGTAATTCATGGGGAGATCAAAGGATGATCCGCGGTGGTGGAGATGACGGTGAAATTCGACGACATTCTTTTAAGCAATTAAGGGAATTGCTTTGGGCAACTGTGGAGGGCTGATAGATAGCTGGATTTTTGAATAAGAATAAATAAATTACAGCAGTAGTAAGGTAGGAAACCAGAACCTGTTATAATTCACAGGGAGATTAAAGGATGACCCACGGTGGTAGAGATGATAGTGGAATTCGACGACGATCTTTTAAGCAATTGTGGAAATTACTTTAGCGATTGTGGAGGGCTGATGGATGGCCGTGGAAGGGCAGCAAGATGCTAAGAATGCTACTCTAATACCAATTGTTAGAACCCTTGTAGATTCTAAGCTTGGGGTTGATCTCTTTAGGAGATTAGCCTCCTTGAAACTATATAGGGGTTCCTTCCTCTAAGTTGCTGCTCAAAGGCTGCAGAAAAGATTCATCTGTTGCTTGAGAAAAGATGATGAATACATGGCTATTTATAGGACTTCTAATCCCAACTCCTAATAGGACTCCTGCTCAAGACTCCTACTTCTAACCAACTCCTAATAGGACTCCTACTCAAGACTCATATTCCTTTACAACTCCTAATGATTCTCTTAGAAACAACCTTCTATCCCTAGTCAACCTCTTCACTTCTTTAATAGGGGTTGGCTAGGTAGGTTTTACATGACTGCCCCTCTCAATTATAACTCTCCAAGCTAGGTTTTACATGTCGAAAGTCCGTTGGAAGCTTGTTGGAAGAAACCTAGACTTACCGGGCTTGTTTTGTTTAGTGTATGCCTTAAAAATCATAGTTAACACATAATTAGGGTTACGTTTGGGAGGTCATCCCATTAACCCTGTTAAGGGCCAACTAGCCTGTAATTGGATTGGTTTAGGTCGGATTCAAGACCCAACCAGGTTGTTGGACCTTGTCTGGCAGTGGCACCGCTAGACTAGGGAGGTGGAACTACCCAGGGAATGGTCTCCCAAGTGTTCTAGGCAGTGTTACCACCTAGACTAAGCGATGGTGCCATCAGCAGTTATTATTGCTAGGCGATGGTACCACCCTGTCAGGCAATTTTACCACCAAAGCTCAGTATCCAAGACTCTGTTAAGCGATGGTACTACTAAATGTCAGAGTTTCAAGTGGTGATATCGCTTAGTATCGGTGGTGGTATCACTAGTACCCCAAAAATCCGAGATGAGATACTTTTTGGTTCCAATTTTGAAGTCATTAAGGCCTATAAACACCCCATCCTTTTCTCCATGAAAGGGCAACAAAGTGATATTTAAGTGTGGAAAAATCTTTAAGTGTTGGGGTGTAAAAGTGTTGTAAAAGTGCAAAAGTCCTCTGTTTCATTAGTTTTGCAATCATCCAAGAAGAGGTGTGAGGCTTGTAAGGGTTATCTTCTAAACCCATGAAAAGGAGAAAGCACTGTAAAGAGGTGGTTGGTCTTCGCTTATTGAAGAAAGACCATTAATAGACACCAGTGACCTCGATAGAGGAGGAATCGGAAGTGGATGTAGCTCACAATGACCGAACCACTATAAATTCTGTTTTACTGCATTTTACTTTACTTTATTGCAAATTGTCCAATCCCCTCTCCTCCACTCACTTGCAAACTTCTTCGAGTCTAACTAAGGGTTTTCGTCAATCATAGAATTTCATCAAATGAAGTTTTTCGAAATCATTGAAATTTATCATTTTTATCCATTGCACTAATTCACCCCCCAACCCCCCCCCCCCTTCTTAGTGTCATTCTTGATCCTAATGTCCTCTAAGACCATTCCTAGACATGTGAGTTTCTCTATTTACTCAATCATCTTTAGGATATGGTTCTTAATCGGTGTCCCATCAATCATCCTAGCACGGAAGAGGCTCTTGGATATCTCATTTTGCAGAGTCCTTCCATGTTCCTCAAATAGTTTGCAGACATATAGGAGAATTGATCTAGCATCCATTTTTTCATGTTGTCTCTATAACTCAAGAGTCATGGAGCCCAACATATAACACTGAGTGAGAGTGGAGTCATCTATGTACTTTAGATAGCAAGCGATCTCATTCTTGCTTACCCCTTCCTTGGGTGTAGGCATCACTGTATCAAGGATGTAGGCAATTTTCTCTATCGTGAGAATAATTCTTAAGTTGCGGAGCTAATTCATATAATTTGGACTAGTGAAGTGGTCGACATTAAGTATGCCATGTAAGGGATTTGAAAACAACATTTTCTAAAAATAAAGATATAGTAGAAATAAATAACATGCAGATTTTATAAAGAATAAACAAATAAGATATGGACTTCTATCTTAATCTACTCACACTATTTTACTAGCGAGTCATGCGCCACCCTCAGCACGTGAAATGGAAGTCTCTCGCAGACTTCTAGTGGGGATCGAGATTCAATCAGTGTCTTAATGTAACCTCGAAGGACTCGACCAATCACACTAAGCCCAAAAGGTAAGCAACTCTTGCCGATCACAACTCCTTATGATTCCCGTCCTGTTCGGCCTCCGAACCACTATGGTCTCGAGGGACTCGACCAACCATGATGTTTGGTTAAGTCAACACCATCATTACAAGATGAGTCTGATTCAATAATATACCCTCAAGGGACTTGACCAAGCATACCATGTCCTCAAGTCACCGATGACATCTCTATATCGTAAGCAAAATAGTGAATTATGATATAGGCGAGCCTCAAAGGACTCGACCAACTCAACCTACATTGAGAATCGATCCCTACCTATAACGATGGAAGGCCATGTGGGTCAATCTAATTACCTCACATTTACCGACTTAATATTATCGAGAGAGGAGATTTTGATTGTCTCCTAATATGACATGTCACACACATACATATTTAATATATATCTACATCACATGCAAATATTTATACATATCTAGTAGGCATATAAGCAATCACACATCACATAAGCAATCACACCAGATGATCATGGACCATAGCCTAATTTGATCAAGCTCGAGCCAGTGGGCCTAATCACTCATATTAAGATCTATGTGTAGTGGTACATCTCTATGCCCTGTGATTGTCCATCTCATCCTCGTCAATTCTATTGGCATCTTGACACATCTTCATGTATTGCGATCGTCCGTATCGTGGGTCTTGCTATTGCTTCCACGCTCCCACTATGCCTCCTCATGTGCTTACAACTTAATCACAAGTACGTAGGCCCGACAATAAACGAGAAATAAAATGGAGACTCATAGGCCCCAATAATAATAATCACAAGTACACACATATCACACGGTTAATGATCATCCGTCCACATAACATAATGAATTAAAATTTTAATTAATTATTATTTTCTAAAATTAGGGACATGTAGGGAATTTTTTGAATTATGAACGGTATTTTGATAATTTTGATAGAAGGGACAAAATTAGGGTTTCTTAAATTCACAGGGGCAAAATTATCTTTTTACCCAAAAAACCCTAACCCTTCCAATGGCGACTGCTGAACATCATGGTTGGTCGAGTCCCTCGAGACTATAGTGTTTCGAAGGCCGAATTGGACGAGCTTAGCGTAATTGTTCGAGTCCCTCGAGATTACGTTAAGATGATCCCGATCCCTACTAGAGATCCGTCGGGGGTTTCTGATTCACATATTGGAGTGAGTTATGTGTTTCACGAGAAAATAGTGGGAGTATATTAAGAAAGAAGTTCATATATTATTTATTTATTTTTCTACAAAATCTGCATGTTATTTATTTCTAATGTCTCTTTATTTTCAAAAAATATTGTTTTCAAATCCCTTACGTGGCATACTTGATGTCAACCACCTCACAGGTCTAAATTATAAGAATTAGCCCTACAACTTGAGAGTTTTTCTCATGATAGAGAAAATTGTATGCAGCCTTGATACAGTGATGCCTACACCCTAGGAACGGGTAAGCGAGGATGAGATCACTCACTATCTGAAGTACATAGATGACTCCACTTTTGCTCAGTGTTACATGTTGGGCTCCATGACTCTTAAGTTACTGAGACAACATGAAAATATAGATGTCAGATCCGTTCTCCTATATGTCCATAAACTATTTGAGGAACAGGGAATGACTCAATGATATGAGATATCCAAGAGCCTCTTTCCTAATAGGATGATGTAAGGGACACTAGTTCAGAACCATGTCCTAAAGATGATTGAGTAGATAGAGAAACTCATAGGTCTAGGAATAGTCCTAGAGGATAACCTATGTGTAGATCTTGTTTTTCAATCCCTACCAAATTCCATTCCACATTTCATAATAAATTTTAATATGAATAAGCTAGAGGTGACTCTTCTTGAACTTCTAAATATGTTGAGGCAGACAGAGAGCACTATCAAGAAAGAGAAGCCAGTTCTCTATATTGGTGATACTAAAAAGAAAATGAAGGAAGAAAAGTCACTTTAGAAGGGCAAGGGCAAGGGTTGACTAGGTAAAGCAAAGGTTGCTAAAAAGGACCCAGCAAAGGATAAAGGCCAGTGCTTCCACTACGGCAAAGATGGGCATTGAAAAAGGAACTACAAAGAGTACCTTATAGAGAGTGCAAAACAAAAGCTTAAAGAACCTTCAGGTACATTCATGATCTGTCTCCATTTATCAAACTCTTATAATAACACATGGGTATTGGATACCCATAGTGCTTATCATATTTTCAATTTGTTGCATGTTCTGGCAAGACCTAAGAGATTGGCGAGAGGTGAGATGGACCTCAAGATGGGCAATGGAGCAAAAGTTGCTGCAGTAGCTATTGGCGAGGTCACCCTACATCTGCTTAGTGGAGCTATTATTGCAATAGATGCATGCTATTTTGTTCCTTCTATTATCAAAAATATTATTTCCATTTTATATTTGATAATTAATGGATATAAATTAGTTTTTGAGAACAATGGTTGTTTAATATTATTAGATAATGAGATCATCACAAGAGGAATATTGCATAATGGTTTGTTTATGCTAGACACTACTCCAAATATCATGAATGTAAGTGTGTCCAAGAGAAAATGAGATGAGGTGAATAGTACTTACCTGTGGCATTGTAGTCAAGGTCACATCTATGAGGGAATGATTCAAAAGTTACTAAATGATGGATATCTAGATCCATTCGACTATGAGTCATATACAAATTGCGAGCCTTACCTTTGTGAAAAATAGATCAATTCTCCTTTTAGTGGAACTAGAGAGATAGTCACTGAGTTACTGGAACTCATACATAGTGATATATGTGAACCCATGTCAACTCATGCTATAGGTGGTTACTTCTCCTTTATTACTTTTACTAATTATTTCTCAAGGTATAAACATGTGTACCTGATAAAGTACAAGTCCAAGGCCTTTGAGAAATTTAGAGAGTATAAGAATGAAGCGGAGAACCAGATTGGAAAGAGTATCAAGGACAAAGATATAACCCTGATAAGTTAGAATTAAGGATAAAGCAATAAAATTTTGTGGGATACGCCAAGAAAAATTATGGGTTTTATTTCTATCATGCCAAGGACCAAAAGGTTCTTGTAGCCAAGGGAATAGTATTCCTTGAGAAGGAACGCATTCTTAGTGGAGATAGTGAGAGCATGATAGAGTTGAGCGAGGTTAGAAAACCTGGCTTAAGCACTACTCCACAGCTCAAGTCTATTTAAATACCTATCACACAAGTTCCGAATTTACATAGGTCTAGCAAAGTATCCCATCCTTCTAAGAGATATATGGGATATATTAGAGGAGAGGATGTTGAAGATATTGATCCTTAAACCTACGAGGAGGCTATTACAAGTATAGACTCTAGGAAGTGGCAAGAAGCCATGAATTCTGAGGTAGATTCCATATACTCCAACAAGGTTTGAAACCTAGTTGCAGTACTTGAGGGTATTGTACCCATCGGTTGTAAATGGATTTTCAAATAGAAAATCGGAGTAGATGGAAAGGTAGAGACCTATAAAGCAAGGCTATTGGCTAAGGGGTATCATCAAAGGTAAAGTGTTGAATATGACCAAACCATCTCACCCGTAGCCATACTAAAATCCATCCGAATTCTATTGGTTATTGTAGCACACTATGATTATGAGTTCTAATAGATAGATATGAAAATATTAGGACCCTTTTATTTTATGAGCTTTTGAATAATGTTTATTGAGTTTGTTTAGTTCAGCTAGAGTCGGGTAGAGATTTATCTAATATTTATTTATTATTAAGAGTCCAAGTCTTGGTGGACTCTAAGTGAAACTCTATAAATAGTGATATAACTCTTTTTTTTTTGCAATCAATCAATGAAATATTATTCCAGTCTTTGACAAACCCTAGGAGGTCGATCCCTTCAAAGTGATCAAGGAGGCCGATCCCCTCGAAGCGATCATTCCCTTTTCCCCTCTTTCTTCAATGATAAAATCTTAGGGTCTTATCAGTTGGTATCAGAGTAGTAATCCTCGGTGTTCTTGCTACAGTGTTGTTGTAGCTATCATCTTAAAAAAAAAAAAAAGAAAGAAAGAAAGAGAAGAGGCCGACAGCCCATCAACCGCACCCCTGCTTCCCTTCTCGACCATCGCCACCGTTGTAGGGTAACCCATCCACCACCATAATCGATGCTCCCTAGCCACCAACCTCCCCCTCTCTAGCACCATCGCTGCTTCTCGGACAAAGCTGGCAACCCGCACCCCTGCTTCCATTCTCCACCACCGTCGCCATTGCAGGGCAACCCGTTCTACACCGCCGCCGCCTCCTAGCCCAACCTTAGCTACCTCCCCTTGGGTCGCAGCCGCAACCGTTGGTCGCCTCCCTCCTCTTGACGATCGAAACAAGGCAACTCACCAATTGCCCTTGTTCGCAACCATGACACTACCAACTCCTCCTTCTCCACCAGCAGTCATCGCACTATCGCCTCCCAACCAAGCCACCACCATTGCCAGCCACCGTGCTCTCACGGACTTAGCTGGTTTTGCCTAAGTCGTGTGGCACTCTTGCATGTCTGTCCGCAAAGGTCAGCCTCCCTAAAACCTCTCATGGTCCCTTAGGACCTACAAAAGAGAAAATGGGTTAGAGAAAGCACCACACTCGGGATCCACAAGCAATCATCTCCGTAAACATTTTATAAACAATGCAAATTACAAGTAGACTTTACAAGCTCAGAACGGTTACACAATAAAGGGGCAAAATGGTCCACTATAGATCGAAAATCTCTCACTAGTGTCCACATGACACAAACTTTATTTACAAGTCTAAAACGGCCACCAAACCCAACTAAAATGGGACTATTAAGCCTTCGGCCGTCCCTCTACATGCTGTGCAAAGCATAACATACCAAAAGAATCAGACATACATAAGCATTACATTAAACATCCCGTTTAGAAGTTTGTCCATGACATTCTCCCCCACTTATTCCTTCGATGTCCTCGTTGAAGCCTTTGCTGACACTGCAACTCCTCGCCTTTGCTGAGTCTTCAATCTTCTACTCTAGTTGCAATGCACCTCTTAGCTCTCATCTACTCTTCGCTGCAGTTTTTAAGTAGTCAACCTTTGATTCGCCATGCTGCTTCAACTCGCCAATGACTCTAACTCTAGTGTGGGGTTGGCTGAGTTGTATTAATCCTTGTTGGTTCCTACGAATCCTCTAGATGAAAGAAAAGACTATCCTTACTATGCGCTAGTCTCTCAAATACCTCATGTTGCTTGAACTGGGTGGATGCTTGTTGGAGCTTTAACGAGCATCGCCTCGCAAACTTCTGAAGTTTTGGGTCCTTCCTCCATAAAATTTGCACATTGACTCTTCTTTCACTTAGTTGTCACTTCCAAGTAGATTCACATCACTTCTGCTTTCGATTGGCATTCTATTGGGAAATGAAGCGGATAATCTACTCTTAGTAGCACTGATCACCATTGGTGAGGATTTGACAACTATTGTCTTCTAATATCTTCAAATGGTCTTTGAACCTATGCAGAGCTCCTCTACTGGATAGATAAGAGAATTGGGATACTCAGTTTCGCTCATTCTCTTAAGAGTTGAGAAGGCAATGGTTACTTGACTTTGCCCGCCTCCTCAAGAGTTGTACTCCATACATCGAGCTGGTTACTGGCCTTCGTGTGCTCTTTGCTCACACTTCTAAAGCACTCGAAATGTTTGCACTCCTTGCCTTAAGTTAGCTACTATGATTCACCTTCTCAATACCATCGAACTTCTGGAATGTAGGAAGTTTTCACCCCAACTTGGAGTAAGTCTAATAGTTTTGGTCACCTTTGGGATTGTATCGTCTTCTCCATCAACTCTACCGCCTACTCCACTAAATAGCAAAGGTATAGCACCACGTACTGCCTACTTTGTTCCTTGGTTATGTACTCTTGCATGACCCGAAGTCCTTCACTTTCGACTATCTTGGTGAGAAACTCATTGACACTAGACTTACGAAGTTCCTCGGCCTCTGCCCTTCAGCCTTGTCTTGGTACTTGGAGTTTGCCTCTACATGCTCCACCTCCTCGGCCCCTTTTATGACCAAGCGCTCTCCCTCCATAAGAGCAAGGGATCAATGACTTTCACGAAAATCCCACCTCTACGATACCATGGTGCTGCCATGCCCATGGCCCTACTATCCATCGCCTCGCATCTACATCCATTTTCTTCATGATTAGTAGATATGTCTCTATGGCACTCCTTTGAGTCTACCTCCATTCTAACTGATGCTTGATTTTGGGTATTTAAGTCCCTTTGGACTCATCATCACTTCCTCGCCCTTTTCGACCCCCTACTTCAACACCTCTGTATTCTCCAAGCAACTCCCTTTGGGCAATGAAAAGACAGACTACAACTCCCATGCATGGCCTCTACCATCACGTTAAAGGGTTTGCACCAATTCTATTCTCCTTAGCGTCCATGGTAGCAATGTTCTCTTACTCGACCTTGTCCTCTGACTTGTCGGACTCCCTTAAGCGAATATGGGCTCTAGAGCAGTCCAACTCTCCAGCTGCTTCGATCATACCTCTGCATGATCAAGTCCCTCGCATGGGACTCATTGGTACTTGCATTCAAACTTTTCTCTTGGTGGAACACAGACCCCATATGCTGATGATCAAGGCTTTCATCCGATGCAAAATTCGATGCACGCACGGATGACCCGCCACTACGGTACCATGGCCTTCACTCCTTGAATCCATAACCCTTCTTGCCATCGTGTTGTTCACCAAAGTGGAGCTTCTAGTAGCTCTTGATCATACCTCTATATGATAAAGTCCCTCACGGGACTACACTTGTGTGTATCGCATTGCCACGAACTGTTCCACCACGATCCACTACACCATGTCGCCTCTTGGTGACATCTCCATTGCATTCTGATCCTTATGGGATGAACTCGAATTGTGATCCCTCAATGTGTGGCCTCTGCCAACCCATTGCTGTGTCTTTTCCACTTTCGATTGTGTTCGCTCCTTTAGCAATCGACCTTCGTCCACCTGCTCTCAGGTCACACCTAGACAAAGCACCACTCTAGGACAATCTGTCACCTAGTAACTCCCAAAGTCCATCGAATTTGCTAAAATTGGTGCACTATTGTCTGGATCCTGGGCCTTTGCCCCTACCAGCACCATCTTTGCTACGCACCGCTCCCTTCATGGCAACTTAAATGGCAGCATTGTGGCATATTCTTCAAGAGTACCCACCTCTGCATCCTCTTGTCCCATGCCAAGGCTTTCTGAACCCATCTTCGCCTCTACAAGTTGAGTTGCCTCAATTCCTCCATCAAATGCTTCTTCGAGTTAAGGTGCATGTACCCAAAAGCTCCTTTCATCTTTGGCACCATGTAACATGAGTCCGCTCCTTCAGCATGGACCAATGGAATGACATGATCCTGCTCTTGCCTCTACAAGAGTTCATGTCCTTAACCTCTGCCCAAGGAAAGCTCTGTACCTCTGCTCCATGTTCCATCTTCTTATGTCGACTCCCTTCATGTGGCTTGGGTACTTTGCCAAGTTATACCCAAGTTACTCCGCTCCTTATTTTTTGCATTGAGTTGATGGTGGCCCTCGCACCCACCATTTCACTGGTCAGCCCTTTGTTGAGTCCGATCTCCATATCGACTCCAAGTGTGCCTTCATTTGTGTTGCCTTAGATCGCTCCCCCACTTGATCTTGTAATGCATTCCCCAATACATTATCTCAAGTGAGATCATGCAATGACTCCAAGTCGCTCACTCAGTCTATTAAGCTTTGTGAAGTTGTTTTTGAGGTACTCCTCCTTAACATGTGCAGTCCATTACACATAGTTCTCCCTCTAGAGAGTTGCGACTTATCCCTCATGGATATCTGTCATATTGTAGCAACTTATCTCTTCGCTTCCTTCTCTTTGAAAGTTTTGGAGACCACTATCCCCTTGGACTACTCCGCCTTACTGAACAAACTGTGCATTGTTCTGCCTCCTGCAAATGCACTTTGCTAGATTGCAATTCCACATCAATACAACCCCCACTATACTCCTTAAGGCCTAGCAATATACTGAACTCGCTACACACTTCAGCCTCCTATAGACGTATCCTTCTCATGTTGAAGAGAAAGTTTCAATGCTCCATGGCACCGAGTTTTGGTCGCCTTGAGATGGCCACGAACACTCCATCGTTTGCATACAAGCCTTTGCATGAGTACCGAATTCTTCGAGTTAGCAATTCCCCTCACCTTTGTGAACTTTGTACAACTCTTTTGGTCACTGAATAACTCATTCCATCTTACATGGTCTCATCCTTTACCAAGTGCCTTGCTTACCTTGAGCACCATCAAGTATGGTTACCAACGTTGAGTCGTAGCTCAAACTCAGCCATCCCAACCTTTATGCGCTATGCATTCTTCTCAGCTTGCTTGTCCTTATGGTGCCTCTTGCGCGAAGGGGTTGGCCATTCCTCTGAATGCCAATCTTAAATGCCCACTCATCTAAACAACTCCTTTTCCCTACATCTCCATGCCCATTTTCCCCAAAACGGTCACGCGTGCCGGCTGTCCTAAATGCAGCCCCATTAGATCCCCCACATTTGCATTCCAAGTGTTTTTATGAGTGCTTATCCCGCTCTGATGCCATCTGTCTTGGACTTAGCTAGTTTTACTATATGACACCCTTGCATGTCCGTCCGCAAAGGTCAACCTCCCTGAAACCTCTCATGGTCCCTTAGGACCTACAAAAGAGAAAATGGGTTAGAGAAAGCGCCTCACTTGGGATCCACAAGCAATCATCTCCGTAAACACTTTATAAACAATGCAAATTACAAGTAGACTTTACAAGCTCAAAACGATTGCACAATAAAGGGGTAAAATGGTCCACAGTAGGTCAAAAATCTCTCACAAGTGTCCACATGACATAACCTTTATTTACAAGTCTAAAATGGCCACCAAACCCAACTAAAATGGGATTATTAAGCCTTTGACCGTCCCTCTACATATTGTGCAAAGCATAAACATACCAAAAGACATGGACATACATAAGCATTACATCAAACATCCTATTTCGAAGTTTGTCCATGACAGTGCAATGATTGTCGCTCACCTCCCAGTCGTCGGAGCCACATGCTCTACATCCTTAATAGAAACAAGGCAATCACCTCTGCTACCGCAACCGTCGGTCCCTCTACTGCTACAAGTGTCGATTGCCACCACCGTCACCACTATTGCCCAGCCAACAATAATGCTGCTCGCCACCCAAACATGATCTTTATAGCCTCCCCCTTGCTTTGGTGATAGAAATAGGGCAAATCACCGATTGCCCTTGTTCCCTACAGTGCCACCGCGGATCCCTCTTCTCCACCATAGCCTCAACCCCGACCACCTCAACGCCACATCTTTCTCGTTCTTCCTCTGCTGCCGCTATCGTCGGTTGCCATCACTATAGCCTCAACCGGCTATTCGGCAATCGCACCGACTCCTCTTTTCAACCTCAGCCACTTCAATGCCGCCCTCCCCCTCCGCTACTCCTGGCCAACATCTCCCAATCATAACCCTCGTTGCCTCCTTCTCCACCAATGCCCACCTCATCTTGGGTCACAGCCGTAGCCGCTTAACCTCCCCTCCTCGCAGCAACCAAAATAGAGCAACTTTGCATTTTCTACCATAGTCACTGATCAACATAGTTCCTAGCCAACAATCGCCGCCACCGCTGCTCCCGGCCAATGACCAACCCCTTGTTCTGCAGTAATTGCCCTCCAGCAATGTATGGAGCAAATACGCTGCCCTGCCTCAACCCCAGCAGCGCACACACCACCGATTCCTCTTCTCAACCCGAGCCACTTCAATGCTGCCTCCCCCTTGCTTAGCATCTTCTACCGCAACCACAGGTTGCCATCACTGCAGCCTCAACCCCACTGCTCAGCGATCACCCCCTTGGGTCACAATAGTTGTAGCCACACCAATGTAGTCGCCTTCCAGCCCTCGGCGCTCTCACCCCACGCAACAAAAAAAAAAGGATAGCAACTCTTCCTCGAACGTAGCGACCGCAACACTGCCCTCGGCGTCTATCTCCTTGGCAACTTCGCATCGACAGTGCTGATGCCCTTAACTAGACATCAGAAACAAGAAGTGGGAATTATAGATTTGCAGTCTTATGCAATGGCTACCGATAACTCAGTGAAAGCATAAATGGAAGCATTGGAAATCAGAATTGAGAACTGGCTGTAAGAAACATTTAATGATTTTAAAAAGAGCCTATTGGAGAGCCTCGGCAAATTTTAACAAGATGGGGGCTCAAGTTCTACATTGCACAGATCTAGAAATATAGAAAAAGGGCCCCAAGATTGTGACACAAACTACTCATACATGAAGGTGCATGGACAGCTCGCCAAAATTTGTCAGACTTCTATAGTGTTAGAATATCAGAGCCAATTTGAACGATTGTCAAATCAAGCCAAAGGATGGTTTGAATGACAATTAGTGAGAACATTTATTGAAGGACTTATTCCAGATATCCGGTGTGAAGTTAAGGCTCGTCAACCCTACACAATTATTGATGCAATCTTAATCGCACATCTACATGAGAGAAAAAATTAGCCAGGAAAATCATGGAAACAGAAGTGACAACAACTAGATGATCAGTAAGCCACCTGCCTCATCTATTCCTAACCAAAACCCTGACACCCGAAGACTAACTCAAGAAGAACTCAAGGAAAGATCCGCAAAGGGTTTGTACTATGATCAAAAGTGGAGTATGGAGCACCGATATAAACAAGAGCAACTTCTGATGATGGAATCAATTGGAGAGGAACCAAAAGCTAAGAATATGGACTCCGATCATGAAGGTATAGATTATAATGAAGATGTTAGACCTACCATATATACAATACATGTATTAACCGGCTACTCTAGCCCACAAACTATGAAAGTTGATGAAACTCTAGAACATCAGCATATTATAGTTTTGATTGATATTGGTAGCACTAACAATTTTATTGACAGTGAGACTATTGACTGATTGGCCCACCACATTGATGGCTATGACAAATTCGAAGTAAAGATTGTTGATAGATGGATTTTCACTTGTAATAGCAAATGTTCAAAGATAAAAGTAAATATACAGGGCCAGAAGTTTCTTGCAATAATTACTACACTGAAAGACAAACCTATTACTTACAATATCAAAAAGTGGAGACCATACTTACTTAATCAACGGGTTTTGATGCGTTGCAAATAGCCTATGATTGAAGTGCTAAAAGAGAAGCTCCCTGAGTTTGATGCTGCTCAACCTTGAGGACAAGGCTGATTTGAAGAGGGAGGAATTGTTAGGACCCTTTTATTTTATAACTTTTGAATAATATTTATTGAGTATGTTTAGTTCAGTTAGAGTCGGGTAGAGATTTATGTAATATTTATTTATTATTAAGAGTCCAAGTCCTGGTAGACTCTAGGTGGAACTCTATAAATAGTGATGTAACCCTTTCTTTTCATAATCAATAAATCAATCAATAAAATATTATTCTAGTCTTTGACAAACCCTAGGAGGTCGATCCCCTCAATGTGATCAAGGAGGCCGATCCCCTCTAAGCGATCATTCCCTTTTCCCCTCTTTCTTGAATGATAAAACCTTAGGGTCTTATCAAAAAATCATGTTCCTCAATGGCAACCTTGAGGAGGAGGTGTATATGATACAACTTAAGGGATTCGTATCTAAGGATTGCCTAGATAAGATGTGTAGGTTACTTATGTCTATTTATGGACTAAAACAAGCCTCCCAAAGTTTGAACATAAGATTTGATGAGGCAATCAGATCTTATGATTTCGTTAAGAATGAAGATAAGTCTTGTGTGTATAGAAAGGTAAGTGGGAGCGTTATCACCTTCTTAGTATTATATGTGGATGATATCATGATCATTGGGAATGATGTAGGAATGCTATCTATAGTAAATGCTTGGTTATCTAGACACTTCTCCATTAAGGACTTAGGGGAAGCATCCTATATCTTGGGGAGTTAGATATATAGAAATAGATCCAAGAGAATACTTGGTTTATCCCAATCCAGATACATAGACACCATTATCAAAAGGTTTGGCATGAAAAATTCCAAAAGAGATCTCATATCGATAAAATATAGGATATCACTTTATAGAAGTATGTCCTTAAAGACTCCCGAAGAAAGGGCGAACATGGATAGGATATCCTATGCCTTAACGATAGGGTCAATCATGTATGTCATGCTATGTACCAAGTTTGATATAACACATGCTCTGAGTGTAATGAGCACTTATCAAGCGGATCCATGCTTGGAGCAGTGGAAAGAAGTAAAGTGTATCTTTGAGTACCTAAGAAGGACTAAGGATCTTTTACTAGTATATGGAGGTAGTAGCCTTAGGGTTGAAGGCTATACGAACTCGAGTTTCCAATCTGATGTTGATGATAGCAAGTCTAATTCAGGATATGTGTCTATCCTGAATGGAGGAGTAGTATGCTGGAAGAGTTTCAAGCAAGATACTACTGCTAACTCGACCACAAAGATAGAGTATGCCATAGTAGATGCAATAAAGGAGGGAGTATAGATAAAGAAGTTCATCACAAATATAAGAGTTGTGTAGGGCAGCGAGGAGTCAATTCTCTTATATTGCGACAACAATAGGACGATTACTCAAGTAAGGGAACCCGGGTCTCATCAAAAGTGTTCTGTGGAGGTTCCAATCTGTTAGAGATATCATGGCCCAAGGAGATGTGGTAGTAGAAAGAGTTCCATCCGAAGATAACATGGTGGTTTGATGGGGATCAAACACATAGGTGATTGGCTTTAGGTCAAGTGGGAGATTGCTAGTCATAGGTGCCCTACAAGCCAATCACATGAGTGATGGCACATGTGACATGACATGCACTCTTTTTGCTTATTATATTATTTAGTATTTTATCACTTTATATTTCTTGTTGCATATATATACATATATATATACATATACATATATAAATATATTGTGATGTTCATAGATCTATGCAATGGGAATCGAATCGTGATAAGATCACAATAATGAGACTCATTCACGTTTAAATGCAAACCCTAAATAATCCTAGTCATAGGTTACTCAAGAGGGATATCGAGAAAACCGGATAGACTAGTATACTATATATCTATCCATATAATAGAGGCAGCTGATCTCATAGCTACTTGTGTAGGGACAATAAGGACACAGTGCAGGTACTCATTGGAGAATAAGTTCACTGATTGATCCACTCATGGAATGATGAATGGTTAATAATGTATTTTTGTCAGATAGTGATTCCATTGGCATAGTAGTGTATCTAGTCCTTAGACTTGAGACACCATGGTTGTCCTATATGAGTTCTCCACTCTTTGATACCAAACTTGTAGGCTTGGAAGTTCCATATCTAGCACAATCGATCATCGGAAGTGGCAGCCAACCTTATGTGGACTATTGAGTGTCGATAAAGGATCATCTACTCTTGGTGTCATGAGAAAAAAATCTCATGTATTCTTACTCAAACAAATCCCTGGCCAGGGTCATTCGGATTGAGAGAGAAAGAGTTATCCGAGAGAATCCGATTAGAGCGAGACTCAAGTAGAAACTGTATGGGCTTGATAGTACCATGCCTGGTATATGATCTCTGAGGTATTAGATGGATGAAGGACTATAGATACATGGTAAGTAAGGATAGATATGTCTAATAGATTGGATTCCCCTGTATTATCTAGAGATTGTGGCATAGTGGCCTAGTACGTCTGTAGTCGATGAGTTAAGTGAATAATTATGGAGATAATAATTCACTAAGTCGGAAGGAGTTCTGATAGGTATAACTCATGGTTAACTCGATATTAGGTCTAGAGGGTCACACATATATGGTAGGCATTGTGACAAGTAGATGTTCGGATATGAGATGTCTACTAGAGCCCCTATCTTATTGATATTCAATAAGCTCCTGAATTATTGGATCCTATGAATGAGATCCAATAAGAGCTAATAAGACATTATTAGATAGAGATCCACTAATCTAAGAGATTTCGATAGTTGGATGGAGATCCAATACCCAATAGGACAGGATCCATTAAGGTAAAGTTGACAAGGGGCCTCTATAAATAGAATGGAACCAAACACCCATAGGTTAGAGGCTTCTTAGTTGTTATCTCCTATTTTCCTCTCCTCTTCTCTTCCTCGGATAGCAGGTATGGAGATTTGGGCAACGATTCAAGGAGCGTCATCGCAATACTACTATGTGGATCACCACTAGAGAGGAGGATGCTTGACCTTCTTCATCCTCTCCTATAGATCTGTAGGGATTTAGGGATATATGATCTCCCTTGGTAACATAACTATCTTATGCATGGTTTTCAATTTCACAGATTTTATGTACAAATCTTCACATGACGACGAACATATTTTTTTAGAAATTTAGGAATTTTTGTTTTCTATTCTTCTACTGTGTATATGATGTCACCCCTAAGAATTCCCTACAATGTCTATGTTATGTGTATGCAAAAGTATAGTAATCAAGCTTCCATATGAAAGTATCATATCCTGAATTATATTAATTATGTTTTGACATATGAGATAATCGAAGCAATAATCATGTCCTGTCATAATCTAATACATGGTACATATTTTCAAAGTATTAACCTTATTAAGATGATGTTGTTAAGGAAGCAAAATACTAATCAAGAAATAATGAAGTAATTTTGTACTAAATGATAAAAGATGCTTATAACTCTTTGGGACAATAGATAGGTTGAGGTTTTCAAAAATAATATTAATGGCCTCGTGGTATATGACCCCAATGGACTAGATGTCCCATTGTCCTAAAAATAATAATCTTGCCTTTTTCTAGTGATTAGTATATGATATCCTAGAAGATAAGTGAATATTTTATCATTTTCATCTACATATAAATTATTATAAAATATTCTAACTAGTCTAGGGTAGATAGGTTCACTAATTTAAAAAATATGAAGGATATTTAAGTTAGTAAATCTTAGTAAACCATTGGATTATTTTTAGTTCACCCAAATCTTCTATGTTCATATACTTTCTTTTGTGGACAATCCAATATTCAAATTTTGAAAATCTTAGGGGATGTTCATAGAAATTAAATAGAGTGGTTTCAAAGGTTTCATCTATTCTCCTCTTTCTTTTATCTCTTGAGGATCTTCTAGGTAACATGAAGACTACAACATCTAACAAAAATAAGAGTAAAACCAAACTACAAATTGAGAATAAGAAGAGGATTTAGATGCTACCCTTTTAGTCTAGTCTTTTGCTAAGTTAAAACTTTTTCTTGATCACCCAAAAGATTGATTGAGTCCTTAACTTGATCCTTAGCCTTATAAGGGAGGAGAGATGAGAATCCTAGGCTTTAGGTGGATGAAGAGGAAGAAAAGATCTTGAGGAGAGATTAGAAGGTAGTTTAGAGAAGAAATTTGAGGAGGAAGAGGGTGAAAGAGGGGAGATTTAAAGGGAGAAAGAAGAGGGTTAAAGGAGGGAGAGGTTGGCTAGGGAAAGGAGAGGCATTTGGAGAAGGATTTAGAGTGGCTCTACTACCAGCCCTAATCTTAAAATGGGCTTAGGTCGAGTTGTTGGTAGTAGTACCACCAGCTTAGGTAATGCTACCACCATTAGACAAAGACTATCGCTAGTCCAACGATGGTAATATCAAGTACATATTTTTTATTTATTTTTGCTCTCACATAATGATATCATAATTCATTCATTCAAGTTTAACATAGCTAAATCCCTTCTAATAAAATTAAATTATTCCTCATTCAATATTTTAGTAAAAATATTCATTAATTAATATTTATATCAATAAAATTCAAATATATGTCATGATTGCTTATATGATCCCTGATGAAATGATGTCTAATGTCAATATACTTGATTCAAGAATATTGAATAAGATTTTTTAATAAGAAAATTATACCAATATTATCATACTTTATAAGAATATATTTTTTAAGTAAAGTCCATAATCTTCTAAAGTATTTTTCATCCAAATTACTTGCGCATAACATGCACCTATTGCAACGTATTCACTTCAGTCATAAATAGTGCGAGAGAGTTTTGCTTCTTGGATAACCAAGAAATAAGTGCATTACCTAAGAACTAATAAATTTCAAATATACTTTTTCTATCAATTTTATATCCTGTAAAATCAGTATTAGTAAAGGCAATCAAATTAAAATTTTTAGATTTAGGATACCATAATTGCTAGTCATATGTTCCCTACAAACCAATCACGTGAGTGATGACATGTGTGACTTGACATGCAGTCTTTTTGCTTATTATAGTTTGGCATTTATCACTTTATATTGACTATTGCATATATGCATGTATATATTGGGATGTCCTTGGATCTATGCAATGGGAATCGAATCATGATGAGATCACGATAATGAGATCAATTCGTCTTTAAACACAGATCCTAAATAATCCCGGTCATAGGTTACTCGAGAGGGACATCGAGATGACCGAATAGACTAGTGTGTTGTATACCCATCTATATGATGGATATAGCTGGTCTCATAGCTGCTCCTGTGGGGACACTGGGAATACAATACAGGTGCTCATTGGAGAATGAATTCACCGATTGATCCGTTTACGGAATGCTGGATGGTTGATGATTCCTTATTGTCAGACAGCAATTCCATAGTCTTAATGGTGTATCTAGTTCTTGGACTTGAGACACCAAGAATATCCTTTATGAGTGCTCCACTCTTTGATACCACACTTATAGGTTTGGATATCCCAAATCTAGCACAACCGGTCATTGAGAGTGGTAGTCAACCTTACGAGGGCTATTGAGTGTTGATAGAGAATCATCCACTCTTAGTGTCATGAGAGGAATATCCCATGTGTACTTGCTCAAACAAATCCCTAGCTAGGGTCATTCGAATTGAGATAGAAAGAGTTCTGCTAGAGAATCTGATTAGAGCGAGACTCGAGTAGATATCGTATGGGTCTGACAGCACCATGCCCAATATACGATCTCTGGGATATTAGATGGATGAGGGACTATAGGTACACGATAATTGAGAACAGACAGGTCCAATAGATTGGATTCCCCTATATCATCTAAACACCGCAGCGTGGTGGCCTAGTACATCCATAGTCGATGAGTCAAGTGAATTAGTATGGAGATAATAATTCACTAAGCTAGAAGGCGTTTTGATAGGTATGACTCATGGCCAACTCGATATTAGGCCTAGAGGGTCATACACATATGGTAGGCATTGCGATTAGTAGAGATTCAGATATGAGATATCCATTGGACCCCCTATCTTATTGGATATACAATAAGTCCCTAAATTATTGGATCCTATGGATGAGATCTAATAAGAGCTCATATAAGATTATTAGATAGAGATCCACTAATCTAAGAGGTTTAGGGAGATGGATGGAGATCCAATACCCAATAGTGGAGGATGTTAGGATCAAGAGCACTAAGAGGGGGGGGTGAATTAGTGCAGTGGTAAGATAACGATGGTTTAAAACTTTGTTTCGATAAAATCATTTCCGATGTAAAAATGTTTCATAAAGGTAATGCTTTGAAAGCGAAATAAGAGCGTATTGAAAGCAATTTGCAATTAATATAAATTGCAGGAAGTAAATACAAACAGAGATTTAGAGTGGTTCGGTCAATCGTGACCTACATCCACTTATGGCTTCCTCCTCCGACGAGGTCACCGATGTCCACTAGAGGCCTTCCTTCAATAGGCGAAGGCCAATCATCTTTTACACCCCTCTTCTCCTTTTCACAGGCTTAGGAGACAACCCTTACAAGCACTCACTTACTCCTCTCTCAAACTAGTCTAACACTTTAGAAGAGGGAGAGAAGATCACACAAGATTTCAGTAGCGTTTCTTTCCTTTTAGACTCTCTGTGCTTATGTCCTTTAACCAGGGATGGGAGGAGTATTTATAGGCTACAAGTTGATTCAAACTTGGAGCCTAAATCTTTCCCATTCCGGGTTCCCCGAGTACGGGCGATACCACCACCTACGTTGGGTGGTACCACCGCCTAGTGTCAGTTTGACTAACAATGTCCTAGGCGGTACCATCACCCAGGTCTGGCAGTACCACGGCCTAGGGGTTGTGCTAGGTGGTACCACCGCCTAGACTGGCGATACCACTGCCTGACACAATCTCGAAGATTGTGCCACGACGATGAGATTTCTTTGGGCACTGTTTGGGCTTCTTATTGGGCCCAACACAGTTCTTACATAGGCCTAGCTGGCCCCTAATTGGGTTGGCCCAAATTCAATCCCAATTATGTGCTAACTATGAAATCCTAAGCCATTTGCTAAGCTAAACAAGTCCCTATGTCTATTCTTCCGGTGAGCTTTCGGCGAACTTCCAGTGAACATTGGATGAACCCTCGGCGATGCTCCGGCGGACTCCTAGCAAGCTCCTGGACTTCACGATGATCTTCTTAGTGAGTTCCGATGAGCTTCTCTAGCAAGCTCCGAGACTTCTCATTTGGTTCCTCCAGAACTTCCGACGAACATCCGGTCTTTCGATGAACTCTCGAACTCCCAATGTGATCGCATCCTTGACTCCGGGACTTCATTTTGCTTCATGCCTTACTATCATAGTTAATCCTACATATGTAAAACAAACTTCAATCTAGACAATTAATACTAAGCATTAATCAAGTTGTCCGACATGTCATTGGTCTCTCGACGCTTCACCCGATTCTTCGGCACATCGTCCTCTCTTGCGGCCAATTGCCCAATTGGCCAGTTAACTCCACAACTCCAATATTCTTGGCGCAATGTCTGCTCTTCTTGGCTTGATGCCCAAATCCATGGCCCGAATCCTTCTGTTGATACATCGACTGATCCACCAGCCCAATGTCCAATCTTCTGACATGTTTTCTCCGGCAAAATATGATTTTTCTTGCTTTAATTGTGTCATCCTGATTAAAGCATACTACATCACTCAAAACACAGATTAAAACATAAACACAATTATCAATTGGTTTCATCATCAAAATATGAGATTTAACAATCTCCCCCTTTTTGATGATGACAACCAATTAATGATGGAGTTAACCTTAACTCCTGGAGTTTAAACAAACTCCCCCTATCAATATGCCATATTGATAAAAACTCTTGGATTCAAAAATCCAAGCAACATGTCATGATCAAATCATGCTGACATCAACATACTTCTCCCCCTTTATCATCAACAAAGAGGAGAAGTTCCAACTCTCATGTGTTTAGTCATAACAGTTCATCATTGCATAATAAACATAATTTCAAGTTTTATCATTATGCAATTTAAAAGCTAGCAAATTTAAGGATGTGCAAGTTGGTATATTTGCTTTTCTTTGCGACATGCAAAATAGCATTTCTTTATAATGTTCAAGAT
The DNA here is from genome assembly GCA_004837865.1 of Musa balbisiana. Taxonomy (NCBI): domain Eukaryota; kingdom Viridiplantae; phylum Streptophyta; class Magnoliopsida; order Zingiberales; family Musaceae; genus Musa; species Musa balbisiana. Next base: position 22,396,309 of record CM017197.1, read on the forward strand.
AGCAAGTTCTACATCATGCAAGCTAGCAAATTAGAGATGTTCAAGAAAGCAATACTTGCTTCTTGAAATATGCAAGTTGTAAGCTAGCAATTTTGCTTCCTTTACAATGTTTGAGCTAGCAATTTTGCTTTTGTTGCAAAGTGCAAGTTAGCATGTTCTGCTTCTTGAGACAGACAAAATAGCACTTTTGCAATTTTTGTTTCTTAAGATAGGCAAGCTAGTGATGTTCAAGATAGCAAGCTCTTTCTTCTCTTTTGAGAAGTGCCATTTTTGCTTCCTTTGCAAAGTACAAGCTAGCAAAATTTTGTTTTGCTCCATTCTTGAATTGTGCAAGCTAGTATCTTTCTCTTTGAGATGTGCACATTAGCAACTCTTTCTCCCCCTTTGTCATTGGCAAAAAGAAGGGAAGACCCTTTACATCAATTTTCAAATTATGATAAAGGTAAGTATCAATCTTATTTGTACATCTTTACATTTTCAAATTAAGATATGCACAATTTCAATACCTTACATTTCATTTTTCATGCACGATACTGAAAAATAATTCAATCATCATTATGAGTATATCATACATGATACTTAAATATCAAAATTTTTAAGCATTTATCAACATTTTGATCATGATACCAAATATTTATCATTTAAAGCATTCATGATACACATCATATGCAATACATCACATACATCATCATAATAAAAAGCATATGCATCATTCCAAATCATAAATATTTTAAATCATTATGGTATTAATTTGTCAAATTGCATCATACCATGCATGATCATAACTTTTCCCTCTTTTATCATTATAAGCAAGAAAGAATAAGGGAAAAGCATAATGGTGTAAATTATTTCAATCATTTCAAGGCATTCGTGTCATAAACACAAACAAATCATGTCATCAAAGATAAGACCACTTGAATTACAAAAGACATGATTTATTTCAACAAATCTCCTTAATTTTTAAAAAATGTCAAGAAGAAATATAGGAGATCAAATATTATAGTATCTTGATTCTTGCATAAAAAATCTTAAGTCATAAATTTTGAAAAATCAAGATAAGTCTTGTTCAAATTCAAATCTTCAAAACATTAAAATATCAACATTACTTTGAAGAGATTCAAAATGACATAAACAACTTTATTAATCTCTTAGTGAAAAATGGATAAGATAGAGAAAAAGATATTTTCAAGAAAAATACTTTTCTCTTTTTAGTTGTTTAAATTCATATGATTTGTTTCATATAAGCATGCTCAAGTTTTTCATATGAAAACAATATATCATGGTTTAAAATCGAAAGAGTAAATCTCATAAAAGAAATCATCAAGATCAATAAACCATAAATTACCCAAAAATCATCATTACTTCAAATCATCATGCATAATTTAAATATAAAATCATCAAGCATTATACTTACATTATTTCATAGAAGCACGCCTTTTTTTTCATTTATGCTAAATCAAAATATGCATCATTTTTAAAACCGAAAAAGCCACTTTCATTATGGTAAAAATCAATACTCCATAAATCACTAAAATCATCATGCATAATTTCGAAAGAAAACTCATTATGCATGATTATTATGCATTACTTCAAATCAAACATGATTTCATTGAGCATAAGGTATTTTCAACCAAAATCTTTTTGTTATTTGTTGTAGTCATGCATTTTTCTTTTTAGGTGAATCTATATTTTCATGCTTAGTTTTCTATAAAATAGCCATGCATCATCATTAAGCATGATATAAAACTTCTTAATATTTTCATTAGGACATCAAGCATGGTTTCAATCAAAATCGGAAATCATTAAGATACACATTATTTCTTCTTTTTTTGAAAAAACATTCATAGAATCATCATTAGATTTAAATCTAATATTTTATTCCATTAACATAAAACATGTAATTTTTGTTACTATTTTCAAAATTACTAGCATGATCATAATTTTTGTATTTTCCTTTTTAAACATGCAATTTTCAAGAAAAATATATAATTTTTTTTTTAAACTAAAAGAAAAATGTATTATCAAAAGCATCATGTAATTTTGAAATAAACTAAAGGCTTTTTAATTACCTCAACGTCGAAAGCCGTTAAGGCGTAGTTTGTCACCTCGCCTTTCTTGATTTTCTCCTCGTCTTCGGAGGAGCTCGATTCATCCTACTTTGTGATCTTCTTCTTGCATTCAAAGCAAATCATTGCATTCTTTTTGTTCTTATTCTTTAATTCTTGTTTCATGAACTTTTTAAATTTCTTAGTGATTAGTTCAAGTTCACCATCACTTGAGCTTATGCTCAAGTGGTCTTCAAATGTTCTAAGTACCAAGTCCTTCCTCTTCTTTGGAAGATGGTTTTGTTCGTCATGTTCATTATGTGCATTGCACATCATTTCATAAGTCATCAAAGACCCTATGAGTTCTTCGATCAAAAAGGTATTCAAATTTTTTGATTCTTGTATTGCGGTTACTTTTGAATCCCAAGTTTTAGAAAGCGATCATAAAATCTTGTTAACAAGTTCAAAATTTGAAATGCCTTTACCAAGAGCTTTTAAACTATTGATAACATTCGTAAAATGGGTGTACATGTCAACAATGGTTTCGCTTAGTTTCATATGAAAAAGTTTAAAATCATGCATATAAAAGTTGATTTTCGAATCCTTTAATCTACTTGTGCCTTCGTGAGCGGTTTCAAGAATATGCCAAATGTCTAAAGTCGTTTCGCAATTAGAAACCCGATTAAACTCGTTTTTGTCTAAGGCGCAAAATAAGGCATTCATAGCCTTTGCATTTAGAGAAAAAAAGCCTTCTTCTCCAAATCATTCCAATGGCTCATTGGAAGAGAAGACCTTTGAAAACCAAATTCGACTATATGCCATAAATCGAGATTCAATGAAAGCAAGAAAACTCTCATTCGAGTTTTCCAATAAGTGTAGTACATCCCATCGAAAAAGGAAGGACGAATGAGAAAGAGCCCCTCTTGAAAGCCGAAAAGAGTCATTTCTATTTGGGTGTTAAACCAAATTAGAAACCGATTAAACTCGTTTTTGTCTAAGGCGCAAAATAAGGCATTCATAGCCTTTGCATTTAGAGAAAAAAAGCCTTCTTCTCCAAATCATTCCAATGGCTCATTGGAAGAGAAGACCTTTGAAAACCAAATTCGACTATATGCCATAAATCGAGATTCAATGAAAGCAAGAAAACTCTCATTCGAGTTTTCCAATAAGTGTAGTACATCCCATCGAAAAAGGAAGGACGAATGAGAAAGAGCCCCTCTTGAAAGCCGAAAAGAGTCATTTCTATTTGGGTGTTAAACCAAATTAGAAAACCGTGGCTCTGATACCAATTGTTAGGATCAAGCGCACTAAGAGGGGGGGGGGGTGAATTAGTGTAGCGGTAAGATAATGACAATTTAAAACTTCGTTTCGATAAAATCATTTCCGACGAAAAAATGTTTCGTAATGGTAATGCTTTGAAAGCGAAGTAAGAGCATATTGAAGGCAGTTTGCAGTTAATGTAAATTGCAGGAAGTAAATGTAAATCGAGATTTAGAGTGGTTTGGTCAATTGTGACCTACATCCACTTTCGGCTTCCTCTTTCGACGAGGTTACCGACGTCCACTAGAGGCCTTCCTTCAATAAGCGAAGGCTAATCACCGTTTACACCCCTCTTCTCCTTTTCATGGGTTTAGGAGACAACCCCTACAAGCACTCACTTACTCCTCTCTCAAACTAGTCTAACACTTTAGAAGAGGGAGAGGAGATCACACAAGATTTCAACAGCTTTTCTTTCCTTTTAGCCTATCTGTGCTTGTGTCCTTTAACCAGGGATGGGAGGGGTATTTATAGGCTTCAAGTTTATACAAACTTGAAGCCTAAATCTTTCCCATCCCGGGTTCCCCGGGTACGGGCGGCACCACCGCCTACGCTGGGCGGTACCAACGCCTAATGTCAGTTTGACTGACATTGTCCTGGGCGGTACCACCGCCCAAGTCTGGCGGTACCTATTAGGATCAAGAGCACTAAGAGGGGGGGGTGAATTAGTGCAACGAAAAACTTTCGATGATTTAAAATGACGTTCGTACGATAAAAACGATTTTGGTATGAAAGCTGATTTAGAAATTACTTTAACTTAAGATCAAGCAAAGTACAGTTAAAGTAAAGCTATGGAGGCAGTTGCAGTTAAGATAGAGAACAAAATGTAAATGCAAACCAAGATTCAGAGTGGTTCGGTCAATCTTGACCTACATCCACTTTTGGCTTCCTCCTCCGATGAGGTCACTGACATCCACTAGAGGCCTTCCTTCAATAAGTGAAGGCAACCACCCTTTTATAGTTTCACTCTTTTTGACGAGCTTAGGAGACAACCCTTACAGATTTTTCACTCCTCTCTTGAATGATCAAAACTTGGAAGAAAAGAGGGAGAAGAATTTTTGCCCTTTATAACACTTTTGAGCTCTAAAAATCACAAAGTAAGATCAAGCTTTCGATGCCCTTTCATGCAGGAAAGGGTGGGGTATATATAGGCCCCAAATTGGTTTGAATTTGGAGCTCAAAAATATCATATCCTAGATTTTCGAGGTCCTGGCGGTATTACCGTCATAATTGGGCAATACTACTGCCTAACAGAGCTCGGAGACCGAGCTCAGGTGGTACCACCGCCTAGCCTCACTCAGAGATCGAGCCCAGGTGGTGCCACCACCTAACATGGGCGGTTCCACCGCCCAGCTTTCTTGGGAGACTGAGCTCCTAGGCGATGCCACCATTGGCCAGGAAATCTGGGTCCGAATGGGCTGATCCATTCGACCCAATTCGGGTCTGTCAAGGGCCCAATTGCCCCAAGATTAAGTTAATGGGATCACCTCCCATTTCTAACTTAATCATCATGCTAACTATGATATTTTTTAAGACATTTACTGCAACTTGCTCCGGTGCGTCAATCGCTTCTTCCGGTGAGCTTCTGGCAAACATCTGACGAACCCTCGGCGATGCTCTGGTGGACTTCTGGCAAACTCCTGGACTTGTGACAATCCACTTGGCGAGTTCCGATAAGCTTCTTTGGTAAGCTCCTAGACTTCTCGGATTTGTTCCCGCAGAACCTCCGACGACCGTCCAAACTTCCGTCGAACTCTCGAACCCCCAACGTGATCATAGTCTTGACTCCAATGCAACTCCTGTTGCATGTCTTACTTTCATCGTAGTTAATCCTGCACACTTATCTCAACATATGGATTAGATAACAAATGACTTCATCATCAAAATCCGAGATTCAACAATCTCCCCCTTTTTGATGATAACAATCAATTGATACCGGAGTTAACCTTAACTCCCCCTATCTATATGCCATACTCGAGATAAGTTATTCTTAAATTCAAAGCCTTTGAATTCAAGAGACATATTAATAAGTTAAGATCGTTTAACCTTATCAATACTCCCATCATGATTCCTATCATGATGTATCTCTCCGAAAATGATGTCAAGTTTTGACATCCATTTTCAAATCTTACATTTCAAGTGTGAATGATAGTAATGGTAGCAATTCATTATATGGTAAGATATCAACATGTAAAATTGCAATGTAAGCTTTTGATATCTTAACATAATGCAAGCATTTCAAGTGTTTAGCAATCATAGCATTTCATCACATGGCAAGATATCAACATGTAAAATTGCGATGCAAGTTCTTGATATCTTAACATGATGCAAATATTTCAAGTGTTTAGCAATCATAGCATTTCATCACATGGCAAGATTTCAACATGTAAAATTGTGATGCAAGTTCTTGATATCTTAACATGATACATATATGGCATAATGCAAATATGGCAATCATAGCATTTCTTTCATCAATTTACCATATATTTCGATGCAAGCTTCTTTTGATATCTTAACATAATTCAAATTCAAATATGGCACTCATAGCATCAATTCATATATTTCTCCCCCTTTGTCATCAATAAAAAGGAGAACGATATAAGCAAATTTTAAACATAACTGCGGTAATGATTCATGCCATAACTAGGTTTATGTCATTTTTCAACAATGAGTGATAGGATACTAATTATACAAGCATCTCAAGGAAAACATGATATGGAGATTACTTCTTCCTTTTTATTTGGTATTATCTTTTTGCATGCAGGAGGAAAGTCATTTGTGAGATTACTCGAATGAAGTTAAAATTCATAAGAGATTTAAATTATGTTTCATTTTTACAAGGATCAAGATATGTATGTGAATCAAATCCTTGCTAAAAAAAAATCTTCTTTTTTCAAGAAGGAATTTATAAGAAAGAATCATTTCATCAAATCCATTTCTCGAAAAAAATATTTTTCACACGATAAGTATATGAGAGATGCATTTGCTAATCGATTCTATATGTCAAAAATCAATGATATGAATTAAACTCTATATGACATATGCTTATAAAAGCTGTATTAAGTCCATAAGAGAATAATATATCGTTAGGATCAAGAAAATCTGAAAATAAAATTGAACACTTTTATGCATTTGGACAAGGTTTTGCTATAGATTTTCAAACACAATCATGAAGATAAAACATGCTTATTATCATGAAAATTTTTGTATCCAAAACACATAATTTTTAACATGTTATTAAGGCATGTAATCGTGTAAAATCATAGCAATTAAGTGATTTGATCATTGAATCAAGAACATCCGAAAAATAATTTTAATAAGTTCATGCATTTGGACACATTAACATTCCTAATTCTCTTCTAATGAAATCAAATTATTCTTCACTTAAAGGCTTTGTAAAAATATCAGCTAGTTGATGTTTAGTATCAATGAACTCTATAACTACATCATGATTAGTGATATGATCTTGTATAAAGTGATGTCTAATATCAATATGTTTTGTTCTTGAGTATTGAATGGGATTCTTTGTTAAACATATAGCACTTATGTTGTCACATTTAATGGAACTATTTTTAAGATGAACTTTATAATCTTCTAAGGTGTCTTTCATCCACACAACTTATGCACAGCATGCACTAGCTGCAATATACTCAGCTTCGGTTGTTGATAGTGCAACCAAGTTTTGTTTCTTAGATAACTAGGAAATAAGAGCATGTCCCAAAAATTGACATATTCCTGATTTGCTTTTTCTATCTAGTCTACACTCAGCAAAATTCGCATCAGCATAAGCAATTAATTCAAATTTCTCGATTTTTGGATACTATAATCCTAGATTTGTAGTACCTTTAAGATATCTAAGTATTCTTTTAACCGCTTTGAGATGAGATATCTTAGGGTTCGATTGAAACCTAGCTTAAAGTCCTACACTAAACATGATATCTGGTCTAGTTGTAGTGAGGTAAAGTAAACTTCCTATCATACCCCTATAAGTTTTTTGATCGAAGCTTTCTCCACTTTCATCAACTTCTAACTTAGTGGAGGTGCTCATAGGAGTGTTAATAGCTTTTGAGCTTTCCATATTAAATTTTTTTAGCAAATCTAAAGCATATTTAGTTTGACTAATAAAGATGTCATTTCTTAGTTGCTTAATTTGAAGCCTAAGAAAAAGGTTAATTCTCCCGTCAAACTCATTTCAAATTCAAGACTCATGGTTTTAGCAAAAGATTCACAAAGAAATTTGTTTGTAGAATCAAATATAATATCATCAACATAAATATGAACAATGAAAAAATTGTTATCAAAATTCTTGATAAACAATGTAGTATCGACCTTGCCTTTTGTGAAATTATTTTCAATAAGAAAAGAACTAAGTCTCTCATACCAAGCCCTTGGGGCTTGTTTTAAACCATAGAGAGCTTTAGTTAATTTAAACACATGATTAGGGAGGCTATTATTTTCAAATTCGGTTAGTTGTTCAACATAAACTTCTTCAAAAATAAAGCCATTAAGAAAAGCGCTTTTAACATCCATTTGAAATAATTTAAAATTATTATTACTAGCATAGGCAAGGAGCATCCTTATGGCTTCTAATCTAGCCACAGGAGCGAAGGTTTCTTCGTAATCGATACCTTCTTCTTGGTTGAAACATTTGGCTACTAATCTAGCCTTGTTTCTAACCATGATACCATATTCATCTTGCTTATTTCTAAAGACTCATTTAGTATCAATAACTAAATGGTCATTTAACCTAGGAACAAGCTTCCACCCCTTATTTCTCTCAAATTGATTTAACTTATCTTGCATTGTGATAATCCATGAATCATCTTTCATGGCTTCATCAATACATTTAGGTTCAATTTGGGAGAGAAAAGTGGCATTGGTACAAAAATTTTTAAGAGAATAACATGTTTGAACCCCCTTAGATGTGTCTCCTAGGATTAGCTCCTTAGGATGAGCATCTACATACTTCCAATCCTTGGGTAAGGATGTTTCGGAAGTGGATGCATCCAAGTTGCTAGTTAGAGAAGGAGTTTCATTTAAATTCAAAGAATCGAAATTAACATCATCATCAAAATCATTTTTCTTGATTTCGGAAATCTCATTGAAAACAACATGAATTGATTCTTCTATAATTAAAGTTCTTTTATTGAAGATATGAAAAGCATTAGAAACCAAAGAATAACCAAAGAAAATTCCTTCATCGCATTTAATATCAAATTTTCCTAAGGCATCTTTTTCATTCAAGATAAAACACTTACACCCAAAAACTTTAAAATATGAAACATTGGGTTTTTGTCGTTCCACAACTCATAGGGAGTTTTGGTGAGTAAGGGTCTTACTAGAACTCTATTCAAAATATAGCATGCAGTGTTTACGGCTTCGGCCCACAAATATTTGGGTAGGCTATGTTCATTCAACATGGTTCTCGCCATTTCTTGTAAATTTATATTTTTTCTTTCTATTACTCCATTTTGTTGAGGATTTCTTGGAGTAGAGAAGTTGTGATTGTATCCATTAAATTCATAAAATTCTTAGAAATCATAGTTTTGAAATTCACCACCATGATCACTTCTAATTGATGAAATCATAAAACCCTTTTCATTTTGGACAAGTTTGCAAAACTTGGTAAAATATCTAAAGCATTCATTTTTATGTTTTAAGAAATAAGTCTGTATATCTACTATAGTCATTTTCAATGATGAAGGCGTATTTGCTACCTCCTAGGCTTGATGTAGAGATAGGTTCAAACAAGTCCATATGGATCAATTGTAAAGGCCTAGAGGTACTTATTTGATTCTTAGATTTGAAACTACCCTTAATTTATTTTCCTAATTGACAAGCATCACACACATTATCTTTGATGAACTTGATATGAGGAATTCCTCTTACAAGTTCTTTGGATGATATTTGAGTGATTAGTTTTATGCTAACATGACCTAATCTCCTATGCCAAAGCCAAGTATCCTTATTCAAAACCGAGAAACACATTTCATTGCAAAGATCATTGATGTCAATGGTGTATACGTTATTTTGTTTTAATGCAATCATAGATGTGTTTTTGTGTGGTTTTTTAATGATGCAAGCATTATATTCGAATTTGACAATATATCCTTTATCACATAATTGACTAATGCTCAAGAGGTTATGTTTTAAACCATCAACTAACAAAACATCTTCAATAAAGAAGTTGGATTTATTACCTATGGTTCTTTCGCCAATGATTTTACCCTTGTTGTTGTCTCCGAAAATGACATAGCCTTCGTCTATGCTAGTGAGCTTAAAGAATTGAGATGGATTTCCGGTCATATACCTTGAGCATCCACTATCAAGGTACCATCTCTTACTCCTAGCTTGTGATGGTGTATGTTTCTATAAGAAAGGATGATTTTTAGGTACCCATTTACTTTTGGGTGCCTCAAAAACTGATCTACATTGTTTATCATGTTGCATAAAATTTATCATGGTTCCTTTAGGAACCCAAATTAGTTTGGTCGTACTAATTTTCATGAATGGACAATGATAAGTTTTATGTCCATGTTTGCAACAAAAGTTGCATTTGCTTTAGTGCCGAACATGTAAGATAGGGCCTTTTATGAAGGTGGTTGGATTTTGGTGAGGACTTCTCAGAAATCCGATTCCACTTCTTTTAGGAACATGACCCTTATTTGTAAGAATCATATTCAAAGACTTGCTACCAACCTCGAATTTCTTCAAGGTGTCCTTAAGTAGCAAGTTCTCCTTTTAGAGAGTTTCTAGATCATGGCATTTTTTACATGGAGCTAAACTATCATGATATTCAGTTTTTAATTTATCGAAATTACAAGACTATCATGCTCCTTTTTTAGCAATTTGTATTTTCTACTAATAGTTTTACATTCATCAAATAAGTCATGGAAGGCATTTAATGATTCATCAAATAATAAATCTCATCAATTAAATTTGTTACCTCATCTCCGATGGCCATTAGGGCGTAACGAGCAACTTGCTCGGTGTTGGACTCCTCTTCTTCGGACGCGCTTGAGTCATCCCACATTGCTTTGAGCGTCTTCTTCTTTGGTGTTCTCTTCTTGGCTTGAGGACAATCACTTTTGTAGTGTCCCGGCTTCTTGCATTCGTAGCAAATAACTTGGTCCTTTTTTGGTTTGAATTTATTTTTTGTGTTATTTTTAAACTTATTTTTTTAATGAATTTTTTGAATTTCCTTGTTAGAATGCTAAGTCATCGTCACAGTCTTCATCACTTGAGTTTTCTTTCAAGTGGTCTTCGAAAGTTCTAAGTGTCATATCCTTCCTGTTCTTTGGAAGGATGTCTTCTTGCTCTTCATGAGCTTTGCAAGTTATTTCGTAGGTCATTAATGACCCGATTAATTCTTCAAGAGGGAAGTTGTTTAAATCTTTAGCCTCTTGAATAGCAGTGACTTTAGGGTCCCAACTCATAAGAAGGGATCTTAGAATCTTATTTACGAGCTCAAAATCTGAAAAACTTTTGCCGAGTCCTTTTAGACCATTAACGACATCCGTGAAATGGGTGTACATGTCGCCAATAGTCTTGCTCGGTTTCATTTGGAAAAGTTCAAAAGAATGTATCAAAAGATTGATTTTTGACTCTTTCACTCTACTTGTGCCTTCGTGAGTCACTTCGAGTGTATGCCAAATATCAAATGCAGTTTCACAAACCGAAACACGATTGAACTCGTTTTTATCAAGCACACAAAATAAGGCATTCATAGCCTTTGCATTAAGAGTGAAAGTCTTCTTCTCTAATTCATTCCAATCGATAATTGGAAGAGAAGACTTCGAAAATCCATTTTTGACAAGATTATAAAGTTTAAAATTCATTGAAATAAGGAAGATCCTCATTCGGGTCTTCCAATAGGTGCAGTCCATCCCATTGAACATGGGTGGACGTGTAATAGAGTGGCCTTCTAGATTTCTGGCGTATGCCATCTCTCTTGGCTTTTAATCCAATTGAGAGTTAACCCCGCTCTGATACCAATTGTTAGGATCAAGAGCACTACGAGCCCCTGTAGCAGAAAACTTTTGATGATATAAAATGATGTTCGTATGATAAAAATGATTTTGGTATGAAAGTTGATTCAGAAATTACTTTAACTTAAGATCAAGCGAAGTGCAGTTAAAGTAAAGCTATGGAGGCAGTTGCAAATAAGATAAAGAACAAAATGTAAATGCAAACCGAGATTTAGAGTGGTTCGGTCAATCTTGACCTACATCCACTTTTGGCTTCCTCCTCCGATGAGATCACCGACGTCCACTAGAGGCCTTCCTTCAATAGGCGAAGGCCAACCACCCTTTTACAATTTCACTCCTTTTGAAGGGCTTAGGAGACAACCCTTACAAATTTTTTACTCCTCTTTAATTAATAAAAACTTGGAAGAAAAGAGGGAGAAGAACTTTTGCCCTTTACAACACTTTTGAGCTCTAAAAATCGCAGAGTAAGATCAAGTTTTCGGTGCCCTTTCATGTAGGAAAGGGTGGGGTATATATAGGCCCCAAATGGGTTTGAATTTAGAGCTCAAAAATGTCATATCCTAGATTTCCGAGATCCTGGCAGTACTACGCCATAATGGGCGGTACTACCGCCTGATAGAGCTCGGAGACCAAGCTCAGGTGGTACCACCGCTTGACAGGGGTGGTACCACCGCCCAACTCACTCGGAGACTAAGCCCAAGCGGTGCCACCGCCTGACAAGGGCGGTTCCACCGCCCAGCTTTCTTAGGAGACTGAGCTTCTTTGCTAAGCTCCTAGACTTCTCGGATTTTTTCCCGCAGAACCTCCGACGACCGTCCGGACTTCCGTCGAACTCTCGAACCCCCAACGTGATCATAGTCTTGACTCTAGTACAACTCCTACTGCATGTCTTACTTTCATCGTAGTTAATCCTGCACACTTATCTCAACATATGGATTAGATAACAAATGATAATTGACTTCATCATCAAAATCTGAGATTCAACTATACCACCGGCTAGGGGGCTCTGCTGGGCGGTACCACTGCCCAGACTGGCGGTACCACTGCCTGGCACCCTGCCAGGGGTGATACAACTGCCCAGATTGGCCATACCACCACCTGACACAGTCTTGAAGACTGTGCCACGACGGTGAGACTTCTTTGGGCATTGTTTGGGCCTCTTATTGGGCCCAACACAGTTCTTACATGGGCCTAGTTGGCCCCTAATTAGGTTGGCCCAAATCCAATCCCAATTACATGCTAACTACGAAATCCTAAGACATTTGCTAAGCTAAACAAGTCCCTATGTCTATTCTTCCGACGAGCTTTTGGCGAACTTCCGGCGAACATCCAACGAACCCTCGGCAAGGCTCCGGCGGACTCCCGGCAAGCTCATGGACTTCACGACGATCTTCCTGGCGAGTTCCGATGAGCTTCTCTAGCAAGCTCCGAGACTTCTCAGTTGGTTCCTCCAGAACTTCCGATGAACGTCCGGACTTCCGACGAACTCTCGAACTCCCAATGTGATCGCATCCTAGACTCCGGGACTTCATTTTGCTTCATGCCTTACTATCATAGTTAATCCTGCACATGTAAAAAAAACTTCGATCTAGACAATTAATACTAAGCATTAGTCAAGTTGTCCGGCATGTCATTAGTCTCTCGACACTTCATCCGATTCTTCGGCACATCAACCTCTCTTGTGACCTATTGCCCAATCGACTAGTTGACTCTGCAACTCCGATATTCTTGGCGCAATGTCTGCTCTTCTTAGCCCGATGCCCGAAGCCTTCTGTCGATACGTCGACCGATCCACCGGCCCGACGTCCAATCTTTGTATTTTATGTTTATGTGTATGTTTCATCCTAATCGAAGCATCCTACATCACTCAAAACATAGATTAAAACATAAACATAAATATCAATTGGTTTCATCATCAAACTACGAGATTCAATAGAGGATCCATTAGGGTTAAGTTGATAGGGGACCTCTATAAATGTAATCACCAATAATTTCTCCCCTAACATAAATTAATTACTATAAATGATATATTGTTTTATTATTAACTTCTATATCTATGTACTATAGTTAAGGAAATAATTAAATTTAGTTTCCTTAATCACATGGATAAGTTAGGAATTCTACTAATCAATTAAATTATTAATTGATTTATTTACTAATGAGTGATTTGATATTTAGGAAGTAAATAGTTTATATTCCATTTTTGTGTGTGAACTATAAGAAATGAATAATATATTACTTTCTTTGTGTGTGAAAGCAAAAGAAAAATAAATAAAAACTAAATTATTATTTACCATTGGGGGAGATCTCTTTTTCTCTTATATAAACGGGCTACTTCTCCCTCATTCCCCATCAAGCCTAATAATAAGAGGTTTGAGGAGAGGACTTCCTAGGGATATGATATCGAGGAACGGATAATCAAAGAGAAGTAAGATCCTTTCTCTTTTTTAACTAGCTTTGATCTATGTTTCGAAATCTTGATTTTTGGTAGAATCCTTTCTTTTTAATTATATTTAATTTATGTTTTGACATCTCGATTTGAGGTAAGATCCTATCTATTTAATTAAAATTAATTTATATTTTGAAATCTTGATATTGATGTACAATCCTTTCTTTTTAACTAGAATTGATCTATGTTTTGAAATCTTGATTTGAGGTAGGATCCTTTCTCTTTTTAACTAGCTTTGATCTATGTTTTGAAATCTGAATTTTAGGTAGAATCCTTTCTTTTTAATTATATTTAATTTATATTTTGAAATCTTGATGTTGATATACAATCCTTTCTTTTTAACTAGCTTTAATCTATGTTTTGAAATCTTGATTTTAGGTAGAATCCTTTCTTTTTAATTATATTTAATTTATGTTTTGAAATCTTGATTTGATGTACAATAACCCAACTCATGTGAGTAGGTACGATCTAGTCCATGTGACCATGTATGATCTAGCCCATGTGGTAAGGTATAACCCAACCATGTGGCTAGGCAATGGGCCAACTCATATGGCTAGGTATAATCCAGTATATGTGGCCATGTATGACCCAACTCATATGGTATGGTACGACCCAACCATATGGCCAAGCATTAGTCAGCTTATGCGGCTAGGTACGACCTAATCCATATGGTTAGATACGACCCCAACTCATGTGTTTAGGACCAACTCACGAGCCAAGCAAGGCCTAGTTCAATGGCAAGGCTCAGACTAACTTATAAGTGAGGCTTAGTCTAGTTCATGAAGTTAAGTCTACCTAGCTACGCGATTGGCATTAGACATATCGTCACTCCTGTTAGGATCGGAGCGGCACTAAGAGGGGGGGGTGAATTAGTGCAGCGGTAAAGAACGATAAACTTTCAATGATTTAAACACTTTCGGAAACTTCTTACGATAAAAGCAACGTTTCGTTTGAAACCGTTTCGATTGCGTTTTAACTTGAAGGCATACGTATGAAGGAGACAAAGAAGTAGAGCATCAAAGTGAAGATGGTTTGCAGTAAGATAATAGCAGGAAGTAAATGCAAACCAGAGAAGACGATAGTTTATAGTGGTTCGGTCAATCGCGACCTACATCCACTCCTCCGATTCCTCTTCCGTCGAGGTCACCGGCATCCACTAACGATCTTCCTTTACTAGGCGAAGATCAACCTCCTTCTTACACCCCTCTTACAACCTCTTACAAGTGGTTCACCTTTTTACAAAGATTTCAATGAAAAGAAATGAGGTGAACACTCAAGCTATTGAAAACAAGACTTTTCCTAAAGATTTTCTCAACTTCTAGCTTCTCAAAAGGTTGTTCTCTCTGCTGAGAATTGAAGGGTATTTATAGGCCTCAAGAGGATTCAAATTTGGGCTCCAAAAATTTGAATTCTCTTATGTTCCCGAAGCTAGCGGTGCCACCGCCTGTCAGTGGCGGTGCCACCGCCTGTCAGTTTTGACACTGACAGTGTACTGGGCGGTGCCACCGCCCAGTCCAGCGGTGCCACCGCTTGGCTCTCGGGTGCTGGGCGGTGCCATCGCCCAGACCGGCGGTTCCACCGCCTAGCTCTCGGCCTCTGGGCGGTGCCACCGCCCAGACCGGCGGTTCCACCGCCTAGCTCTCGGCCTCTGGGCGGTGCCACCGCCTACACTATTTCAGCTCACTGGTTGGGCTCCAAAATTGGCCCAAACCAGTCCGAACTTGGGCCGAATTGGCCCCTACTTGGGTCATAGGATAAACACCTAATCCTAGCCCTAATTAACGTGCTAACTACAAATTTAAAGACATTTTCTAAGCTATTACAAAGTCCATAAGTCAAGACTTCTTCCGGCGAGCTTTCGGCGAACTTCCGGCGGTCTTCCGATAAACTCTCGGAAACCATTCTGCGGACTCCCGGCAAGCTCCTAGACTTCACGATTTGATCTTGGCGAGTTCCGACGAGCTTCTTCGGCAAGCTCCGATCTTTCTCGGTGAGCTCCGTGAACTTCCGACGAACCTTTTGGCGAGCTTCCGAAAAACCCTTCAGCAAGCTCCCTACTCATTCTCGGCTAGTTCCGGCAGCATTCCCGATGAACCTTCGGACTTCCGTCGAACTCTCGAACTCCCAATGAATCCTTCGCGCTTGACTCCGGCACTTTGTTTCGCTTTATGTCTTCATCGTTATCGTAGTTAATCCTGCACACACAAGCCAAAACTCTACTCCGATCTAGACAGTTATTACAACGCGAATTGACATTCTGTTGCCCGGCACGTTATTGGTTGGCGCTTCATCCGATTCTTCAGCGCATCGTCCACTCTTGCGGCTTATTGCCCAATCGACGGTTGACCTCCGCAACCCCGATATCCTTGGTGCAATTCCGCTCTCCTTGGCCCGATGCCCGACGTCCGAAGCATTCTACCGTCCAATATCCTAACGTGATCTCCTCCGGCGCAACGTCAATTCCTCCTGCGTCAACTGTCTAATCCTGATCGAGTAGACCTGCATCACTCAAAATGCAGTTAAACATCTAAACACAATCAATTAGTTTCATCATCAAAATCCGAGATTCAACAATCTCCCCCTTTTGATGATGACAACTAATTGATGACTACCGGAGTTAACCTTAACTCCCCGGAGTTTAAACAAACTCCCCCTATCAATATGCCATTGATAGAACACTTGGATTATCCCAAATCCAAGCAACATTCATCACATGTTATGAAAAAACATTTAAACCATCATGCAAATATATAAAATATTCAATTCAATGCATGAAGTCATCAATATACTTCTCCCACATATAAGCACAAAAGCATAGTAAAATTCTTAAGTTCAATCATGGCAATTCAACACTTGCTTCTTGTGCAAGATTGTACTTTGCTTTTCTTTGCATGTTCTAGCTAGCAAAAGCTTTCTCTCCTTTATTTTTGTCGAAAGTAGGGAAGAGTACAAGCTAGCTAGCATTTGCCTTGAGCTAGCAATCTTTCTTCCCCTATGTCACCTATCATTGCCGAAAAGGAGAGGAACCAATGATAAATTATGAATTTGCATCAATCAATATTTCAATCATCGCATGATACATACAAGACAAAAATGCAAAGAAATCATGTCATGAAAGACATCAATTGTTAAACATGATATGATAATAGTCTCAAAATTTTCAATTTGCGATACATGTGATACATTAAGATGCTAAAAAATTTAATGCGATGCTTTTAAGGATATCAACCTATTTTTGATACAAAGCATGGCAACAGCAATTATATTGCAAGTTTTCTAAGTTTTACAATTTTTGCTTCTTTTGAGATAGCAATTCTTTGCTTCTCTACAAGCTAGCAACTTTTATGATATGCAAGTTTTACTACATACAAGCTAGCAAATTTTACAATATTTTTAGAACATGCAAGCTAGCAGTTTTGAGATGTTCAAGAAAGCAACCCTTGCTTCTTAAAATATACAAGTTTGCTAGATGTGCACGTTAGCATGTTTTGCTTATTGAGATAGGCAAGATAGTGATGTTCAAGAAGATAACTTTTGCTTCTTGAAATAAGCAAGTTAGCAATCTTTGTTACTTAAGATAGGCAAGCTAGTAATCAAGTTTTTGCATCTTCTTGACTTGTGCAAATTAGCTATCTCCCCCTTTGTCATTGTCAAAAGGAAGGGAAGACCCTTTACATCAATTATGACAAAGGTAAGTATCAATCTTATTTGTGCATAATTATATTTTCAAATTAGAATATGCATATTTTCAAAAACCTTATATTTCATTCATGCACGATATTGAATAAATCGATTAACATTATGAGGATATCATACATGATACTAAAATTTTGATCATGATACCAAACATTCATCATTTAGAGCATTCATGACACAAAACATTAAATCAACATTTCTAATACATCATTTTAGCAACAACTCATAGTATTTTAAATCATGATTTACATCATATGCAATACATCACATTATAATTAGAAAGCACAAGTATTGCATGCATCATTGTATATCATAAATGTTTCAAATCATGATGGTATCAACTTGTCAAATTATATCCTACCATGCATGATCAAAACTTTTCATTTGTATGCATCAAAATAATATCAAGAGTATTTCATGCATATTATCAAATCATCATTTATAATTACATCAATATTCCAATCATTATTTCAGTTTACACATCATGAGATCAATAAATTTGCATTATAGACAATCTCATGTTTTATCATTCATATTATTTCAATCATCACTATAACTCATCATGCACAAAATATAAAATCATCTAACATGATTCAAACATTTATTTTCAAAATATTTATCACTATTTTCATGTATGATAACAAAGTATTCATGATACCGAACATTAAATTAACATTTTAAGTATTAATCTCTTCATGATTGTTGGTACCAAACATTTATCATTTAAAGCATTCATGATACACAATATATGCAATACATCACATACATCGTCATAATAAAAGCATAGCATCATTTCAATTCAAATCATAAACATTTCAAATCATAAACATTTCAAATCATAAACATTTCAAATCATAAACATTTCAAATCATAAACATTTCAAATCATAAACATTTCAAATCATAAACATTTCAAATCATAAACATTTCAAATCATAAACATTTCAAATCATAAACATTTCAAATCATAAACATTTCAAATCATAAACATTTCAAATCATAAACATTTCAAATCATAAACATTTCAAATCATAAACATTTCAAATCATAAACATTTCAAATCATAAACATTTCAAATCATAAACATTTCAAATCATAAACATTTCAAATCATAAACATTTCAAATCATAAACATTTCAAATCATAAACATTTCAAATCATAAACATTTCAAATCATAAACATTTCAAATCATAAACATTTCAAATCATAAACATTTCAAATCATAAACATTTCAAATCATAAACATTTCAAATCATAAACATTTCAAATCATAAACATTTCAAATCATAAACATTTCAAATCATAAACATTTCAAATCATAAACATTTCAAATCATAAACATTTCAAATCATAAACATTTCAAATCATAAACATTTCAAATCATAAACATTTCAAATCATAAACATTTCAAATCATAAACATTTCAAATCATAAACATTTCAAATCATAAACATTTCAAATCATAAACATTTCAAATCATAAACATTTCAAATCATAAACATTTCAAATCATAAACATTTCAAATCATAAACATTTCAAATCATAAACATTTCAAATCATAAACATTTCAAATCATAAACATTTCAAATCATAAACATTTCAAATCATAAACATTTCAAATCATAAACATTTCAAATCATAAACATTTCAAATCATAAACATTTCAAATCATAAACATTTCAAATCATAAACATTTCAAATCATAAACATTTCAAATCATAAACATTTCAAATCATAAACATTTCAAATCATAAACATTTCAAATCATAAACATTTCAAATCATAAACATTTCAAATCATAAACATTTCAAATCATAAACATTTCAAATCATAAACATTTCAAATCATAAACATTTCAAATCATAAACATTTCAAATCATAAACATTTCAAATCATAAACATTTCAAATCATAAACATTTCAAATCATAAACATTTCAAATCATAAACATTTCAAATCATAAACATTTCAAATCATAAACATTTCAAATCATAAACATTTCAAATCATAAACATTTCAAATCATAAACATTTCAAATCATAAACATTTCAAATCATAAACATTTCAAATCATAAACATTTCAAATCATAAACATTTCAAATCATAAACATTTCAAATCATAAACATTTCAAATCATAAACATTTCAAATCATAAACATTTCAAATCATAAACATTTCAAATCATAAACATTTCAAATCATAAACATTTCAAATCATCATTTAAACCAAAAAAGAGCTTTCATTACGGCAAATATCAATAATTCATAAATCACAAAAATTATCATGTATAACTTTAAAATCTCATGCATAAAATTGTCAATCATGGTATCAAAACATTTAATATTTTCATTAAGACATCAAGCATGGTTTCAATCAAAATTGGAAATCATCAAAATACACATTATTTCTTCTTGAAAAATATTTATCATCATTTAAACCAAAAAAGAGCTTTCATTACGGCAAATATCAATAATTCATAAATCACAAAAATTATCATGTATAACTTTAAAATCTCATGCATAAAATTGTCAATCATGGTATCAAAACATTTAATATTTTCATTACATCATTATGCATTACTTCAAATCAAACATGATTTTATTTAATCAAAATCATTTTGTTTGTTGTAGTCATGCATTTTTCTTTTTAGGTGAATCTAACTTTTCAAGCTTAGTTTTTGATACAAGATCCATACATCATCATTAAGCATGATATCAAACTTCTTTATATTTTCATTAAGACATCAAGCATGGTTTCAATCAAAATTGGAAATCATCAAAATACACATTATTTCTTCTTGAAAAATATTTATCATCATTTAAACCAAAAAAGAGCTTTCATTACGGCAAATATCAATAATTCATAAATCACAAAAATTATCATGTATAACTTTAAAATCTCATGCATAAAATTGTCAATCATGGTATCAAAACATTTAATATTTTCATTACATAATTACATCGTTATGCATCGTCGAAATTGATTTCATAAAGTATTTTCCATCAAGATCATTTTGTTTGTTGTAGTCATGCATTTTTCTTTTTAGGTGAATCTAACTTTTCAAGCTTAGTTTTTGATACAAGATCCATACATCATCATTAAGCATGATATCAAACTTCTTTATATTTTCATTAAGACATCAAGCATGGTTTCAATCAAAATTGGAAATCATCAAAATACACATTATTTCTTCTTGAAAAATATTTATCATCATTTAAACCAAAAAAGAGCTTTCATTACGGCAAATATCAATAATTCATAAATCACAAAAATTATCATGTATAACTTTAAAATCTCATGCATAAAATTGTCAATCATGGTATCAAAACATTTAATATTTTCATTACATCATTATGCATTACTTCAAATCAAACATGATTTTATTTAATCAAAATCATTTTGTTTGTTGTAGTCATGCATTTTTCTTTTTAGGTGAATCTAACTTTTCAAGCTTAGTTTTTGATACAAGATCCATACATCATCATTAAGCATGATATCAAACTTCTTTATATTTTCATTAAGACATCAAGCATGGTTTCAATCAAAATTGGAAATCATCAAAATACACATTATTTCTTCTTGAAAAATATTTATCATCATTTAAACCAAAAAAGAGCTTTCATTACGGCAAATATCAATAATTCATAAATCACAAAAATTATCATGTATAACTTTAAAATCTCATGCATAAAATTGTCAATCATGGTATCAAAACATTTAATATTTTCATTACATCATTATGCATTACTTCAAATCAAACATGATTTTATTTAATCAAAATCGAGAAATAACAATGGAAATCAACATGACACACATTATTACTTCTTAACCACATATAGCATAATTTCATAAGGCATTTTTAATCAAAATCATTTTGTTTATCATAAACATGCAATTTTCATGATTATTTTTAAAATTACTAGAATCATAAGCATGATTCCTAATTTTTGCATTTTCATTATTAAATTATTAGACATGCAATTTTCAAGAAAATTAATTCTAAACTAACTAAAAGAGGAAAATGCATCATAAAAAGCATCACGTAATTTCAAAATAAATTAAGGGAGTTGAGTTACTTACCTTGTAGTCGAAGCCCGTTAAAGCCCAATTCGCCGTTTCACCTTTGGAAGTTCTTATTTCATCCTTGGTTGCCTTCCTCTTCTTTGGCCTCTTCCTCCGTTCAAGTTCATTGTTTATTTTAGATTTTTGTTTAATGAACTTATTAAGATTTAGTGTTCGAAGTTCAAGTTCATCATTGTCCTCATCACTTGAGTCATCGCTCAAGTGGTATTCATTTGTCCGGAGTTCCAAATCCTTCCTATTCTTTGGAAGGTGGTTCAAGTGCTCATCGGGTTCAAAATGTTTCAAAAGTGTCATTTCATAAGTCATTAATGACCCGATTAATTCTTCTAATGGAAAATCATTTAAATTTTTTGTCTCTTGTATTGCGGTTATTTTCGGATCCCACCTTTTTGGAAGGGATCTTAAGATCTTACTTATGAGATCAAAATTCGAAAAAGATTTACCAAGAACTCTTAGACTATTGACAACATCCGTGAAACGGGTGTACATGTCGCCTATAGTCTCGCTTGGTTGCATTCGAAAAAGCTCAAAATCATGCAATAAAATGTTAACTTTCGAGTCTTTGACTCTACTAGTTCCCTCGTGCGTGATTTCAAGTGTTCGCCAAATATCAAAAGCCGTTTCGCACATAGAAATCTGATTAAACTCATTTTTGTCCAAAGCGCAAAATAAGGCATTCATAGCCTTTGCGTTTAAAGAAAAATACTTCTTCTCCAAAACCGACCATTCGTTCATCGGTTTAGAGGGAAGTTGAAAACCGTTTTCAACAATATTCCATAAATTCAAGTTCATAGAAATCAAGAAAACTCTCATTCGAGTTTTCCAATAAGTGTAGTCCAATCCGTTAAACAACGGTGGACGAAAAACCGAAAAGCCCTCTTGAAAGCCATGAAGAGCCATTTTTCTCGGGTGTAAATCCGAAATGAGAAATACCGGGCTCTGATACCAATTGTTAGGATCGGAGCGGCACTAAGAGGGGGGGGTGAATTAGTGCAGCGGTAAAGAACGATAAACTTTCAATGATTTAAACACTTTCGGAAACTTCTTACGATAAAAGCAACGTTTCGTTTGAAACCGTTTCGATTGCGTTTTAACTTGAAGGCATACGTATGAAGGAGACAAAGAAGTAGAGCATCAAAGTGAAGATGGTTTGCAGTAAGATAATAGCAGGAAGTAAATGCAAACCAGAGAAGACGATAGTTTATAGTGGTTCGGTCAATCGTGACCTACATCCACTCCTCCGATTCCTCTTCCGTCGAGGTCACCGGCATCCACTAACGATCTTCCTTTACTAGGCGAAGATCAACCTCCTTCTTACACCCCTCTTACAACCTCTTACAAGTGGTTCACCTTTTTACAAAGATTTCAATGAAAAGAAATGAGGTGAACACTCAAGCTATTGAAAACAAGACTTTTCCTAAAGATTTTCTCAACTTCTAGCTTCTCAAAAGGTTGTTCTCTCTGCTGAGAATTGAAGGGTATTTATAGGCCTCAAGAGGATTCAAATTTGGGCTCCAAAAATTTGAATTCTCTTATGTTCCCGAAGCTAGCGGTGCCACCGCCTGTCAGTGGCGGTGCCACCGCCTGTCAGTTTTGACACTGACAGTGTACTGGGCGGTGCCACCGCCCAGTCCAGCGGTGCCACCGCTTGGCTCTCGGGTGCTGGGCGGTGCCACCGCCCAGACCGGCGGTTCCACCGCCTAGCTCTCGGCCTCTGGGCGGTGCCACCGCCTACACTATTTCAGCTCACTGGTTGGGCTCCAAAATTGGCCCAAACCAGTCCGAACTTGGGCCGAATTGGCCCCTACTTGGGTCATAGGATAAACACCTAATCCTAGCCCTAATTAACGTGCTAACTACAAATTTAAAGACATTTTCTAAGCTATTACAAAGTCCATAAGTCAAGACTTCTTCCGGCGAGCTTTCGGCGAACTTCCGGCGGTCTTCCGATAAACTCTCGGAAACCATTCTGCGGACTCCCGGCAAGCTCCTAGACTTCACGATTTGATCTTGGCGAGTTCCGACGAGCTTCTTCGGCAAGCTCCGATCTTTCTCGGTGAGCTCCGTGAACTTCCGACGAACCTTTTGGCGAGCTTCCGAAAAACCCTTCAGCAAGCTCCCTACTCATTCTCGGCTAGTTCCGGCAGCATTCCCGATGAACCTTCGGACTTCCGTCGAACTCTCGAACTCCCAATGAATCCTTCGCGCTTGACTCCGGCACTTTGTTTCGCTTTATGTCTTCATCGTTATCGTAGTTAATCCTGCACACACAAGCCAAAACTCTACTCCGATCTAGACAGTTATTACAACGCGAATTGACATTCTGTTGCCCGGCACGTTATTGGTTGGCGCTTCATCCGATTCTTCAGCGCATCGTCCACTCTTGCGGCTTATTGCCCAATCGACGGTTGACCTCCGCAACCCCGATATCCTTGGTGCAATTCCGCTCTCCTTGGCCCGATGCCCGACGTCCGAAGCATTCTACCGTCCAATATCCTAACGTGATCTCCTCCGGCGCAACGTCAATTCCTCCTGCGTCAACTGTCTAATCCTGATCGAGTAGACCTGCATCACTCAAAATGCAGTTAAACATCTAAACACAATCAATTAGTTTCATCATCAAAATCCGAGATTCAACAACTCCTTCTATATAGCCCATCGTACCTCAACTCAACCTAGCACTTGGAACAGATATATGCAGTATATGTGGAATAGGTACATGCAGTGTATGTGACCCGTCCAAGACTTAGGTGGATTGGTTCAATTTGTGTTAGCATCGTACGACATAGTCCAATTTCCTCCCTCTCTATTGGTTTGAGCTCATTAATTGACTAAATCAGACAGGTTTGATTAGTTAAAGTCAGTTTAGAGTGATTCCAAACTAACTTAACTAGTTCGAACCTAGTTGACATAGTCGAGATCAATCAAATCTAAATTAAACCAGTCTAGGGTGATTCTAGACCGGTTCTATAAGGATTTGATATTGGTTCCATTAGATCATAATCGAATTGAGTTTATTTTAAGTCAATTGAGCTATTCCAATTAGGATTTTAGTTGATTGGGGACTATTAAGATATTGATGTTTCATGCTTCTGTAATTTGATGAATTTAAATGTTTTATCTGAAGATGTCATTTGAAAATGATTATTGGTTTTCTATTTTCTTATATTTATGATATTGATATGATGAGTTTAGACTTCACGATTTGATCTTGGCGAGTTCCGACGAGCTTCTTCGGCAAGCTCCTAGACTTCACGATTTGATCTTGGCGAGTTCCGACGAGCTTCTTCGGCAAGCTCCTAGACTTCACGATTTGATCTTGGCGAGTTCCGACGAGCTTCTTCGGCAAGCTCCTAGACTTCACGATTTGATCTTGGCGAGTTCCGACGAGCTTCTTCGGCAAGCTCCTAGACTTCACGATTTGATCTTGGCGAGTTCCGACGAGCTTCTTCGGCAAGCTCCTAGACTTCACGATTTGATCTTGGCGAGTTCCGACGAGCTTCTTCGGCAAGCTCCGATCTTTCTCGGTGAGCTCCGTGAACTTCCGACGAACCTTTTGGCGAGCTTCCGAAAAAACCCTTCAGCAAGCTCCCTACTCATTCTCGGCTAGTTCCGGCAGCATTCCCGATGAACCTTCGGACTTCCGTCGAACTCTCGAACTCCCAATGAATCCTTCGCGCTTGACTCCGGCACTTTGTTTCGCTTTATGTCTTCATCGTTATCGTAGTTAATCCTGCACACACAAGCCAAAACTCTACTCCGATCTAGACAGTTATTACAACGCGAATTGACATTCTGTTGCCCGGCACGTTATTGGTTGGCGCTTCATCCGATTCTTCAGCGCATCGTCCACTCTTGCGGCTTATTGCCCAATCGACGGTTGACCTCCGCAACCCCGATATCCTTGGTGCAATTCCGCTCTCCTTGGCCCGATGCCCGACGTCCGAAGCATTCTACCGTCCAATATCCTAACGTGATCTCCTCCGGCGCAACGTCAATTCCTCCTGCGTCAACTGTCTAATCCTGATCGAGTAGACCTGCATCACTCAAAATGCAGTTAAACATCTAAACACAATCAATTAGTTTCATCATCAAAATCCGAGATTCAACAACTCCTTCTATATAGCCCATCGTACCTCAACTCAACCTAGCACTTGGAACAGATATATGCAGTATATGTGGAATAGGTACATATTGTTGGGACGTGCGATATGGATTATCTGCATCTGTTGTTGGAAGGAATCCATCCCGTGAAATATGCCTCTCCATCCACTGTTAGGAGAGTGCACCATTGGGTGATGTACGCCTTTGTTATTATGTATGTATTGCATGTGGCTGATGTAGGAATTTATTTATTATGAAAAAAATTATCATCATTTTTCTGATGCATAAGTTTTATGATGAATAGATATATTTTCATATTGAATTATTGATATTTGTTTATAGTTTATGAATATTAAAGATTATTTTTATGATTTTTCAAAGGTTCCTACCAACATGTGTGGTTACTGATATATTTTTATTTTATATTTATTTTTAGATTAATTTACTATTATATAATAGATCTAAAGCTTGGGTGGAAGAGACTTGTGACCCTACCAAGAAGATGTTGTCATTTTTCTAGTTAATAGAATATTTACTACTATAAAGATAAGGATTTGAATTCAAAGACGAATGAAAAGAAAATGAGGAAGTTTATTATGTAAATTATGGATAATAAAATACTAATTTATTATTCTTTTTATAAATCTGGGATGTGACAAATTTAATAGTATCAAAGCAATGATTTTGAGGACCTGTTGTAATATGGGATCCTAGGGTTAGAATATTAGATGACCCAATTAGTTTTTGAGATTTAGATTATAACATAACTAAAATATAAATTTAAGATATTAGGATCATTTTTGAGTCAAATATGATTTTTTAAAATAATTGATTAAAGATGTTGATCAAAGAGAATCTCATTAAATGATTTGAAATGGGATTGTTGAGTAAAAGGTCAAAATTTTAATTTTTCTCTAAATTAAAATAAGTATCATATTAGTTTATCTTATAAACTCTCATAAGATTTTACATTTTGAATATGATTTTTCTATGATCCTCTTGTCTCTTTTTTGAGATATATATATGATAAATAAATAATATCAATTGACTCAATTATTCATTAAGATTCCAGTAAGTTTTAGTTATCCTTTCCGAATATAAAAGTTTTGATAATTTTAAGTACAAAAATTTTAAAGGATCTTTTATAAATATAAAGTATTTACCTTTATAATTTTTGTTACCATATATTTTTTAAAAAATTGAGATTAGAGTTGACATATGGTTTCTAGAAGTTATTATTGACATTAATAAAATATATGTCTTTGAAGTTGAATAAATTGATAGTGTATTGATATTTAAACTTAATTCTATGAGTACTTAATTTAAATATAGTTTTGATTTAATGTCAAATTAATTATAAGATATTATTTGTTTAATGTAATGACAAGTCTAATGTGAATTAAATATAATATTATTTTTTGACACATATAATATATAAATCATTTGAAATTATAAAAGAATATATGTTGAATAGTTGGATAAATTTTCATCATTTCAATTGCTTTTGTTTGTTGAGTTGTACCTCAACTTATATTTTATGTCAACAATCAATTAATTTTTAGAACTTAAAAATTTTATTGATTTATTAGATATAGAATTTGATATACTTGGGTAATCTAAAACCAAATTAGTTCAATAAGTCTCATTAATTAGTCATATATTTTTCTAAAAAGTTTTCGTGTGGTATATTTAATCAAAATATTTTTCAAGCTAATTTAGTTTTGTTCTTTGATTTAGTATTTCAAAAGTTAACTATATTGATTAATGTTATGTTTAATCAAATTTGGGGACCAAATTTCTATTAAGTGGGGGAGAAATGTAATCATCGATAATTTCTCCCCTAACATAAATTAATTACTATAAATGATATATTCCTTTATTATTAACTTCTACGTACTATAGTTAAGGAAATAATTAAATTTAGTTTCCTTAATCACATAGATAAGTTAAGAATTTTACTAATCAATTAAATTATTAATTTATTTATTTCCTAATGAGTGATTTGATATTTAGGAAGTAAATAGTTTATATTCCATTTTTATGTGTGAACAATAAGAAATGAATAATATATTACTTTCTTTGTGTGTGAAAGCAAAAGAAAAATAAATAAAAACTAAATTATTACTTATCTTTTGAGGAGATCTCATCTTCTTCTATATAAAGGGGCTACTCCTCCCTCATTCCCCACCAAGCCTAATAATGAGAGGATTGAGGAGACTTCTTGGAGAGATGATATCGAGGAATGGATAATCGAAGAGAAGTAGGATCATTTCTCTTTTTTAAATAGCTTTGATCTATGTTTTAAAATCTTGATTTTAGGTAGAATCCTTTGTTTTTAATTATATTTAATTTATGTTTTGAAATCTTGATTTGAGGTAGGATCCTTTCTTTTTAATTAGATTTAATTTATATTTTGAAATCTTGATGTTGATGTACAATCCTTTCTTTTTAACTAGCTTTGATCTATGTTTTGAAATCTTGATTTGAGGTAGGATCCTTTCTCTTTTTAACTAGCTTTGATCTGTATTTTGAAATCTTGATTTTAGGTAGAATCCTTTCTTTTTAATTATATTTAATTTATGTTTTGAAATCTTGATGTTGATGTACAATCCTTTCTTTTTAACTAGCTTTGATCTATGTTTTGAAATCTTGATTTGAGGTAGGATCCTTTCTCTTTTTAACTAGCTTTGATCTGTATTTTGAAATCTTGATTTTAGGTAGAATCCTTTCTTTTTAATTATATTTAATTTATGTTTTGAAATCTTGATGTTGATGTACAATCCTTTCTTTTTAACTAGCTTTGATCTATGTTTTGAAATCTTGATTTGAGGTAGGATCTTTTCTCTTTTAACTATCTTTGATCTATGTTTTGATATCTTGATTTTTGGTAGAATCCTTTCTTTTTAATTATATTTAATTTATGTTTTGAAATCTTGATATTGATGTACAATCCTTTCATTTTAACTAGCTTTGATCTATGTTTTGAAATCTTGATTTGAGGTAGGATCCTTTCTCTTTTTAACTAGCTTTGATCTGTATTTTGAAATCTTGATTTTAGGTAGAATCCTTTCTTTTTAATTATATTTAATTTATGTTTTGAAATCTTGATTTGAGGTAGGATCCTTTCTCTTTTTAACTAGCTTTGATCTATGTTTTGAAATCTTGATTTGAGGTAGGATCTTTTCTCTTTTTAACTAGCTTTGATCTATGTTTTGAAATCTTGATGTTGAGGTACAATCCAGTACATGTGGCCATGTATGACCCAACTCATATGGTAAGGTATGACCCAACCCATGTGACTAGGTATGATCTAGTCCATGTGGCCATGTATGACCCAACCATGTGGCTAGGCAATGGGCTAACTCATGTGGCTAGGTACAATCCAGTACATGTGGCCATGTATGATCTAGCTCATGTGGTAAGGTACGACCCAACCATGTGGCTAGGCAATGGGCTAACTCATGTGGCTAGGTACAATCCAGTACATGTGGCCATGTATGACCCAACCCATGTGACTAGGTATGATCTAGTCCATGTGGCCATGTATGACCCAACTCATATGGTAAGGTATGACCCAACCCATGTGACTAGGTATGATCTAGTCCATGTGGCCATGTATGACCCAACCATGTGGCTAGGCAATGGGCTAACTCATGTGGCTAGGTACAATCCAGTACATGTGGCCATGTATGACCCAACTCATATGGTAAGGTATGACCCAACCATGTGGCTAGGCAATGGGCTAACTCATGTGGCTAGGTACAATCCAGTACATGTGGCCATGTATGACCCAACTCATATGGTAAGGTATGACCCAACCCATGTGACTAGGTATGATCTAGTCCATGTGGCCATGTATGACCCAACTCATATGGTAAGGTATGACCCAACCATGTGGCTAGGCAATGGGCTAACTCATGTGGCTAGGTACAATCCAGTACATGTGGCCATGTATGACCCAACTCATATGGTAAGGTAGGTCAAGCATAACCCAACCCATGTGACTAGGTATGATCTAGTCCATGTGGCCATGTATGATCTAGCTCATGTGGTAAGGTACGACCCAACCATGTGGCTAGGCAATGGGCTAACTCATGTGGCTAGGTACAATCCAGTACATGTGGCCATGTATGACCCAACTCATATGGTAAGGTATGACCCAACCATATGGCCAGGCATTGGTCAGCTCATGCGGCTAGGTACAACCCAATCCACGTAATTTGATACGACATCAACTCATATGTCTATGACCAACTCGCGAGCCAAGCAAGGCCTAGTTCAATAGCAAGGCTCGGCCCAACTTATAAGTGACGCTTAGTCTAGTTCATAAAGTTAAGTCTACCTAGCTACGCGATTGGCATTAGACATATCTTCACTCCTTCTATATAGCCCATCGTACCTCAACTCAACCTAGCACTTGGAACATGTATATATAGTGTATGTGGAATAGGTAAATGTCGTGTATGTGACCCGTCCAAGACTCAGGTGGGTTGGTTCGGGTTGGGTTAGCATTGTACAATATAGTCCAATTTCCTCCCTCTCTATTGGTTTGAGCTCATTAATTGACTAAATCGGATAGGTTTGATCAATTAAAGCTAGTTTAGGGTGATTCAAAACTAACTTGACTAGTTCAAACATATTTGACATAGTCGAGATCAATCAAATTTAAATTAGACCTGTCTAGGGTGATTCCAAATCGGTTCTATAAGGATTTGATATTGGTTCCGTTAGATCATAAATGAATTGAGTTTGTTTTAAATCAATTAAGCTATTCCAATTAGGGTTTGGTTGATTGAGAACTATTAAGATATTGATGTTTCATGCTTTTATAATTTGATGAATTTAAAGATTTTATCTAAATATATCATTTAAAAATAATTATTAGTTTACTATTTTCTTATGTTTATGATATTGATATGATAAATATCATGTAGTATATGTGACTAGACTAGTAGTTCACATTGGAAGTGCAACCTGTGAAAGGAGCTACGGGCTCATCATAGTGTGAAGCCACCAATGAACATAGTCTAGTAGATTTACATCAAGTATGGTCTCTTATAATATTTAATCATATTGATTTCTTGATGTATACATGAGTGATTGGATGAGTGAAAATGAATGATCATGGATATTTATGTATCCCTACCGAGGGCAAGTATAGCGATTCCTTTCGGAGATTAGCGGACCGTCAGACGTGATGGTTAGACGGTTCCTCCATCCGCTGTTGGGAGGAATCAATCACATGGAATATGCCTCTCCATCTGCTGTTGGGAGAGTGCACCATTGGGTGATGTACGCCTTTGTTATTATGTATGTGTTGCATGTGGTTGATGCAGAATTTTATTTATTATATAAGAAATTATCATCATTTTTCTCATGCATAAGTTTTATGATGAATAGATATATTTAATTATTGATATTTATTTATATTTCCTAAATATTAAAGATTATTTTATGATTTTTTTGAGGTTCCTACTAGCATGTGTGGTTGCTGATATATTTTTATTTTATATTTATTTTTAGAGTAATTTACTTATGTGTAATAGATCTGAAGCTTGGGTGGAAGAGACTTATGACACTACCAAGAATATGTTGTCATTTTTCTAGTTAATAGAATATTTACAACTGTAAAGATAAGGATTTGAATTCAAAGACGAATGAAAAGAAAATGAGGAAGTTTATTATGTAAATTATGGATAATAAAAATACTAATTTATTATTTTTTTTATAAATCTAAGATGTGATAATAAATCAGAGGGAATTAGTGGTTCATAGGCTCTACCTTTTGCTTGCCTCTCTTATTCTCCTTCCCCTATCCACCTTAGAGTAGACCTAAAGTTTTGAGGAGCGTCGTCGTAGCCCTGCTATGTAGATCACCACTATAGAGGCGGGCGCTTGACCTCATTTACTCTCTCCTAGAGATCTGTAAGGATTTAGGGATATAGGATCTCCATAGGTAACACAATTTATCTTATATGCAGTTCTAAGTTTTGCAAATTTTACGCACCAATCTTTGCATGACGATGAACATCTTTTTGGGAAATTGGGGGTTTTGTTTTCTATTCTTCCACTACGCATTTGATGTCGCCCCCAAGATTTCCCAATAGTGGTATCAATGCTAGGTTGTTCGTGCGAAAGATTGGTTTTGAACTGCATGTGTTGTGTCTTGTAGAAGCTTTTGACGTCAAAATTCTTAACGCAAAAGCGAGGAAGGGAAGCAATAGTTGCTACCCTCGATCTATGTACATGCAGTCACCTGCAACGGTAGCCATAGGCAAGCAGCACAGCGCCAGCACATGCGCAGGTACTACGCTTGCAATAGCCGTCCAGTAGCCTGCATGTAGTAGGCTTACGGTCGGTAGGGCTGGTAGCCCGCGGGTGCCCCAACCTCGGGCGCTGCCTGCGCTTGCAAGGGTAGGCGATGCCTGCGAGTGACCTGGCCGCAAGGGCCAACGGTGCCTATAGGCAGCCTACCCGGAAGGGCAAACGGTGCTTATGGCTGGTCCGCCCGCAAGAGGGGGCACTGCCCCTTCCTTAACTTTGCCGAGGTAAGCTATAGGCATAGTATCCTATGGGAGCAGCGCCACCCGTAAGGGCGCCCACCTACAACAACAACGCCGCCAGCAGGCGTGCTACCCACTAGCAAGGGCAGCAACCCCGCCCTCCGTTGCACAGGCCACTACTGGCAAGGTGGCAACCAACGTCAGCAATAGTAGCAGGGGAAAGGGAGAAAGAGGATTAGGGTTTTTTGGGCAAAAGGATAATTTCACCCTTATGAATTTAAGAAATTCTTGTTATGTCTGTTTTGTCCAAATTATGAAAATTGTTGAATCTCGGATTTTGATGATGAATTCAATTGTCATGTTTTGTCTAATCTATATGTTGAGATAAGTATGCAGGATTTACTACGACAGCTTGAAGACATAAAGCAAGTCTACCGGAGTCAAGTTCGATGGGTGTTCGAGAGTCCGTTGAGAGTCCGAAGATTCGTCGGAGATGCTGCCGGAACCAATCGAGAAGAAATCGGGGACTTATCGAAGTTTTCGGAAGTCCGCCGAATAGATCATCGGAGGTTCGCAGAGATCACCGAGAAGGCTCGGCTACTCGTTGACTTCGCCACAAAATCGGGAGCCAGTTGGGAGTCCATCGGAAGAAATCCAAGGGCGTATTGGAAGTCCGTCTGAAGATCGCCGGAAAGCTAGCCGAAACAAGACTTGAAGTTCGCCGGTTAAAAACTTGCTTAGGAGTATGTCTTTGGTTACGTAGTTTGAATGTAATTAAGGTTAGGATTAAGAAATAATCCTATATCTTGATTAGGGGCCAACTGGGCCCAAAATGAAACCTGGTTTGGGCCGGACTTAAAGCCCAACCAGTGACTAGCAAGGTCGGGCGGTGGAACCGCCGGTCTGGGCGATGGCACCGCCCAGCACCCGAGAGCTAGGCGGTGGAACCGCCGGTCTGGGCGGTGGCACCGCCCAGCACCCGAGAGCCAAGCGGTGGCACCGCTGGACTGGGCGATGGCACCGCCCAGTACACTGTCAATGTCAAAACTGACAGGCGGTGGCACCGCCACTGATAGGCGGTGGCACCGCTAGCTTCGGGAACATAAGAGAATTCAAATTTTTGGAGCCCAAATTTGAATCCTCTTGAGGCCTATAAATACCCCTCAATTCTCAGCAGAGAACAATTTTTTGAGCAGCAAGTGATTGAGAGAAAGGTCTTAGAAAAATCTTAGCAATCCTTGGTTTTCAATTTGCTAGTGTTCACCTCCTTCTTTCTTAAAAATCTGTAAGAGTGTGAACTGCTTGTAAAGAGTTGTAAGAGGGGTATTTACCCTTCCATTTCAAGAGATTTGCTAGTGGAAGGTGGGAGCCTCGTCGAAGAGAGGCCTCGCAAGTGGATGTAGGTCATTTGACCGAACCACTTTAAAAACGGCGTAATCTCTGGTTTGCATTTCATTGTTGCTATTCACATTACTGCAAACTTTCTTACTTGCTTTATTTACTCATTACCTTAGCTGCTCTACTATACGAATATGCTTTCAAGTTCAATTTTTACCGTACGAAAGATTTATCAAAACCCACGTTTTAATCCGCTGCACTAATTCACCCCCCCCCCCCCCCTCTTAGTGCTCTTGATCCTAACAATTGGTATCAGAGCAAGGCTCACTCTCATATTTGGTTTAATACCTAAGAGAGATGGCTTACTCCGGCATGCATGAGAGACACTCCATTACACGTCCACCTATGTTTAATGGGTCGGATTACACGTATTGGAAGACACGTATGAGAATTTTCCTAATTTCCATGGATTTCGAGCTTTGGACTATTGTTGAAAATGGATTTCAAAAATCTTCTCTTCCGATGAGCGAATGGAATGAATCGGAGAAGAAAGTTTTTGCTTTAAACGCAAAGGCTATGAATGCCTTATTTTGTGCACTAGACAAAAATGAATTTAATCGCGTTTCAATTTGTGATTCTGCTTTTGATATTTGGAGAACTCTTGAGGTCACTCATGAAGGCACTAGCCGAGTGAAAGAGTCCAAAATCAATATTCTTGTGCACTCTTACGAACTTTTTCGAATGAAACCAAGTGAGTCCATCGGAAACATGTACACCCGTTTCACGGATGTCATCAATGGACTCAAAGCTCTTGGTAAAGATTTTTCTAACTTTGAATTAGTAACTAAAATCTTAAGATCCCTTCCTAAAAGTTGGGATCCAAAAGTTACTGTCATTCAAGAGGCCAAGGACCTTAAAACATTCCCTCTTGAAGAACTTATTGGGTCTCTAATGACCTACGAAATGACATGTCAAGCTCATGACGAGCTTGAGAACCCCCTTCCAAAGAATAGGAAGGATATGGCACTCAAATCACAAGAAGACCACTTGAAAGGAACATCAAGTGATGAGGACAGTGACAATGACATTGCACTTTTGACTCAAAAATTTAAAAAATTTATAAGAAAGAACAAATTTAAAAATAACACCAAAAACAAACTTGAACATAAAAAGGACCAAGTGATATGCTATGAATGCAAGAAGCCGGGGCATTTCAAAAATGAATGTCCCCAAGCCAAAAAGAGAACATCAAAGAAGAAGGCGCTCAAAGCAACGTGGGATGATTCAAACGCATCCGAAGAAGAGGAGTCCAACACCGAGCAAGTTGCTCATTACGCCCTAATAGCCATCGGAGAGGAGGTAACAAATTTAATTGATGCAGATTTATCTTATCATGAATTATTAAATGCCTTCCATGAGTTATTTGATGAATGCAAAACAATTAGTAGAAAATATAAATTATTAAAAAAGGAGCATGATAGTCTTAC
The DNA here is from genome assembly GCA_004837865.1 of Musa balbisiana. Classification (NCBI taxonomy): domain Eukaryota; kingdom Viridiplantae; phylum Streptophyta; class Magnoliopsida; order Zingiberales; family Musaceae; genus Musa; species Musa balbisiana. The sequence goes on from CM017197.1 coordinate 22,431,318, forward strand.
TTGTAATTTTGATAAATTAAAAACTGAATATCATGATAGTTTAGCTCCATGCATAAAATGTCATGATTTAGAAACTCTCCAAAAGGAGAACTTGCTACTTAAGGACACCTTGAAGAAATTCGAGGTCGGTAGCAAGTCTTTGAACATGATCCTTACAAATAAGGGTCACGTTCCTAAAAGAAGTGGAATCGGATTTGTGAGAAGTTCTCACCAAAATCCAACCACCTTCATTAAAGGTCCTATCTTACATGTTCAACACCAAAGCAATTGCAACTTTTGTTGCAAATATGGACATAAAACTTATCAATGTCCATTCAAGAAAATTAGTCCGAACAAATTGATTTGGGTTCCTAAAGGAACCATGATCAAGTCTATGCAATATGATAAACAAGTTAGATTAGTTTTTGAGGCACCCAAAAGTAAATGGGTACCTAAAAATAATCCCTTCTTGTAGAAACATACACCATCACAAGATAGGAGCAAGAGATGGTACCTTGATAGTGGATGCTCAAGGCATATGACCGGAGATCCATCCCAATTCTCCAAGCTCACTAGCATAGACGAAGGCTATGTCACCTTCGGAGACAACAACAAAGGCAAAATCATTGGCAAGGGAACCATAGGTAACAAATTAAACTTTTCTATTGATAATGTATTACTAGTTGATGGATTGAAACATAATCTCTTGAGTATTAGTCAATTATGTGATAAAGGTTATATCGTTAGATTTGAATCAAATGTGTGTATTATTGAAAAACCAAACAATAACAGTACTATGATTGCATTAAAACAAAATAATATCTACACCATTGATCTTGATGAACTAGGTAATGAAATGTGCCTCTCCGCTTTAAAAGATGATGCTTGGCTTTGGCATAGGAGATTAGGCCATGCAAGCATGAAACTAATATCTAAGATCTCCTCTAGAGAATTAGTACGAGGAATTCCCAATATGAAGTTTGTTAAGGACAAAGTATGCGATGCGTGTCAACTAGGTAAACAAATAAAAACTAGTTTCAAACCAAAAAATCAAATTAGCACCACTAGACCATTACAATTGATCCATTTGGACTTATTTGGACCAATTGACACGACAAGTCTAGGAGGAAGCAAATACGCTTTTGTGATTGTAGATGATTATACTAGATACACTTGGACCTATTTCTTGGCTCACAAAAATGATTGTTTCAAATGTTTCTCTAAATTTTGTAAACTCACTCAAAACGAAAAAGGATTCATGATTTCATCAATTCGGAGTGATCACGGTGGCGAATTTCAAAACTGCGATTTCCAAAATTTTTGTGAAGTTAACGGATATAACCACAACTTCTCTACTCCACGAAACCCGCAACAAAATGGAGTAGTAGAAAGAAAAAATAGAAATCTACAAGAAATGGCAAGAACTATGTTGAATGAACATAGTCTACCCAAGTACTTTTGGGCCGAAGCCGTGAATACGGCTTGCTACATCATGAATAGGGTTTTAATAAGCCCATCTCTATCAAAAACTCCCTATGAATTATGGAATAACAAAACACCAAATGTTTCTTATTTTAAAGTTTTCGGTTGCAAATGCTTTATTTTAAATGAAAAGGATTCCTTAGGAAAATTTGATGCTAAATCCGATGAAGGCATCTTTCTTGGTTACTCTTCCGTTTCTAAGGCTTTTCGTGTTTTTAACAAAAGAACCTTAGTTATAGAAGAGTCTATTCATGTAATTTTTAATGAAATTTCCGAGTTAAATAAAAATGATTTTGATGATGATATTGGTTTTGAAAATTTGGATTTAAAGGAACCCCATCCTCAAAATAGCAACTTGGATGCATCTTCTTCCAAAATCTCCTTACCCAAGGAATGGAAGTATGTAGATGCTCATCCAAAAGTGCAAATTATAGGAGATACATCACAAGGGGTTCAAACTCGTTCTTCTTTCAAGAATTTTTGTGCTAATGCTGTCTTTCTCTCTCAAATCGAACCTAAATGCATTGATGAGGCCTTGAAAGATGATTCTTGGGTCATTGCAATGCAAGAGGAATTGAATCAATTTGAGAGGAATGAGGTATGGAAGCTTGTTCCTCGACCTAGTGACCATTTAGTCATTGGTACTAAATGGGTCTTTAGAAACAAGCAAGACGAATGTGGTATCATGGTTAGAAACAAGGCTAGATTAGTGGCCAAAAGTTTCAACCAAGAAGAAGGTATCGACTACGAAGAAACCTTCGCTCCTATGGCAAGATTAGAAGCCATTAGGATGCTCCTTGCCTATGCTAGTAGTAATAATTTTAAACTATTTCAAATGGACGTCAAAAGTGCCTTCTTGAATGGTTTTATTTCGGAAGAAGTATATGTCGAACAACCTCCTGGATTTGAAAATTCTCTTGTTCCTAATCATGTATTCAAATTGACTAAGGCTCTCTATGGTTTGAAACAAGCTCCTAGAGCTTGGTACGAAAGGCTTAGTTCCTTTCTTATTTTAAATAATTTTACCAAAGGCAAGGTTGATACTACATTGTTTATCAAACATTTTGAAAATAATTTTCTTATTGTGCAAATTTATGTTGATGATATTATTTTTGGTTCTTCGGATGAATCACTATGTGAATCATTTGCCAAAAATATGAGTCATGAATTTGAAATGAGTTTAATGGGAGAATTAACCTTTTTCTTAGGCTTACAAATTAAGCAACTAAGAAATGGCATCTTTATTAGTCAAACTAAATATGCTTTAGATTTGCTAAAGAGATTTAATATGGAAAGCTCAAAAGTTATTAACACTCCTATGAGCACATCCACTAAGTTAGAAGTTGATGAAAGTGGAGAAAACTTCGATCAAAAAACTTATAGGGGTATGATAGGAAGCTTACTTTACTTCACTGCAACTAGACCAGATATCATGTTCAGTGTAGGACTTTGTGCTAGGTTTCAATCGAACCCTAAGATATCTCATCTCAAAGCGGTTAAAAGAATACTTAGATATCTTAAAGGTACCACAAATCTAGGATTATGATATCCGAAAACCGAGAAGTTTGAGTTAATTGCTTATGCTGATGTAGATTTTGCTGGATGTAGATTAGATAGAAAAAGCACATCAGGAACATGTCAATTTTTGGGACATGCTCTTGTTTCCTAGTCATCTAAGAAACAAAACTCGGTTGCACTATCAACAACCGAAGCTGAGTATATAGCAGCTAGTGCATGCAGTGCACAAGTTGTGTGGATGAAAAACACCTTAGAAGATTATAAAGTTCATCTTAAAAATATTCCCGTTAAATGTGATAACACAAGTGCTATATGTTTAACAAAGAATCCCATTCAACACTCAAGAACAAAACATATTGATATTAGACATCACTTTATACAAGATCATGTCACTAATCATGATATAGTTATAGAGTTCATTGATACTAAACATCAACTAGCTGATATTTTTACAAAGCCTTTAAGTGAAGAACAATTTGATTTCATTAGAAGAGAATTAGGAATGTTAATGTGTCCAAATGCTTGAATTCATTAAATTTATTTTTCGGACTTTCTTGATTCAATGATCAAATCACTTAATTGCTATGATGATTCTACATGCCTTAATAACATGTTGGAAATTTTGTGTTTTGGATATAAAAATTTCCATGATAACAAGCATGTTTTATCTTCGTGATTGCGTTTTGAAAATCTATAAAAAAAATAAAAAAATAAAAAAAACCCTTGTCCGAATGCATGAAAATGTTAAATTTCAGATTTGGTATCTTCTTGATCCTAACAATCAAATTTTCTTGATACATCATTCTCTTCCAACTTAATGTTGCTTTCATAAGCATATGTCATATCGAGTTTGATTCATATCATTGATTTTTGACATATGGAATCAATTAGCAAATGCATCTCTCATAAACTTATCATGTAAAAAAATTAATAATAATAATAAGAAATAAAAAGGAAGAAGTTTTCAAAGCTATCTCCATGTCATGTCTTCCTTGAGATGCTTGTATATTTGGTATCCTATCACTCTTTGTTGAAAAATAACATGAACTTGCTTATGGCATCTCACTTATATTTAAAATTTGCTTATATTGTTCTCCTTTTTGTTGATGACAAAGGGGGAGAAATATATGAATTGATGCTATGAGTGCCATATCTGAATGAGAAATTTTTACATGAATTGATGCTATAATTGCCAAATTTACATTATTCCATGATTGCATCATGTTAAGATATCAAGAACTTGCATTGCAATGTTACATGTTGATATCTTACCATATGATGAATCGCTTCGATTACTATCTTTTACACTTGAAATGTAAAAATTGAAAATGAATGTCAAGCCTTGACATCATTTTCAGAGAGATACATCATGATAGGAATCATGATGGAATATTGATAAGGTTAAGCATCTTAACTTATCAATATGTCTGTTGAATTCAAAGGCTTTGAATTCAAGAATGTCTTATCTCAAGTATGGCATATAGATAGGGGGAGTTAAGGTTAACTCCGTTATCAATTGATTGTCATCATCAAAAAGGGGGAGATTGTTGAATCTCGGATTTTGATGATGAATTCAATTGTCATATTTTGTCTAATCTATATGTTGAGATAAGTATGCAGGATTTACTACGACAGCTTGAAGACATAAAGCAAGTCTACCGGAGTCAAGTTCGATGGGTGTTCGAGAGTCCGTTGAGAGTCCGAAGATTCGTCGGAGATGCTGCCGGAACCAATCGAGAAGAAATCGGGGACTTATCGAAGTTTTCGGAAGTCCGCCGAATAGATCATCGGAGGTTCGCAGAGATCACCGAGAAGGCTCGGCTACTCGTTGACTTTGCCACAAAATCGGGAGCCAGCTGGGAGTCCATCGGAAGAAATCCAAGGGCGTATCGGAAGTCCGTCGGAAGATCGCCGGAAAGCTCGCCGAAACAAGACTTGAAGTTCGCCGGTTAAAAACTTGCTTAGGAGTATGTCTTTAGTTACGTAGTTTGAATGTAATTAAGGTTAGGATTAAGAAATAATCCTATATCTTGATTAGGGGCCAACAAGGCCCAAAATGAAACCTGGTTTGGGCCAGACTTAAAGCCCAACCAGTGACTAGCAAGGTCGGGCAGTGGAACCGCCGGTCTGGGCGGTGGCACCGCCCAGCACCCGAGAGCTAGGCGGTGGAACCGCCGGTCTAGGCGGTGGCACCGCCCAGCACCCGAGAGCCAAGCGGTGGCACCGCTGGACTGGGCGGTGGCACCGCCCAGTACACTATTAGTGTCAAAACTGACAGGCGGTGGCACCGCTAGCTTCGGGAACATAAGAGAATTCAAATTTTTAGAGCCCAAATTTAAATCCTCTTGAGGCCTATAAATACCCCTCAATTCTCAGCAGAGAACAACTTTTTGAGCAGCAAGTGATTGAGAGAAAGGTCTTAGAAAAATCTTAGCAATCCTTGGTTTTCAATTTGCTAGTGTTCACCTCCTTCTTTCTTGAAAATCTGTAAGAGTGTGAACTGCTTGTAAAGAGTTGTAAGAGGGGTAGTTACCCTTCCATTTCAAGAGATTTGCTAGTGGAAGGTGGGAGCCTCGTCGAAGAGGGGCCTCGCAAGTGGATGTAGGTCATTTGACCGAACCACTTTAAAAACGGCGTAATCTCTGGTTTGCATTTCATTATTGCTATTCACATTACTGCAAACTTTCTTACTTTATTTATTTACTCATTACCTTAGCTGCTCTACTATACGAATACGCTTTCAAGTTCAATTTTTACTGTACGAAAGATTTATCAAAACCGACGTTTTAATCCGCTGCACTAATTCACCCCCCCCCCTCTTAGTGCTCTTGATCCTAACAAAAATATCCTTCAAAATTCAGAAAATCCCTTATATGTCCTTGATTTTAGAAAATATTAATTAATTAAAAGTTTTAATTGATTATTATTTTATTATTATCTAATAGTCCTACATGATAATTTATACATATGTTTTATAATGTGTAGACGGATGATCATGGACCATGTGATGTGTGTACTTGTGATTATTATTATTGGGGCCTATGAGCCTCCATTATATTTCTCATTTATTGTCAGTTCTGTGTACTTATGATTAAGTTATAATCACATGAGGAGGTGCAGCGGGATCGTGGATGCGATAGCAAGACCCATAAGACGGACGATCGTGATGCATGGAGATGCCAACGGAACCGATGAGCACGAGATGGATGATCACAAGGCATGGAGATGCACCGCTACACACATAGATCTTGATGTGAGTGACTAGGCCCACTGGCTTAAGCCTGATCACATTAGACTATGGTCCATGATCATCTGGTATAATTGCTCATGTGATGTGTGATTGTTTATACACCTACTAGATATGTATATATATATATATATATTTTTACATGTGATTTAGATATATATTAAATATGTATGTGTGTGATATATCATATTAGGAGACCAAATCAAAGAAACCCCTCTCTCGACAATATTAAGTCGGTAAACATGAGGCAATTAGATTAACCAATGTGGCCTTCCATCATTATAGATAGGGACTAATTCTTGGTATAGGTTGAGTTGGTCGAGTCCCTCGAGGCTCACCTATGTCACGATTTGTTGTCTTGCCTACGACATAAAGATGTCACCCATGACCTAAGGATATTATATGCTTGGTCGAGTCCCTCGAGGGAATATCATCGAATCAGACTCATCTTATAACGATAGTGTTGACTTAACCGAATATCATGGTTGGTCGAGTCCCTTGAGACCATGGTAATTCTGAGGTCAAACAGGATAGGAATCATAAGGAGTTATGATCGGCAAGAGTTGCCTACCTTTCGGGCTTAGTATGTATGATTGGTCGAGTCCCTTGAGGTTACACTAAGATGCTGATTGGATCCTAATCCCCACTAGAAGTCTACCGAAGACTTCCGTTTCATATGCTGAGGGTGTTGCGTGACTCACTAGTAAAATAGTGGAAGCATATTAAGATAGAAGTTCATATCTTGATTGTTTATTTTTTACAAAATCTGCATGTTATTTATTTTTGCTACATATTTATTTTCAAAAAATATCGCTATCAAATCCCTTACGTGGCATACTTGATGTTAACCGCCTCACTAGTCCAAATTATACGGATTAGCTCCGCAACTTGAGAATTATTCTCACGACGGAGAAAATCGCGTATGTTCTTGATACAGTGTTACATATTGGGCTCGCTACATGAAGTACATTGATGACTCCACTCTTGCTCAGTGTTACATATTGGGCTCCATGACTCCTGAGTTACAGAGACAGCATGAAAAGATGGATGCCAAATCTATTCTCTTATATGTTCGTAAACTATTTGAGAAACATGGAAGGACTCAACGATATGAGATATCCAAGAGCCTATTCTGTGCTAGGATGACTGAGGGGACACCGGTTTAGAACCATGTCCTAAAGATGATTGAGTATATAGAGAAACTCACAAGTTTAGGAATGGTCCTAGAGGATAACCTAGGTGTGGATCTTATGCTTTGGTCCCTACCAAATTCCTTTTCACATTTCATAATGAATTTTAATATAAATAAATTTGAGGTGACTCTCCTAGAGCTCCTTAATATGTTGAGGGAGGTAAAGAGCACTATCAAGAAAGAGAAGCAAGGGCAAGGGTAGACCAGAAAGAAAAGGAAAGCAGAAAAGTCCCTTAAGAAGAGTAAGGGCAAGGGCAGACCAGGTAAAGCAAAGGTTGCTAAGAAAAACCCAACAAAGGACAAAGGCTAGTGCTTCCACTGTTGAATCTCGGATTTTGATGATGAAACTAATTGATTGTGTTTAGATGTTTAACTGCATTTTGAGTGATGTAGGTCTACTCGATCAGGATTAGACAGTTGACGTAGGAGGAATTGACGTTGCGCCGAAGGAGATCACGTTAGGATATTGGACGGTAGAATGCTTCGGACGTCGGGCATCGGGCCAAGGAGAGCGGAATTGCACCAAGGATATCGGGGTTGCGGAGGTCAACCGCCGATTGGGCAACAACCCGCAAGAGTGGACGATGCACTGAAGAATCAGACGAAGCGCCAACCAATGACGTGCCGGGCAATAGAATGTCAATTCGCATTGTAATAATTGTCTAGATCGGAGTAGAGTTTTGGCTTGTGTATGCAGGATTAACTACGATAATGATGAAGACATAAAGCAAAACAAAGTGCCGGAGTCAAGCGCGAAGGATTTGTTGGGAGTTCGAGAGTCCGACGGAAGTCTGAAGGTTCGTCGGGAATGCTGCCGGAACTAGCCGAGAATGAGTAGGGAGCTTGCCGAAGGGTTTTCGGAAGCTTGCCATAATGTACGTCGGAAGTTCGCGGAGCTCACCGAGAAAGATCATAGCTTGCCGAAGAAGCTCATCGGAACTCGCCAAGATCAAATCGTGAAGTCTAGGAGCTTGCCGGGAGTCCGTAGAATGGTTTCCGAGAGTTTCTCGGAAGATCGTCGGAAGTTCGCCGGAAGAAGTCTTGACTTGTGGACTTTGTAATAGATTAGGAAATGTCTTTAAATTCATAGTTAGCATGTTAATTAGGGTTAGGATTATGTGTTAATCTTATAACCCAAGTAGGGGCTAATTGGGCCCGAGTTCGGACTGGTTTGGGCCAAGTTTGGAGCCCAACCAAGTGAGCTGAAATAGCCAGGCGGTGGCACCGCCGGTCTGGGCGGTGGCACCGCCCAGCACCCGAGAGCCAAACAGTGGCACCGCCCAGTACACTGTCAGTGTCACAACTGACAGGCGGTGGCACCACTAGCTTCAGGAACCGAAGAGAATTCAAATTTTGGAGCCCAAATTTGAATCCTCTTGAGGCCTATAAATACCCCTCTATTCTCAGCTGAGATATCAACCTTTTGAGAAGCTAGAAGTTGAGAAAATCTTTAGGAAAAGTCTTGTTTTCAATAGCTTGAGTGTTCACCTCCTTTCTTTTCATTGAAATCTTTGTAAAAGGGTGAACCACTTGTAAGAGGTTGTAAGAGGGGTGTAAGAAGGAGGTTGTAAGAGGGGTGTAAGAAGGAGGTTGATCTTCGCCTAGTAAAGGAAGATCGTTAGTGGATGCCGGTGGCCTCGACGGAAGAGGAATCGGAGGAGTGGATGTAGGTCATGATTGACCGAACCACTATAAACTACCGTCTTCTCTGGTTTGCATTTACTTCCTGCTATTACCTTACTGCAAACCCCTTCAATAGCTTACTGCCTTCAATACTTTCCTCTACGCTTTCAATCTAACCATATTTCCGGAATCGGTTTTCAACATACAAAGAAATTTCAGAAATCGATGTAGTTTTTACCGCTGCACTAATTCACCCCCCCCTCTTAGTGCTGCTCCGATCCTAACAATTGGTATCAGAGCCCGGTATTTCTCATTTCGGATTTACACCCGAGAGAAATGGCTCTTCATGGCTTTCAAGAGGGCTTTTTAGTTTTTCGTCCACCGTTGTTTAACGGATTGGACTACACTTATTGGAAAACTCGAATGAGAGTTTTCTTGATTTCTATGAATTTGGATTTATGGAATATTGTTGAAAACGGTTTTCAACTTCCTTCTAAACCGATGAACGAATGGTCGGATTTGGAAAAGAAGTATTTTTCTTTAAACGCAAAGGCTATGAATTCCTTATTTTGCGCTTTGGACAAAAATGAGTTCAATCGGATTTCTATGTGCGAAACGGCTTTTGATATTTGGCGAACACTTGAAATCACACACGATGGAACTAGTAGAGTCAAAGACTCGAAAGTTAACATTTTATTGCATGATTTTGAGCTTTTTCGAATGCAACCAAGCGAGACTATAGGCGACATATACACCCATTTCATGGATGTCGTCAATAATCTAAGAGTTCTTGGTAAATCTTTTTTGAATTTTGATCTCGTAAGTAAGATCTTAAGATCCCTTCCAAAAAGGTGGGATCCTAAAATAACCGCAATACAAGAGACAAAAAATTTAAATTATTTTCCATTAGAAGAATTAATCGGGTCATTAATGACCTATGAAATGACACTTTTGGAACATTTTGAACCCGATGAGCACTTGAACCACCTTCCAAAGAATAGGAAGGATTTGGAACTCCGGACAAATGAATACCACTTGAGCGATGACTCAAGTGATGAGGACAATGATGAACTTGAACTTCGAACACTAAATCTTAATAAGTTCATTAAACAAAAATCTAAAATAAATAATGAACTTGAACGGAGGAAGAGGCCAAAGAAGAGGAAGGCAACCAAGGATGAATCAAAAACTTCCAAAGGAGAAACGGCGAATTGGGCTTTGACGGGCTTCGACTACAAGGTAAGTAACTCAACTCCCTTAATTTATTTTGAAATTACTTAATGTTTTCCATGATGCGTTTTCTTTTTTTTAATAATTATTTTTCTTGAAAATTGCATGTTTTATGTTAATGGAATAAAAAGTTAGATATAAATCTAATGATTGTAAACCTAGTGAGATTAATCTTATATATGTGCTTGAGAAGCAAGAATGTCTATTTTGATGATTTTCATATTGCTTTTCAATGAAGATGCATGGCTTTTGTATGAAAGGCTTGATATTTTTTATATACATTATCTTTGTTTTTCAAACATGATGTATGGTTTTGACACAAGAACAAAAATTTAAGCATGCTATTATCAAATCAATCATATAAATTAAAACTAAAGAAGTTTTAGGTATCTATAAGAATCATTCAAAATTATGTTCAATGAAACCTTGCTTAATGTTATAATGAAAATATTAAATTTGTGATACCATGATATAATGATTTTATGTATAAAATTTTAAAGTTATACATGATGATTTTTGTGATTTATTGGTCTTGATGGTTTTATGACGAAATTCATTTTTCTATCCTAAATGTTGATGCATGTTTTTATTTGACATAAATGAAAAAGCATGCTAACATGAAATCAATCACTTAAAATGAAACACTTAAAAAAGGGGGAAAATATATTATCAATGAAATCATGAATCTATTTATGTTATGAATTTTGTGAACCTTAAAAATGATTTTGATGATTTAAATTTGAAATGAGTTTTATCAAAATCATGATCTTGATTTCTTGGAATAACATGAGATTTCCTTTGACGATTATTTTGATTATTTAAAAGGAGATTTGTCGAAATGATTCATAGAATTTTGGATTCATGAATTGATCCTTCATTTGTTTATAAGATGGTTGAAATCTTTGTACCTTTGAATTCTTTCCCTTCTCCCTTCGATTTTTAAATTTATACATGTTATATGTTGAAGATTTGAAACCATGTTTTGATATCATGCATACCCAAGAAATGTTGATTTGAAAAATTGAATGAATTGAAAATGAATGATGAATTTTCTCTTGAATATTACTTGTGATATTTTTTATGAATCATTATCTTGATTTCTCAATATTTGATATATGAAATTTTATAATGAATCAAGATTTTTCTTTAATCAATCTCCTAAGATTTTTTTTGATTATTTAATCAAGAAATCATGCCTTTTGGTATACACATATTCTAATCCTTCATGATATGATTTTTATGCAATTGCTTGTGTTCATGAAAATATTCGTCTCATCACCCAATTAATTCTTCTTGATATTCCTAATATGATGAAATGAAATTATGCATGGAATACAAATGAGAAGTTAATTATCATGCATGATAGGATGTAATGAACTTTAACATTTAGATACCATCATTTGAAAAGTTATGATCATGTTGCCAAAATAATGTATCATGAATGCTTGAATATCATGTATAATATGCTCATAATGATGATTGATTTATTTGTATCATGCATGAAAAATGAAAGGTATAGTTTTGAAATTGTGCAATTTGAAAATATGATGATGAATCTTGTGATTTACGTATTATTGATTTTTATCAAAATGAAAGTGCCTTATTGATCTTTATTGTAATAAATCTTACACTTTCGATTTTAAATGATGATACATGTTTTCACAAAAGACTTGAATACCCTCACATGAAATCAATTGTATGAAATGGAAATGAATTTTCTATCCTATTGAGATTAATGAATTTATTTTACCAATCTTGTGAATCTCATAAAAATAAACATGATGAATATTTTGAAAATAAATGAGTGTATCATACATTTGGTCTTAATGATTTCTCTTGAACATACTTTTTGAAATCATACTTGATGATGAATATCAAGATATTAAAAGGATGTTATCATGGAATCATGCTTGATGATTTGTTTTATGAAATTTACCTTTCCATCTTAAATGTTGACACTTGTTTTATTAAAGGTAAAGGCATGCTTATAAGAAGTAAATCACATGAATAGAAATTTATAAAAACGAAATGTGATCCTCTATCTTATCGACTTTTCAATAAATCTATGCTTGTCATGTATGAATTTATTGAATGTGACTTTGAGGATGATTTCGGATTTCACAAATGTTTGATTCATACTTATGACATGAGACACATTTTAAATATGAATCATGTTCAATGCTTCAATCATGTTATATCTCCCTTAATTCATGTTGTTCTCCTAGATTTATTTACCAAAGAGGAGAATCTTCCGAATGAATGAAATAATACAAATGAATCACTTATGCTTCAATCATGTTATATCTTTTTGAAATATCTTTTTAATATGATGTTGATAATTTGAGATGCCTATTGGAATTCATGACATGAGATAATTGAATCCTTGACTTACTCTTTATATGGCTTGAGAATAGATGCTTAAAATCTTGCTTGATGAGTTGTTTTATAAGATTTTGCCTTTATGTCTTGAACTTTCATGCTTATCTTGATTTGGCATATAAAGACTAAGGCATGCTTAGATGAAAAAGAATTACTTAAAAAATGCTTTTCCCATCTCATCGAGATTAATGATTTCATGATATTTTGTGATCTCGAGATTGATTTTGATGACTTGATTATGAGTTTCAAGTTAACGATTTGATTTGAATAAGTTTTATCTAAATCATCATCTTGATCTTGCAAAATTGGAATAAAAAATAATATCTTTTGGTATTCATAAATTGATACTCACAATATGAAAGTATTGGTATTCATGACTGAATTTGATTGAAATATTGCATGCTTAAATTAATCATTCTCCTATGTTTCAAAGATTCTTTAAATGACTTATGTGATGATTGAAAATTAATTTGCTTTATGATAAATCTATGTATACCATTTTGAATATCTTGAAAGTAATGTTGAGATTTTGATGAATTTAATGATTTGGTATTATGCATGCAATACTTTAACGTATGATAATGATGCACAAATAAGATTGATACTTACCTTTGTCATAATTGATGTAAAGGGTCTTCCCTTCTTTTTGACAATGACAAAGGGGGAGATAGCTAATTTGTACAAGTCAAGAAGATGCAAAAACTTGATTGCTAGCTTGCCTATCTTAAGTAGCAAAGATTGCTAACTTGCTTATTTCAAGAAGCAAAAGTTGTCTTCTTGAACATCACTATCTTGCCTATCTCAATAAGCAAAGAATTGCTATCTCAAAAGAAGCAAAAATTGTAAAACTTAGAAAACTTGCAATATAATTGCTCTTGCCATGCTTTGTATCAAAAATAGGTTGATATCCTTAAAAGCATTGCATTAAATTTTTTAGTATCGCAATGTATCACATGTATCGCAAATTGAAAATTTTGAGACTATTATCATATCATGTTTAACAATTGATGTCTTTCATGACATGATTTCTTTGCATTTTTATCTTGTATGTATCATGCGATGATTGAAATATTGATTGATGCAAATTCATAATTTATCATTAGTTCCTCTCCTTTTTGACAATGACATAGGGGGAGAAAGATTGCTAGCTCAAGGCAAATGCTGGCTAGCTTGTACTCTTCCCTACTTTCAACAAAAACAAAGGAGAGAAAGCTTTTGCTAGTTAGAACATGCAAAGAAAAGCAAAGTGCAATCTTGCACAAGAAGCAAGTGTTGAATTGCCATGATTGAACTTAAGAATCTTACTATGCTTTTATGCTTATATGTTGTGATGAAAATCTAGCTTCACGTTACAAAAACTTGAATATCTTTTAAAATAGCTAGAGCTACTTCTCCATTTTGTTGATGACATAGGGGGAGAAGTATATTGATGACTTCATGCATTGAATTGAATATTTTATATATTTGCATGATGGTTTAAATGTTTTTCATAACATGTGATGAATGTTGCTTGGATTTGGGATAATCCAAGTATTCTATCAATGGCATATTGATAGGGGGAGTTTGTTTAAACTCTAGAGAGTTAAGGTTAACTCCGGTAGTAATCAATTAGTTGTCATCATCAAAAAGGGGGAGATTGTTGAATCTCGGATTTTGATGATGACACTAATTGATTATGTTTAGATGTTTAACTGCATTTTGAGTGATGCAGGTCTACTCGATCAGGATTAGACAGTTGACGTAGGAGGAATTGACGTTGCGCCGGAGGAGATCACGTTAGGATATTGGACGGTAGAACGCTTCGGACGTCGGGCATCGGGCCAAGGAGAGCGGAATTGCACCAAGGATATCGGGGTTGCGGAGGTCAACCGCCGATTGGGCAACAACCTGCAAGAGTGGACGATGCACTGAAGAATCAGACGAAGCGCTAACCAATGATGTGCCGGGCAACAGAATGTCAATTCGTGTTGTAATAATTGTCTAGATCGGAGTAGAGTTTTGGCTTGTGTATGCAGGATTAACTACGATAACGATGAAGACATAAAGCAAAACAAAGTGCCGGAGTCAAGCGCGAAGGATTTGTTGGGAGTTCGAGAGTCCGATGGAAGTCTGAAGGTTCGTCGGGAATGCTGCCGGAACTAGCCGAGAATGAGTAGGGAGCTTGCCGAAGGGTTTTCGGAAGCTCGCCAGAATGTACGTCGGAAGTTTCGGAGCTCACCGAGAAAGATCATAGCTTGCCGAAGAAGCTCATCGAAACTCACCAAGATCAAATCGTGAAGTCAGGAGCTTACCGGGAGTCCGTAGAATGGTTTCCGAGAGTTTCTCGGAAGATCGTCGGAAGTTCGCCGGAAGAAGTCTTGACTTGTGGACTTTGTAATAGCTTAGGAAATGTCTTTAAATTCGTAGTTAGCATGTTAATTAGGGTTAGGATTATGTGTTAATCTTATAACCCAAGTAGGGGCCAATTGGGCCAGAGTTCGGACTGGTTTGGGCCAAGTTTGGAGCCCAACCAAGTGAGCTGAAATAGCCAGGCGGTGGCACCGCCCAGCACCCGAGAGCCAGGCGGTGGCACCGTCGGTCTGGGCGGTGGCACCGCCCAGCACCCGAGAGCCAGGCGATGGCACCGCTGGACTGGGCGGTGGCACCGCCTAGTACACTATCATCAACTGACAGGCGGTGGCACCGCTAGCTTCGGGAACCGAAGAGAATTCAAATTTTGGAGCCCAAATTTGAATCCTCTTGAGGCCTATAAATACCCCTCTATTCTCAACTGAGATATCAACCTTTTGAGAAGCTAGAAGTTGAGAAAATCTTTAGGAAAAGTCTTGTTTTCAATAGCTTGAGTGTTCACCTCCTTTCTTTTCATTGAAATCTTTGTAAAAGGGTGAACCACTTGTAAGAGGTTGTAAAAGGGGTGTAAGATGGAGGTTGATCTTTGCCTAGTAAAGGAAGATCGTTAGTGGATGCCAGTGGCCTCGACGGAAGAGGAATCGGAGGAGTGAATGTAGGTCACGATTGACCGAACCACTATAAACTACCGTCTTCTCTGGTTTGCATTTACTTCCTGCTATTACCTTACTGCAATTATCAGGTACATTCATGATCACGATTGGAGAAGCTTCAGGTACATTCATGATCAATCTCCAATTATCAGATTTTTGTGATAGTGCATTGGTATTAGATACTGATATTGCTTTTCACAACTGTAATTTGTTATAGATTCTGGCAATGCCGAGGAGATTAGCAAGAAAAATATTGCATAATGGTTTGTTTATGTTAGACACTACTCTACATATTATGAATGTAGGTGTGTCCAAAAGGAAATTAGATGAGGTGAATAATACATACATGTGGCATTATAGGCTAGGTCACATCTATAAGGGAAGGATCCAAAAGTTGCTAAAGGATAGATATCTAAATTTATTCGACTATGAGTCATATGTAACTTGCGAGCCTTACCTTTGTGGAAAACTAACTAATTCTTCATTTAGTGGAATTGGAGAAAGAGTCATTGAGCTGTTGGAACTCATACATAGTAATGTATGTAGACCCATGTCAACTCATGTCATTGGTGGTTACTCCTACTTCATTACCTTTACTGATGATTTTTTAAGGTATGGATATGTATACTTAATAAAGTACAAGTCCGAGGCCTTTAAGAAATTCAAAGAGTATAAGAATGAAGTGGAGAACCAAACTGGAAAGAGTATCAAGACTCTTCGATCAGATCGAGGAGGTGAGCACTTAAGTACAGAGTTTACTCAGTTCCTCAAGGACCATGGGATATTATTCCAATGGACACCTCCTTATACACCTCAGCTCAATGATGTATCTCAAAAGAAGAATCGTACACTGTTAGACATGGTACGGTCCATTATAAGTTTTGCTAACATACCCATCTCATTTTGAGGATATACCCTAGAGACCGCAGCTTACCTTCTGAACAGAGTTTTAACTAAGTCGGTAGTGTCTACACTAAAAAAGATATGGAAAGGGAAGAAGCTCAATCTTAAGGTTGTTAAGATTTGGAGCTGCCCTACCCACGTTAAAAGACACAACCCCAATAAGTTGGAATCGAGGACGGAGCGATATAAGTTCGTGGGATACCCCAAGGAAACTTTTGGGTATTATTTCTCTTATCTCAAGGACCAAAAGGTCTTTGTAGCCAAGAGAGCGGTGTTCCTTGAGAAGGAACATATTTTTAGCAGAGACAATGGGAGCATGATAGAGTTGAGCAAAGTTGGAGAACATAGCTCGAGCACTACTCTACAGCCCGAGTCTGTTCATATACCTAATACACAAGTTCCAACTTTACATAGGTCCGGTAGAGTATCCCATCATCCTGAGAGATATGTGAAACATATTGGAAGAGAGGATGTTGAGGATATTTATCCTCAGACCTACGAAGAGGCTATTATGTGTATAGACTTCGAGAAGTGGTAAGAAGCCATAAATTCTGAGATGGATTCCATGTACTCCAACAAGATTTGAAATCTAGTTGATGCTCCCGAGGGTATTGTACCAATCAATTGTAAATGGATCTTTAAGAAACAAATCAAAGTAGATGGAAAGGTAGAGACCTATAAACCAAGACTGGTGGCTGTGAGGTATCGTCCAAGACAAAGTGTTGACTATGACGAAACCTTCTCACCTGTAGCTATGCTAAAATCCATCCGAATTTTGTTGGCTATTGCAACACACTATGATTATGAGATCTGGTAGATGGACGTGAAAACTTCATTCCTTAATGGGAACTTTGAGGAGGAGGTGTATGTTAAATCTCGGATTTTGATGATGAAAACCAATTGATAAGTGTTTTGCTTTAATATGTGTTTTGAGTGACACAGGCAGCTTCAATCAAGGAGAGACAATTAAAGCAAGAAGAATCATGTTGGGCCGGAGTGGAAAATATCAGAAGATTGGACATCGAAACAGAGGAATGGTCGATGTATTGGTAGAAGGCTTCGGGCTGAGATCTCGAGCATCGGTTCAAGAAGAGCAGATATTGCACCAAGTAAATCGAAGTTGCGGAGGTCTATTGGCGATTGGGCAATAGGCTGCAACAAAAGATGATGCGCCGAAGATTCGGACGAAGCGCCGATTAACCAATGACATACCGGACAACACTAGATTCAAGCTTAGTAATAATTGTATAGACCGAAGTGGCTTTTTACATGTGCAGGATTAACTATGATAGCAAGGCATGAAGCAAAATGAAGTCCCGGAGTCAAGGATGCGCTCACATTGGGAGTTCGAGAGTTCGTCGGAAGTTTGAATGTTTGTCCGAAGTTCAGCGGGAACCAGCCGAGAAGTCACGGAGCTTGCCAGAGAAGCTCGACGGAACTTGCCAAGAAGATCATTGTGAAGTCTAGGAGCTTGCCGGGAGTTCGCCGGAACATTGTCGAGAGTTCGTCGGAGGTTCACCAGAAGCTCGTCGAAATAATTGACATAGGGATTTGTTTAGCTTAGAATATGTCTTAGGAATCGTAGTTAGCACGTAATTGGGATTGGATTTGGGCCAACCCAATTAGGGGCTAGCTAGGCCCATGTAAGAACTATGTTGGGCCCAATAAGAGGCCCACAGTGCCCAAAGAAGTCTCATCATTGTGGCACAGTCTTCGAAACTGTGTCAAGCGGTGGTACTACTAGTCTGGGCAGTTGTACTGCTAGTCTGCATGGTGGTACCACCAGACCTGGGTGGTGGTACCGCCCAAGATAGTGTCAACCAAACTGACACTAGGCGGTGGTACCACCCAGCGCAGGCTATAGTACCGCCCGTGCCCAAGGAACTCGAGATGAGATATTTTTAGGCTCTAAGTTTGAATCAACTTGAAGCCTATAAATAACTCTCTCATCCCTGGGTAAAACACATAAGCACAGAAAGTCTAAAAGAAAAGAAACGCTACTGCAATCTCTTTAAAATTCCCTCCTCTACTCAAAGTGTTAGATTTCTGTAAGAGAGGAGTGTGAGTGCTTGTAAGGGTTATCTCCTAAACCTAATAAAAGGAGAAGAGGGGTGTAAAAGGTGATTGGCCTTTGCCTATTGAAGGAAGGCCTCTAGTGGACGTCGGTGACCTCGTCGAAGGAGGAAGCCAAAAGTGGATGTAGGTCATGATTGACCGAACCACTCTAAATCTCGGTTTGCATTTACTTTCAGCTATTTATCTTAACTGCAAACTACCTTCCTTACTTTACATCAAATATGTTTTCATAAGCTTTCAAAGTTAAGATCTTTACGAAAAGGTTTTCGTCGAAAATAGTTTTTATCCAATGATGTTTTAATAGAAACATGATTTTACTGTTGCACTAATTCACCCCCCCCCCCCCCTCTTAGTGCCGACTCTAATCCTAACAATTGGTATCAGAGCCATGGTTTTCTAATTTGGTTTAACACTCAAATAGAAATGGCTCTTTTTGGCTTTCAAGAGTGTCACTATCTCATTCGTCCTCCCTTTTTCAATGGGACTGACTACACTTATTGGAAAACTCGAATGAAAGTTTTCTTTCTTTTGTTGGATTTAAATTTATTGCATATAGTCGAATCCGGTTTTCAAATGTCTTCTCTTCCAATGAACCATTGGAATGATTTGGAGAAGAAGATGGTTTCTTTAAATGCTAGAGCTATGAATGCTCTATTTTGTGCCTTAGATAAAACGGAGTTTAATCGGGTTTCTTTGTGCGAAATGGCTTTCGATATTTGGCGCACTCTTGAAATCACATATGAAGGCATAAGTAATATAAAAGATTCTAAAGTAAATTTTTTGATGTATGATTTTGAGATGTTTTGTATGGAACCAAAAGAGACTATTGGAGACATGTACACCCGTTTTACATATGTCGTCAATAGTCTAAAAGTACTTGGTAAAAGTTTTTTGAACTTTGAACTCATTAACAAGATCTTAAGATCACTTTCTAAAACTTGGGAATCGAAAGTAACGACAATACAAGAAACAAAAGATTTAAATATTTTTTCACTTGAAGAATTTATCGGTACATTGATGACAGATAAAATGGTGCACAATGCACATGATGAACATGATGAACAAAACCACCTTCCAAAGAATAGGAAGGATTTGAGACATAGAACATTTGAAGACCACTCGAGTATAAACTCAAATGATGGTGAACTTGAACTTCCAATGAAAATTATGAAACAAAAATTTAAAAACAAAAAGAACGTAACTACTTGCTTTGAACGTAAGAAGAAGAACAAAAATTGGGATTAATCGAACTCCTCCGAAGACGAGAAAATCAAAAAATGCGAGGTGGCAAACTATGCCTTAACGGCATTCGACGATGAGGTAATCGAAACCCCCTTAATTTATTTTGAAATTACATAATGCTTTCCATGATGCATTTTTTTTATTTAGTTTAGAAAAAATATTTTTTGAAAATTGCATAATGTAATAAAAATGTAAAAATTATGAATCATGCTTATCCTTCTAGTAATTTCTGAAAATAATCATGAAAATTGCATATGATAAAGGAACAAAATATTAGACTTAAATCATAGTAGATGTTTTTTGATGTAATAAAGTGATAATGTGTATCTTGATGATCTTCGTAATGATTGAAAATACTTTATGAATTCATGCTTGATGAAAATATGTAATGATGATTTAATGATCATGTTTAATAAATTTATATTTTAAAAAAATCATACATGATGATTCTTGTGACTTACGGACTATCAATTTTTACGGTAATAAAAGTGGCTTTTCAAGTTTTAAAAATGATTCATATTTTGATTTCACATAAATGAAAAAGGTATGTTTATATGAAACAATGTAAGTATCATGCTTGACGATTTTATATTTAATTAAAGCATGATGATTTGAAGAAATGATTATTTGATCTTAGTGATTTCCATGATGACATTTGCTCTTTTGATTTTAAACTATGATGTGTAGTTTTCATACGAAAAACGTGAGCATGCTTATATGAAATCAATCACTTAAAATGAAACACATAAAAAGGAAAATATATTATCATTGAAATTAAAAGAATGAATCTATTTATGTTATGAATTTTGTGAACCATGAAATTGATTTGATGATTTAAAATTGAATAAATTTTTATCCAAATCATGATCTTGATTCTTTTATATTTACAAATTAAGATTTATTATGAATCAAGATTTTTCATTAATCATTCTCCTATGATTCTACTTGATATTTTCTTAAGAGGAAATTTTCTAAATGAATCATGATTTTTTTGTGAGTTCTTGGATTTATTTCTTGAAATTTCTTTTAATCAAGATCTCTTTTTTGTACTCCTACAATTTTCTTTTGATTATTTAAGACGAGACTTAATATATGAATCATGTCTTTAGGTATTTACATGATCTTATCCTTCATGATATGATTCATATGTATAATTCCTTGTATTCATGAAGTGTTTATCTCATCACCTAATTAATTTTCTTATTATTCTGTATGTGATGATTTAAAAATTGATGAAAAGGAAAATGAATTGCACCATTATATTTTTATTCCCCTCTCTTTTTCTATGACAAAGGGGGAGAAAATAATGATGAATATTTTGAAAATAAATGTTTGTATCATGTTTGATGATTTTACATTATGTGCATGATGAGTTTTTGATGATTGAAATATTGATGTAAGTATGAATGGTGATTTGATATTATGCATACAATACTTTAACTTATGATAATGATGCATGCAATGATGAAATATTTATGATAAAATAATTATTTTGACATTCATGAGTTGAATTTTCATCTATGCTATTTACCTTTGTCATGATTTAGAAATTGATGTAAAGGGTCTTCCCTTCTTTTTGACAATGACAAAGAGGGAGCAAAACTTGCTAAAAAGCAAATTTGCTAGCTTTCATAATTCAAAAAGAGGCAAACTTGATAGCTTGCTCATCTCAAAAAGGAAGCAAGAAGTGCTATCTTGCAAATCTTAAGAGAAGTAATGTTTACCAAGTTACACATTTCAAAAAGAGGCAAAATAGTCCATCTTGCACATCCTCAAAAGATATAAAAATTTTGCTAACCTTTTATGTGTAAAATTGATAGCTGCTTCGCATATCAAAAGTGCTATCTTCAAAATAGTCCATCTTGCACATCTCAAAAGATATAAAAATTTTGCTAACCTTTTATGTGTAAAATTTGATAGCTTGCATTCGCATATCAAAAGTGCTATCTTGCCTATAACATGCTAACTTGCACTTTGCAACGAAAGCAAAATTGCTAAACTCAAACATTACAAAGGAAGAAAAAATAATCACACTTCTCAAAAGAGAAGAGAAGAAATTGCTATCTTGGAACATCACCAAGAATTACTAGCTTGAAATCTCAAGAAGATGCAAAAATATGCTATCTTGCACATCACAAAGAAAAGCAAATATGCCAACTTGCACATCCTCAATTTTGCTAGCTTTCAAATTGCATGATGATAAAACTTGATATTATATTTTTCATGCATTGAATTGAACTTGTATTCCAAACACATGATAGGATAGTTGGAACTTCTCCTTTTTGTTGATGACAAAGGGGGAGAAGTATGTTGATGTCATGCATGATTTGATCATGACATGTTTGCTTGGATTTTTGAATCCAAGAGTTTCTATCAATATGGAATATTGATAGGAGGAGTTTGTTTAAACTTCGAGAGTTAAGGTTAACTCCATCATTAATTGGTTGTCATCATCAAAAAGGGGAAGATTGTTGAATCTCGTATTTTGAAAATAAAAATCAATTGATAAGTGTTTTGATTTAATATGAATTTTGAGTGACACAGGTAGCTTCGATCAAAGAGAGACAATTAAAGTAGGAAGAATCATGTTGAGCCGGAGTGGAAAATGTCAAAAGATTGGACGTCGGGTCGGAGGAACAGTCGATGTATCAGTAGAAGGCTTCAGGCCGAGATCTCGGGCATCGGGCCAAGAAGAGCGAACATTACGCTAAGTAAATTGAAGTTGCGGAGGTCAACTCGTGATTGGGCAATAGGCCGCAAGAGAGGACGATGTGCCGAAGAATCAGATGAAGCGTCGAGAGACCAATGACATGCTGGACAACTTGATTAATGCTTAGTATTAATTGTCTAGATTGAAGTTTGTTTTACACGTGTAGGATTAACTATGATAGCAAGGCATGAAGCAAAATAAAGTCCCGGAGTCAAGGACGCGATCACGTTGAGAGTTCGAGAGTTCGTCGAAAGTCCAAACGTTCGTCGGAAGTTCTAGAGGAACCACTCGAGAAGTCTCAGAGCTTGCTAGAGAAGCTCATCGGAACTCACCAAGAAGATCATCGTGAAGTCCAAGAGCTTGCCGAGAGTTCGCCGGAGCATCGCCGAGGGTTCGTCGGATGTTCGTCAGAAGTTCGCCGAAAGCTCGTCGGAAGAATAGATATAGGGACTTATTTAGCTTAGCAAATGTCTTAGGATTTCGTAGTTAGCACGTAATTTGGATTGAATTTAGGCCAACCCAATTAGGAGCCAGCTAGGCCCATGTAAGAATTGTGTTGGGCCTAATAAGAGGCCCAAATAGTGCCCAAAGAAGTCTCACCATCATGGCACAGTCTTTGAGACTATGTCAAGCGGTGGTACCACCAGTCTGGGCGGTTGTACCGCCCCTGGTAGGGTGCTAGGAGGTGGTACCGCCAATCTGGGCAGTGGTACCGCCCAACACAGCCTCCCAAACAGTGGTACCGCCAGACTTGGGTGGTGGTACCGCCCAAGATAGTGTTAGCCAAACTGACACTAGGCGGTGGTACCACCCAGCGTAGGTGGTGGTACCGCCCATGCCCGGGGAACCCGGGATGAGATGTTTTTAGGCTCCAAGCTTATATCAACTTGAAGTCTATAAATACCCCTCTCATCCCTGGGTAAAACACACAAGCATAGAAAGTCTAAAAGAAAAGAAACACTGCTGCAATCTCTTTAGAATTCTCTCCTCTACTCTAAGTGCTAGATTTCTATAAGAGAGGAGTGTGAGTGCTTATAAGGGTTATCTCCTAAACCCGGTAAAAGGAGAAGAGGGGTGTAAAAGGTGATTGGCCTTCGCCTATTGAAAGAAGGCCTCTAGTGGACATCAGTGACCTCGTCGGAGGAGGAAGCCAAAAGTGGATGTCGGTCAAGATTGACCAAACTACTCTAAATCTCGGTTTGCATTTACTTTCAACTATTTATCTTAACTACAAACTTTCTTCCTTACTTTACATCAAATATGTTTCCATAAGCTTTCAAAGTTAAGATCTTTATGAAAAGGTTTTTGTCAAAAATGGTTTTTATCGAACGAAGTTTTAATAGAGACGTGATTTTACCGCTGAACTAATTCACCCCCCCCCCCCCCCCCCCCCCCCCTCCCCCTTCTTAGTGCTAACCCTGATCCTAACAATGTGTATGATATAGCTCAAGGAATTAGTATCTAAGGACTACACAGATAAGGTGTATAGATTACTTAAATCCATTTATGGACTTTTAAAGCAAGCTTCCTGAAGTTGTAACATAAGATTTGATGAGGCAATTAGATCTTATGACTTCATTAAGAATGAAGATAAGCCTTATGTGTACAAGAAGGTAAGTGGGAGTGCTATCACCTTCTTAGTGTTATATGTAGATGACATCTTGATCATTGGGAATGATGTATGAATGCTATCCATAGTAAAGGCTTAGTTATCTAGACACTTCTCCATGAAGGACTTAAGGGAAGCATCCTATATCTTAGGGATTCAGATCTATAGAGATAGATCCAAAAGGATGCTTGGGTACATAAACACCATTGTCAAAAAGTTTGGCATGAAAAATTCTAAGAGATATTTCATACCAATGAGACATGGAATATCGCTTTCTAGGAGTTTGTCCTCAAAGACTCCTGAAGAAAGGGTGAACATGGATAGGATACCCTATGCCTCAGCGATAGGATCTGTCATGTATACCATGCTATATACTAGGCCTGATATAACGCATGCTCTAAGTGTCACAAGCAGGTATTAGGCGGCTCCAAGCTTGGAGCACTAGAAAGTAGTTAAGTGTATCCTTAAGTACTTGAAAAGGATTAAAGATCTTTTACTAGTATATGGAGGTAGTAGCCTCGGGGTTGAAGACTACACGGACTCGAGTTTTCAGTCTGATTCGATGATAGCAAGTCAAATTCGGGGTATGTGTATATCTTGAATAGAGAAATAGTGTGTTGGAAGAGTTCCAAGCAAGATACTACTACTGACTCGACCACAAAGGTGGAGTACATTACTACAGTAGAAGCAACACAAGTGAAAGTCTGAATGAAGTTCATCACAAATCTAGGAGTCGTGCTATGCAGCAAGGAGTCAATTCCCTTACATTGTGACAACTATGGGGCGATTACTCAAATAAGAAAACCCAAGTCTCATCAGAAGTGTTCTAAGGAGATTCCAGCTTATTAGAGAGATCATGACCCGAGGAGATATAATAGTGGAAAGAGTTCCATCCGAAAATAACATTGCAAATCGATTGACATAGTCGTTGTCTCATATTGTCTTTGAGCATTATAGAGGTATGATATGGATTAGACATATAGGTGATTGGCTTTAGGTCAAGTGGGAGATTGCTAGTCATATGTGCCCTGCAAGTCAATCACGTGAGTGATGACACGTGTGACTTGACACATAGGCTTTTTGCTTATTATATTTTGACATTTATCACTTTATATTGACTATTGCATATATGTATGTATATATTGTGATGTCCTTGGATCGATACAATAGGAATCGGATCGTGATGAGATCACAATAATGAAATCAATTTACCTTTAAACACAGATCCTAAATAATCTCAGTCATAGGTTACTCGAGAGGGACATCGAGATGACCGGACAGACTAGTGTGTTGTATACCCATCCATATAATGGATGCATTTGGTCTCAAAGCTGCTCGTGTGAGGACACTAGGGATACAATACAAGTGCTCATTGGAGAATGAGTTCACTGATTGATCCGCTTACGGAATGCTGGATAGTTGATAATGCCTTATTGTCAGACAGCGATTCCCTAGTCCTAGTGGTGCATCTAGTCCTTAGACTTGAGACACCAAGGATGTCTTGTATGAGTGCTTCACTCTTTGATACCAGACTTATAGGTTTGGATATCCCAGATCTAGCACAACCGGTCATCGGGAGTGGCAGTCAACCTTACGAGGGCTATTAAGTGTCGATAGAGGATCATCTACTCTCAATGTCATGAGAGGAATATCTAATGTGTTCTTACTCAAACAAATCCCTAGGCAGGGGCATTCGAATTGAGAGAGAAAGAGTTCTCGAGAGAATCCAATTAGAGCGAGACTCGAGTAGAAACCGTATGGGTCTAACAACACTATACCCGGTATACGATCTCTGAGATATTAGATGGATAAGGGACTATATGTACATGGTAATTGAGGATAAACAGGTCCAATGGATTGGATTTCTGTATCGTCTGGGGACTATGGCATAGTAGCACGTCCATAGTCGATGAGTCGAGTGAATTATTATGGAGATAATAATTCACTAAGCCAGAAGGAGTTCTGACAGGTATGACTCATAGCCAGCTCAATATTGGGCCTAGAGGGTCACACACATATGGTAGGTATTGTGATGAGTAGAGGTTCGGATATGAGATATCTGTCGGACCCCCTATCTTATTGGATATCCAACAAGCCCCTGAATTATTGGATCCTATGGACGAGATCCAATAAGAGCCCATGTGAGATTATTAGATAAAAATCCACTAATCTAAGAGGCTTGGGTAGTTGGATGGAAATCCAATACCTAGTAGGGGAGGATATATTAGGGTTAAGTTGATAGGGAACTTCTATAAATATGAGGGAATCAATGGTTCATAGGCTAGAGCATTTTGCTTGCCTTTCCTATTCTCCTCCCTCTCTCCACCTTAGAGCAGGCCTGGAGTTTTGAGAAGTGTTATCGTAGCCCTACTGTGTGGATTACTACTAGAGAGGAAGGTGCTCGACTTCCTTCATCCTCTCCTAGAGATCTACAAGGATTCAGGGATATACGATCTCCCTAGGTAACACAATTTATCTTATACGTAGTTTTAAGTTTCGTGGATTTTACGCATCAATCTTCGCACGACGATGAACATCTTTTTGGGAAATTATGGATTTTGTTTTCTATTCTTCCATTACGTATGTGATGTCGCCCCTAAGATTTCCCAACAATAATCTCATATTAGGCATTCCTTTTAAATATCTAAAAAAAATTTTACTACTTTATAGTAAGATTATTTAGGATTAGATTGAAATCTTATTCAAAGCATCATACTAAATATTATATTAGATTTAGTTATAGTAAAATATAGTAAAGTACCTATCATGCTTCTATACATTTTTTAATCAAAGCTTTCTCCTTCGTTGACTAAGTTTAGTTTAGTAGACTAAACTAATTGGTGTGTTGATAATCTCAACAATGTCTATGTAAAACCATTTTAATATATCAAGAGCATACTTGGTTTAACTAATGAAAATTCCATCATTTAGTTACTTAATTTTTAATCCTAGGAAAAATATCAATTCATCCATTAAACTCATTTCAAATTCTTAGCTCATACTCTTATCAAATTATTCACATAAATATTCATTAGTAGAACCAAAAATGATATCATCAATATAAATTTAAATAATATTATTATTATTATTAAAATATTTAATAAATAATGTTGTATTAACCTTGCCTTTCTAAAAATTATTTTGAATAAGAAATGAGTTCTAGAAGAGTCTTCAATAATTTATAAATATGGTTGGGAAAAAGATCATTTTCAAATCCGAGTGGTTCCTCAACATAAACTTCTTTAAAATTAAAACCATTAAGAAAAATACTTTTGACATCCATTTAAAATATTTTAAAATATGCATAAATAAGGAATATCCTTATAGCTTCAAGTCTAGTCACAAGAGTGAATGTTTTTTCATACTCTATATTTTCTTCTTGGTTGAAACATTTAGCCACTAATCTAGTCTTGTTCCAAACTATGACACCTTGTTCATCTTGCTTATTTCTAAAGACCCATTAAGTACTAATTATAAGATGATCACTAGGTCGAGGAATAAGTATCCAAACTTTGTTTCTTTTGAATTGATTTAGCTCTTTATGCATTGTCGAGACCATGAGTCATCTTTAAGAGCATCATTAATGCATTTAGGCTCAATTTGAAATAAAAATATAATATTTGTATAAATATTTTTTAATGAAGAATGAGTTTGAATACCTTTTAATATGTCTCCAATAATTAGCTTCTGAAGATGTGCATCTATATACTTCTATTCTTTGGATAAGATTTCTTTGAAAATAGATGTATCCAAATTACTTTAGAGAGTGAAATCCTTATTCAAATTTAATTTATCAAATTCAAAATCATCAACAAAATTATTTTTTTAAGTTTTGAGAGATTCATCAAAAATAACATAAATAGATTCTTCAATGACTAATAATCTCTTATTGAAAACTCAATAAACTTTAAAGATAGAAGAATATCTAAGAAAAATGTCTTTATCATATGTTATATCAAATTTTTCTAAGGCATTTGTGTCATTTAAAATAAAATATTTGTAACCAAAAACTTTGAAATATGAGATATTTGGTCTTTTATTATTTCACAATTAATAAGGAGTTTTAGATAAATGATGTCTTATAAAAACTTTATCCATGATATAACATGTCATGTTAACAGCTTTAGTCTAAAAGTATTTTAGTAGGTTATGTTTATTAAATATAGTCCTTGTCATCTCTTATAAGTTCATATTCTTTCTCTCAACAACTTCATTTTATTACAAATTTTTTAGAGTTAAGAAATTATAGTCATACACATTCAAATCATAAAATTTATGAAAATCATGATTTTTAAATTCACCACCATGATCAATATAAATAGAAGATATCATAAAATCTTTTTTATTTTAAATTAATTTATAAATTTTGGTAAAATATTTGATCGCTCATTTTTATGTGCTAAGAAGTATGTACAAATATATCTATTATAATCATCAATAATCATAAAAGCATATTTGCTACGTCTTAGACTTGTGATATTAATAGACTCAAATAGATCCATATGAATTAGTTGTAATGGTCTAGAGGTACTTACTTGATTTTTGGGTTTAAAGCTACTTCTTATATATTTTCTTAGTTAGTAGACATAACAAGTTTTATCATTAACAAATTTAATTTTAGGCACTCCTCTTATAAGTTCTTTTGTTTCAATTTATGAAATTAATTTTATACTAGCATATCTTAATCTCTTTTGTCAAAGTCATGCATCATCATTCAAAACTATAAAACAAGTTGCATCACAAAAATAAGTAATATCACTTCTTAAATCTATTATAGATTTATTTTTATTTGGTATTTCTATAATACAAGTATAATATTCAAATTTCATATTATATCCCTTATCACAAAGTTGGCTAATATTTATTAAATATGTTTCAAACCATCTACCAAAAGTACATCTTCAATCAAGAGATTCGATTTGTACCAATATTTCTAATACCAATCATATTTCCTTTATTGTTGCCTTTGATGGTAACATATTCTCCATCTCGACTACTGAGCTTTGAGAAATTTATAGAATCTTCAATCATGTGCCTTGAGTATCTACTATTAAGATTGTTCCTGGCTCTTGTTTGGAGGCATACCTATAAAAAAAAAAAAGTTTGTTTTATATACTCATTTAACTTTATATCTTTGGTGATTATATTTACCTTGGTTGCCTTTAAACTTTAAATCATTTATGATTTATTTAGAAACTCAAACTAATTTATTATGACTATATTTCTTAAGAGAGCAAGTATAGGCATAGTAACTAAACTTTCCACAAAAGTTACATTTAACTTTAGGAAGAATATCTAGCGTTAGTCCTTTTACAAATTTAGTTAGCTTTTGATATGTGTTACTATTTGTAAAACCAATAACTTCTTTTCTAAATACAAAACCTTATTTAGTAATAATTATATCAAGTAGCTTATTTTAAATCATAAATTTTTTTAATGTTTGTCATACAAATATATTTTCCTTTTTATTACTATCAATTGATTCTCCTTAGCAATGTTCTAGTTTCTTATTCATGGCAATTAGGTCATTTATATTTCTTATCAATCTTTTTAAGTTTATTATATAAATCATAAAATGCTTCAAGTAATTCTTCATAAGATAGGGAAGTTTTGGGAAAGTCAAATACCTCATCGTTAAGAGTCATCAAGGCATAATTTGCCACTTCTTCAATGGTTTATTCTTTCACTTCTAACTTACTTGATTCATCCCCTTCTTCTTTTGGGTTGATGATTTTTTCTTTAATTGTGGACATTTATTTTTGAAGTATCCTAACCTTTTACACTCATAGCATATAACTATATCTTTCTTAGGCTCACTTTTAGTCTTTCATTCTCTTCTTGCTAGATTTATCTTATTTTTCCTTATAGACTTATTGAATTTTTTTATGTGTCATGTCTTCATCATCATCACTTGAGCTTTCACTCGACTAATCTTCTTTAAATTTAATAATTATATCATTTTTTTCTTTGGAAGGTTTTTCTCTTCTTTATCATGAGCTTTGCATGTCATTTCATAAACCATTAAAAATCTTATGAGTTCCTCAAGAGAAAGATTATTCAAGTCTTCAGCTTATTGGATTGTTATTACCTCTAGATCCTAACTTTTAGGTTCAAGATTAATATAGTTTTTACTTAAAGCTTTTAATCCATTCACAATATCTGTAAATCGAGTGTACCTGTCACTAATATATTCGCTTGGCTTCATTTTCAATAACACATAACTATGAATAAGAAGATTAATTTTAGAATCCTTTACTTTATTGGTTCCTTTATGTGTGACCTCATGGATATGTCATGTTTGATGTCACAAGTAGAAACTCGATTATATTTATTTTTATCTAAGGTATAAAATAAAGTATTTATAGCTTTAGCATTTAGAAAAAAAAATTTCAAATTCATTTCATTCATCTATTAGAAGATTTTTAAAATCCAAACTCAAT
Source organism: Musa balbisiana (assembly GCA_004837865.1). Classification (NCBI taxonomy): domain Eukaryota; kingdom Viridiplantae; phylum Streptophyta; class Magnoliopsida; order Zingiberales; family Musaceae; genus Musa; species Musa balbisiana. The sequence goes on from CM017197.1 coordinate 22,461,950, forward strand.
AATATTTCATAAATCAAAATTCATAAAAAGTCAAAAAAACCTCTTTCATGTTTTCCAATAAGTGTTGTCCATCATATTAAACATAGGAGGATGAGTGATGGAATAACTCTCTTGATTTCTTGAAAAAATATTAGATCTTTTTTGGGTATTAATCCAACTGAAAGAACTTGCTTTGATACCAATTGTAAAGATCTTAATGGCACTAAGAGAGAGAGCTAAACTAGTCTATAAAAAATTTTAATCGATCATAAAGCCTATTTGTAAAGTCCGTATCAAAAACATGATTAACCAAAACATAGGAAACTCATCTAACATGAAAAATTACACCACCAAAAGCAGTATTTATCAATACATTATCAAAATCAATTGAAAAAAAATTTTAAGCTAAATAATATTAATTAAAATTATTTTTATCATTTTATAAATATTATTGGTTGTATGTCATTAATCAAAAACTCTAAAAGCAATAATATATTTTTGCATGGTTCAATCATTGTTTATCCCAATAGAAATATATTTGTTAATGATCACTTCGAGCACAAATAGAAATACTATAGAACAAAGCTCAAAAAACTTTTTATAAATCTTTTTTCTTATATAAAGTTATGTAAAGCATGAGTAAGAATAGCACAAGGAACTGATTGTGTAGTGGGATTTAAAGCCTCTTGACAATAATCAATTAATCTGATTTTTTCATCAAACTAAAAGTTAAATATCCAACAATAATTAATTTAGCTAATACTTTATGATTTTTTAATAAAAATTAAAAATTGAGAGAAGAAGGATACCCGAAAATTTATGATTGACTTGTATCAGTACCAGCTTGTGTTGAATAATTTTTATCAATATGCTTTTGGTATATTTCATATCCTCCAAGTTGAATTTGAAATTTGGTCACAATAATTACATATAACATAAAAAAGAGCCATTCGCATTACTAACCTTATTGAAGTGCAACCGGAAGATGTTCAACTTCAATCCGGCCACTGTGCTAGTGTCCTCTGGATCAACATTGATGTTGATGTGTTCCAGATTTTTGAAAGTATCCTCAATAGTGAAGTGTGGCTTCCACTTGTCATCGGATTAAAAAGAGAGCTCAAGAGAGTTGAAAAGAGTAGGAAGAACAAAGGACTTAAGAGATATTTATAGGGTTTTTAGATTCTTTTCTTCCCAAAATGCTCCTTAAAAATAGTTGCTATTCGGTTATTAGAAGGGGCAAATCTTTTTTTATATATATTTTTAATTATAAAATGACCAAAATATAGTTGAATATAACTGTTTATATGGTTGTTGAGAGGGTCAAATTGATCATTTGCCCCTCCACTGACCATAATCATTTGAGTTTAACGATCGTTCAAGCCTCTTGATCGAGGGTTTTTTTTTTTTTCAAAAAAATCATCCAACAGATGAAAACATAGAAACTGAAACCAAAACGCCACTCGCGGATTCCAATTAAGTTTGTTTCAATTAAGTTCCAATTTAAATGGAACTGTGACCAAGGCAAAACAATGGTACAGCTACAACATGTCGATTGGTCTTGACACTGTGGCTATCACCTAACTTTGTCAGGGGCTTAGTTGAGGCTCCTCGGCAACATAGAACTATTATTGACATTCGTGTATTAATTTTCAAGTTTATTTTGTTCACATTAGTTGTACCTCATGAATTTTTTTCAAACAAAAAATATTATATTATTTCATCATAAAAACGTGGAATATTTTTTTTTCTTTTTGTGTATCAAAATGAGTTCCTCATCAAAATACCAACTTGTTATCAAAAACACATTAACCAGAATAGCATAAACAGTAAAGCAATAAATCGATCATATGGTGAGACCAAATTTTAATGTGAAAAATCCAATACGAAAAAAGTCACGGGACTCTAGTCCACCTTAAACTTCCATTATCACCAATAATAATAACAAGTTTACAGTAAATCTTTTCTATAATAATCAAAGGATCACAATAATATCAAGAACATAAATCTCGGCTCCACATTAACATATCATCATCATCAAAAATAGATTTCATGAAATAAGTATTTTAAGTCTCATAGAGTAAGTATATCAGGAAAGTACTTTAGAGATGGTAAATTGTAGATCAACACTGTTAGAATTGTAGAGCTTACTGTAAAGATTCTTCACATAAAATTTGGATCAAAACTGACAACGTTTGATCACTAATCGTTAAGTAAAAATCCAATACGAAAAAAGTCACGGGACTCTAGTCCACCTTAAACTTCCATTATCACCAATAATAATAACAAGTTTACAGTAAATCTTTTCTATAATAATCAAAGGATCACAATAATATCAAGAACATAAATCTCGGCTCCACATTAACATATCATCATCATCAAAAATAGATTTCATGAAATAAGTATTTTAAGTCTCATAGAGTAAGTATATCAGGAAAGTACTTTAGAGATGGTAAATTGTAGATCAACACTGTTAGAATTGTAGAGCTTACTGTAAAGATTCTTCACATAAAATTTGGATCAAAACTGACAACGTTTGATCACTAATCGTTAAGTAAAAATCTCAAAAGCCTATTTTTCTTTCTCCTCTTTCTCTCTGTTCTTTTCTCTCTCTCTCTCTCTCTGCACCACCGTCGTTCTCTCGCTACATGCACACTCGCTTCCTCTCGTTTGCTGCCCTCAACTGCATGCCACTTTTTCTTTTTTTCTTTTTTCATTTTTTTGATAAATTAGATTTGGGCTTATTGCCCAAATCATTAGTTCGAGCCCACGTATAGGTTGGACCCAACAATTCTCTCCCTCCAGCTTATATGGTGGACTGTACTAAACTCACTCTTTGCCTACATGATTCAAGCTTCTCCTTAGGTAAAGACTTTGTCAACATATCTTATACATTCTTATTGGTATGCACCTTTTCCAACTGTAATTTTTTTAACTCAAGCACATCACAAATCCATTGATATCTCACATTAATATACTTGGATTTAGAATGGTATGTTGAATTCTTAAATAAGTGAATGGCGCTCTGACTATCACAGTAAACAGTATATGCTTCTTGTTTCAAGCCCAATTCCTATAGAAAATTTTTCATCTACAAAGTTTCCTTGCAAGCTTCAGTAATTACTGTATATTCTGCTTCTGTGGTTGATAGAGCAATGCAATTCTATAACTTAGATTGCCAAGAGACTACTCCCCCTGCAAATGTCATCAAGAATCCCGAAGTGGACTTCCTAGAATCAGTATCACCTACCATGTCTGCATCTGTGTACCCTTCTAGCACAGGTTTATCACTAGCAAAACATAAATACAACTTGGAAGTACCTCTTAGATATCTTAATATCTATTTCACTGCTGCCCAATGTTCCTTACCAGGATTAGAGAGAAATCAGCTAACAACTCTAACTATATGAGCTATATCTAGCCTAGTACAAACCATAGTATACATCAAACTACCTACTGCAGATGAGTAAGGCACTCTGGACATTTCTTCTTTTTCTTTCTCACTTGTAGGATATTGTTTCGAACTAAGCTTGAAATGACCTATAAGTGAAGAACAAACTGCTTTGGCTTTACTAATGTTGAATCTTTCAAGAACCTTTTTAATGTAAGTCTTCTGAGATAGCCAAATCTTCCTTTTCTTCTTATCACGAAGAATCTTCATACTAAATATTTATTTTACCAATCCCAAGTCTTTCATAGCAAAAAACTTACTTAGCTCTCTTTTAAGCTTTTCAATTTTACTAGCATCATGGCCAACAATCAGCATATCATCAACATATAGCAGGAGAATAATGAAATCATCATCGAAAAATTTCTTCATAAACACACAATGATCATATTTGACTCTATTATACTCTTGGCTTATCATAAAGGAATTAAACTTCTTGTACCATCGTTTAGATCCCTGTTTGAGTCCATATAAGCGTTTCCTAAACTTATACACCAAATTTTCTTCTTTTGATTTTGAAACCTTCTGGTTACTCCATGTAAATTTCTTCTTCTAAGTCACCATGAAGAAATGCTATTTTCGCATCAAGTTGCTCAACTTCTAAATTTAAGCGGGCAACCAAACCAAGAACAACTCAGATAGAAGATATTTTTACAATTAGAGAAAATATTTCTTCAAAATCAATACCTTTCTTCTGACTAAATCATTTCACAACTAGTTATGCCTTGTATCTTTATTATGAGCTATTATTTTCGGTCTTCAATTTGCAAGCTCATTTATTCTTGAGAGTTTTTTTCTCTTTAGACAACTTTACCAAGTCATAAGTATGGTTCTCAAATAAGGATCTCATCTCTTCTTGCATGGCTTTAACCCACTCATTCTTATGCTCATGTAGAATAGCTTATTGGTAAGTTTCTGGCTCTCCCCCATCAATAAGCATAACATACTCATGTGGATGATATCTGATAGATAGTTGTCGTTCTCTTGCGAATCTTCTCAATAAAATCTCAGTTGGTTAACGTCATTAATTATATGAGTATCATCACTAGCATTCTCACCATAATCTTCCTGTTCATCTCCCCCATGATCATTATAAACTACAGGTCAAGGAACTAACCCAAACTCCAAGGAATATAAATAGAGGTTTTTGGCTTCTTAATATTATCACAATCATCAAATAGTTGGTCTTCAAAAAACACAATATCTCTACTTCTAATAATCTTCTTGTTCATTGGATCTCATAATCTGTACCCAAACTCTTCATGACTATATCTCAAGAAGATACATGCTTTTACCTTATTATCAAGCTTGGACCTCTTATCTTTAGGAATATGAACAAATACTTTACACATAATGACTCTCAAGTGATCATAAGATATATATTTTCCTTTCCATACTCTTTTTGGAACATCACCTTTCAAAGGAACTGATGGAAAAAAGATTTATCAAGTCAACGGTAGTTCTCATAGCCTCCCCCCAAAATGACTTAGGTAAGTTGGTGTGGGAAAGCATACACCTAATCCTTTTTTCAATGATTCTGTTCATCCTTTCTACCACATCGTTTTGTTGAGAAGTTTTAGGAATTGTTTTCTCAAGCCTGTTGTCATGAAACCTGCAATAATTCTCAAAAGGACCCTTGTACTCACCACCATTATCTACTCGAACACACTTTAGTTTTCGACTAGTTTCTCTTTCAACACTGACATGAAACTCTTTAAAAACATCGAGTACCTGGTCTTTAGATTTCAAAGCAAAAGCTTACACTTTTTTAGAATAGTTGTCAATGAAAGTAATAAAATAAAGAGCACCTCCAAGAGTTCTAGTTTGCATAGTACAAACATTAGTATGAATCAAATCAATAACATCCGATCTTCCAGATGATGGATATGTATAAAAGGTAACTCTATGTGTTTTTCCAATTAAGCAATGATCACGAGATTTAAGAGATGTACCTTGCATCTCTAGTAAGAACTGCTTTCTAGCAAGAGTTTGAAGTCCCTTCTTGCTGATATAACTAAACCTCTAATACCAAAGATCTATACTTTCACCCTTTCGAATTGCATTAAGCTCCCCTTTGTGTAGCTTAGCTTCCATGACATAAAAAGAGTTAAGCTTCTTTCCTCTCGCCATAATTAGAGAGTCTTTAGTGAGTTTCCATTTGCTTTCACTAAAATAGTGTGTAAATCCCTCATCATCAAGTCTGCTTATAGATATCAAATTAAGACGAATATCTAGTACATGTCTGACATGTTTGAGTATCAATTTGCTTCCAATACTAGTCTTTAAGTAAATATCTCCAATACCCACAATCTTAGATGTACCACTGTTTCCCATTCTAACATTACCAAAATCATCAATAGTGTAAGACCTAAAGAAATCACCATGAAAAGTAACATGAAATGAAGCACCAGAGTCAATTACTTAGTTACTTTCCTAAGCTACAAGACTGACACAACCGTCATCACAAACAATAATGATATCACCTTCAATAGCAATTATATTGGTCTCTCTCATTTTTCTTCCTTTCATTCTGTTCTTACTTCCAAAACCTACACTCTTTCTTCATGTGACCTGGCCTGTTATAGTGAAAATATTTTATATCTCTTCTAGACTTTGATCTTCCTCTATAACCATATGGATTTCTGCTATGACTTCTTCTACGTCTTTCTTGTTTTTCAGTAATAAATGCATTGGAAGAAGATTCTCCCTATTCTTTCCTTCTAGTATCTTCAATTAGTAAATTATCTTTAATCATATTTATAGTTAGGGTCCCCTCTAGTGTAGAGTTACAAATTGTCACCACATATGTTTCCCAACTTTCTGATAAAGAGCTGAGAAGTAATAATCCTTGCATCCCATCATCTATATTCATTTTCATAGCAACCAACTTGTTTGTAAGACTCTAAAATAGGCTTATGTGCTCAATAATGTTATCACTATCTTTATACTTCAAATTTACAAGTCTTCTAAGGAGAGAAATTTCTATTTCTCACTGTCTTTTTTGCAAAGAGGTTTTCTAACCTTTGCCAAACAACATCAATTATTTCATCATAAATATGCTCATGCAAATTTATATTCATCCATCGTCTAATATAGGCAATAGTTATTCTATATTGAACTTTTCATTCTTCATCGTCCATAGTAGAAGGTTTATCTTTAACCTTGATGGGCTTATATAAATCTTTACAATAAAGCATATCTTCCATCATATGTCTCCATGTGGAATAATTTGATTAGTTCAATTTAATCATACCATCTGACTTTTCCATTTCAATCACATAAGAAAAATACTAGCACCAAACAACCTTGCTCTTATACCACTTGTTGGGAAAAACCTGTTATAGCAGAATAATTCTTTTCCCTCTGTGTATCAAAATGGGTTTCTCATCAAAATATTAACTTGTTATCAAAAGCACATATTAACTAGAACAATATAAACAGTAGAGCAATAAATCAATCATACAGTGAGACCAAATTTTAACGTGAAAAACCCAATGCGAGAAAAATCATGGGATCGTAGTCCACCTTAAACTTCCACTATTACCAATAATGATAATAGGTTTACAGTAAATCTTCTCTATAATAACTAGAGAATCACAATAATATCAAGAACATAAATCTTGGCTCCACGTTAACATATCATCATCATGAAAGATAAATTTCATGGAAAAAGAATTTTAAATCTCACAAAGTAGGTATAGCAAGAAAGTACCTTAGAGATGATAAACTGTAGATCAACACTATTAGGATTGGAGAGCTTACTATAAGAATTCTCCATATAAAATTTGGATCAAAACTAGCTATAGAAAACTCAAAATCTTATTTTTCTTTCTCCTCTTTTCTCTCTCTTTATGTTGTCACCAATTCTCTCGCGCTGCACGCACACCCGCTTCCTCAAGTTCGCTGCCCTCAATTGCTCGTCTCTTTTTTTTATTTTTATTTTTTTTGATAAATTAGATTTGGGTTTACTGGTCAAATCATTAGTCCAAGCCCAAATCATCACCTCTAGTATTAGGCAATTGGACCATATAACGATGATATAAAAACTCAATAAGAAAAACTAAATTTAATTTTATTTATAAAATAAAAAAGAATAAGTTGTTGTAATGAATGATTTCATCGCTTAGTGTAACTTTGTTGTTGAATCCATTCCTCGGATAAGGAAGATTTTATTTTCAAAAAGATTTTCTTAGATAGAAGTATCTTAGAAATGAGAAGCTTTTTCCCTAATAAAAAGCAAGTACCATATCCTCTTTAAATATAAAAGGGTTAGATATGTAACCGGCAAGAGCAATAATAATCCGAAAGACTATGCATAATCATAGTCAATAAATCTAATTAGAGTATGTAAATCAATCAAAAGTAACAAACATAAAGCAAGGAAACATGTAAAATAAATAAAAATATAATAAATTTTGAGGTTTTTATTTTTAAAATAATTTTTTAATAGATAATTCAATGGGAAACCAACCCTTCCAAGAACCATTCATCCTATTTAGCTTAGCGAAATTTGTTAGTCACTCTATTGAACAATTCTCTTCTCTGAAAACATATACCAAATTACCTCGCTGAAAAGAACCAACAAATCAAGAATATTATAAAAAATGTTTCCTAAGGTCGGTCCATTAAAGGTCAATTCTATTATTAATAAGTTGTATAAGAGAAAAAGGAATCAATTTTTATCGGGAGTCGCTGCACACCTTCCTTACTTGCAGCTTCCAACCCCCCTAAATATTTGGGATCAAATGAAGGATTTATCTCACTAAATATTAATGTCTCGACTCACGAACTTGCCAAATTTAAAAGAACCAATAAGTTCTCATCTTTATGTGATGCTAGCAAAATCAAAGTTTTTCTTTTGAATAATAGTTTCTTTCTTTTCAAAAAAAACATTCGCACCCCTATTTTGGCACCATGATTTGTAACTATTAATATACTTGGAATCAAATATGACACAGTATTTTTTCTTACGTTAGGAATCTCAGGATATATAAAGTTTACATAGGAACTGATCTTTCCACAAGAGGTGCGGAAACTTGGTTTCATATAAATTAGTCAGTATTTTCAAAATATAAATTTTAATTTTTAATTTTTTTATCTTTTGATAAGAAAATCAGGTACATCATTACCAAACTAATGATTCAATATAAAAAATATGACTATAAAATTTTAACTTAAACCTTGATCAACTAACTCAAGCAGCACCTAACTCAGAAAGTAAGTGAATCACATTGCAAGTGTATACAATTCGTTGAGAATATTACAAAGTACAAACTAAACAAGGGAAGGGGCATAAAAACTCATTGATTGTACATGAAATATAAGCAACGAGGTCAACCTACTTTTAAATATACAATATAGATTCAACGATGTAGGAGTTGAACATCCATGTCGATCCTAATGAATCAATCTTTCCATTTAGGGTAAATCTTTACTGCTGGACAAAAGAATAGTAAGTTACAAATTCTATCTCGTTAGAACATGTAATCGATAAATGAAAATAAATAGTTAATGGAGGGGTTATCATTATCTTTTTCTTATATGTATTCCTAAGAAAAAGGAATTTGTCCAGTGTCATTAATTCTATTTTCTTCCTTTTATAGGAAAACTTCATCTAGCAATCGCACCTTCCAATGATCATCAAATATTCCCTTTCTTTAGCACTAGACATTACAATGTGATGCGCAGTCCTTCGATAGTCTCCATCACCCTAAAGGGATCAAATGATCTCTGCATCGAGAATGCTTGCATTCTGATGGGGTGACGATGATATGAAATTGGTTTAGACCGTCATGTGCACATAAGAATACGAATGGTATATATATCATGAGCTACTTTTTTCTTTTACCTCATGGACTAATTTCTCTCATGATTTCTTTCTCCTATGTTTTCCACTAATGTGGTGCAATTCATAGAATCAGGTCTTCGACTTGCTTGTTATCATCCCGTCTCCTCTCTTATCTTGGGGAGTTCCGAGCAACGCCATCCGAGATAGTTTTCTTCTCCTCCCTGAGAAGACATCATGCCACCTATCGGTAGCTTTCTTCTCCTCCCTCCCTCTTCTTCCTCCAACTTTGTGAGGGGCCATCCGAATCGAGAAGACGTCAAGTCATTTGTCGATCAACCACGATTGGACAATGAACACAGACATCTGTGACACCATCAACAAAGATCCAAGGATCTTGGTTTCTTCAAGCTGCTTTGTGACCTTTAACTAATCGTATCATTCAAAACATTTCGATCTTGTGAATGAAGACCCCCATCGACTTGGAAGACTAACTGGAACACCGGAAAAGTTGATATCATGCGGCTAACTCGCTTGGCAGCATCCATGGTATCAGACTGTCCATCATGCACTATCCATAGCGTCGGATTGTCCACCATCCACCAGAAAAGTTGGTATCTGTGATGCCTTCTGAGCAACGTATGTTGGATATACAAGGGACGATATATATCAACATAACACAATGATTCTTTGGTTTTACACCCAAGTCTGGGTAAAGAACTAAAGAAATCTACCAAAACAATTGTACTACATATCGGACAAATAAAAAAATGGCTTCAAGCGGGACAATTGCGCCCCACATTTTTGCTACATCAAAAATCAACAAGCGTAAAACACGTTATACCTGAGTGCCTAAACAGAATAAATCAACCAACGCACCAGCACAAGCATAAAAGTAGCTACGTTTTCGCCTTATACAACAATAATTTTGGGCATTATACAAAAAGACTACAAGTTCATGTCATAAGCAGCTTTTGGTAATCACCTGCACTCCACCTACACCATCCACTGCATAAACTCATTACACATTTGTCAAACGCGTTGGGCAATCAAATATTGTTCATGCCACAATTCTGTCAACAGCAAAACAACATTCCTTCCACAACAGCTACTTTGACATTCCATGCAAATGAACAAAATCTCACTTTTTAAAATGATTCAGAAAAACCTCAATACTCTGTACAATTATGCCATCATTTTGCTCCAAAATACAAAATTATAATGATGGGTGAAGTACTGGATTTAGAGATCTTAAATAGTAGAAGCAACCATCTCCAATTCAGCACCAAAAGGATCTGATTGGAATAAACAAATAAGCTGCTATTCTGAATACATGGAATTAAATTCGGAGATCATCTCTCGAAGGACTCGGTGCTAATTTGATGATTTTGCAGGATGCAGACGAACTCAATGACTCCATAAAGTAAAACCATAATAAATGGATGCCATGAGGCACAGAAATCAGGAAAACATATATAATTGAACTTATTTAGCAGTGAACTAAATGAAAGTTAAACAACCCAAATAGTAACATCCACCGCAAAATGCCAAACATACTCAACAAGTGTAGCAAAATTTAGCAGTGAACTAAACATTCATCAGCAGACTAATCAAGGCAAAGTAATAAAAGAATATACAATCTTCGGAAACCCCGATAGAGCTTGCTACTTATTTAGCCATATAGAAATATAACATGTATAACGATGAGAAACTCATTTACCAACAGAAAGAATGAAACATCAGCAGCTAGGTGGTTTAATGCTCAGAAACTTTTTGGGATGTAACATCACAAACCTAGCCCAAAAAGCCACCATACTTAATTTATAATATGAAGAAATTTTACAAATTCAACAAAACAAAAGATGACAATGAGAAAAAAAAAGACAATCATCCAAAGAAAAGGAACTATTTACATCTTTTACCTAAGTATGATTATTTGTGAGAGCCCCCAGTGATGATGCAGGAATTTTGACGACGTGCCAAGCTCATTGGAGGCTAATAAACACTGAGATACAAATTTCACATGCAGATCCAGAGGCTTATGTACCCAAAATGTGATGATCTGTAGTAGCTGCAGTTATCAGCTCACTTGTTCATCAGGTAGCTATAACCATGTTCCTTGGTTAGAGGTCTGCATGTTCTAAATGAAACTCATAGCAGCTAGTTATCTTGCTTGGTAGCTATCATCTGCATAAATAGATACACAGGCATCGGCTGCACCAGCAGCAAGTAGCACTCTGTATGGATGGAAAGTGAGGCAGCTAACAGAACCTATTCTCTGAGCCATAAAAGTAGGGTAATATCTAATGATGCTTAGCTGCTCTCCTCTTAGGCTGAACACCTTCACAATCTGCTTGGCTGAGCCACTCGCAATGATTGGGGCATGACGGTGAATCGCCAAGGCAGTAAGTGAGCCCCTATGTGCATCAATAGTGAGATATGGCTCAGTTTGGTTTCTTATATCCAGAAATTGTATATCCCCAGCTTGAGATGCACTGACAATCTGCATTTAAATACATAAACATAGACCAACATATTTTACGCACAAGATATCGACGAAATTTAGTCGACATGTACATCAAATAGAATATCCAACTAGAAGACTGCCTACTTAAAAATGAATAAAAGAAACAATAAACAATTTTCTGACCTTAGTCGGATCAAGTCCAGGTTGAAAACCAATACCAACAACTCTTTCCACTCTTTGGGTATGTGGTCTTGCTGTGCAAACAGGCCTACAAGACCAGATGTGATACTTCAGAAAGAATGCAAGAAAGGATACTCTAGACAGTGGATAGGAATAAGGAAGACAGCCTTCCTTGACAAACTATAAACACGATCCATATAATGTTTCTTACCACAAAGTTGGTCAAAAATACATGTAAAACCTCAAACCATAAAGTAATGTTACAAGTTCCGCAGAAATCCCATGTACTTCATCAAATGATCAAAATTTTGAAAGCACAAGTACAAACATAAAAACCCAACTGCATAATAAATCAACTATTATGCAGCCTTGCATGAACTTTTAAGGCTGCATATGTGCCTTTGTGCAGTTGCATCTTATATGCAGCCCAACCATGCAGATAGCCACATGCTGCTACCACATATGACATATGTGATGTGGTTTACTCACTCTTCAGTGAAATGTGGCTGCATAAACCTTTTTTTAAAACTACAACACAACTGGATTAAATAGGACAAGTGATATTATAGGACAAAACACCAGGCTAATTATCATGCAACTCAATATGTGATTCTCACATTTCCGGAGTGCGAATGTCAAATATTCTGATAGAACCATCAACGAAACCAGCTGCAAATTGACCCCCATGGACTTGAGACGCAGACTGCAAGAGAGGAACAGACTCAGAGACATAGTTAAAAAATCTAAAGTAATTAAGGTGAGCAATAATGGATTGCCAAGTACCCAAATATATAGCTTCAATATTGTGTAAAATTTTCTTCAACCTCATACGTATAATAGAAGATCAAAATTTAATATCTCCCTCAAATAATTATGAATGTAGTTCTAGAGAATAAAAACCCAGAATCTGCAAATTTAGGTATTTTGATAAACTATGATACAGGTATTTTTCAGTGAAAGTAATCTTACTGTAGAAAGTAGATGTATGAGAAGAACATACTTGAGCTTTCTGCCACTCCCATATCAACACAACAATGAAGTTGGAACCAGAAAAATTAGACCAACTTGCACAACAATGAAGCATCCAACCAGTTGCAACCAGATGAAAACAAAGAGTAATATCACTCAAAATTTTAAAATAATGATGTCATTAATTCACAAAGGAGTTATAAGTTACTATTTTGCTTTTTGATATAACTCTATGACTAAGATTCAAATATCAAATTTGATTAAAAAAATTTACATGTTTCAGAATTAAGTTGAAAACTGCTCATAACTTAATTTAAAAAAGGGATGCATAAATAAATATATATATATATATAAAAACAGAACAATAGATTATATTTTACATCTAAATAAATGTATCATAAATTTTGGAAGTGCCTATTATTGTTCACATTAACTGCTAGTTGCTTGCTGATAAACATACAAATGCAATAATCGTGACTCATGAGGTTTAGAATTTAAAGAGTGGAATAAAGACGAGCAGAGAGATGAGCGGAACATGGTGCCATTCATAGTAGATCAGCTTTTCAAATGTGATATTATAATTACCAAATAGTGAATCAAACAGAAATACAGGGTGTAGGAGAGACACACAAGCAACATAAACTCCTAGAAACTTGAAGGGTCAAAATTTCTTGTTCATTTTTTGTCCCCAGAAGAAGGAAGCCGCTGCCAAGGAACCATCCCAGTCTCGCATATACTATGGAGCATGGACAACTTAGTTTATGAATTAATATCCTAGAGAAAATGTAATAGATGAGAACAACCACCCAAACTATAAAGTATATAAAATTTAGCATACTTGAATAATCTCATGTCTTGAGAGTTAGCAAGTCTAAATGTGAACAAAGAGAAAATCTACTTGACACTTCAAAAGTAGCTTAACAAAGGATTCAAAGGTTTAGACATAATGATTCTTCTGAGAAAATACATCAACACAATCAACCTATCACATTTGCCACACATGTATGATGCATGCCCTAGCTATTGACTTGAAGAAGGGAGAGCACTGAAACCTTTGAATCTAAAGATGCATTTAATCATGGATGGTACCAACTTCAACTGGCAAACCTTATGCTTTGGGAACAATAAATTGCCTCTTGTTGCATACTCTTAAGCAAGGTATGCAATACCGTACCGTACCGATGTTTCAAGGTTGGCTCGGTACGGTACGGTACCATTTACCACTCGGTACACCAAGACATACCGAACGGTACATCAAGACGTACCAAGTGATTTTAAATATTTTTCCTCATACTGTAGCACTGTAGCACGTTCCGTCCGGTAGCGGACAGTCCACGTACCGGTATACCGTTGGACTGGTACGTACCGCCCATATCGGGCGGTACTATTCGAAATTGCATACCATGTCTTAAGAGTGTTTCTTGCAACGGGTTTTAACGGTGAAATTAAAAGATCAAAAGGTTGAACTAAAGATTAAAAGGTTTGCACAAGTCCGTCAACCAAAACTGCATATTGTTGTCAAGAAATATTCTAATTTAGGAACTATCTTGGTGATGAATATTCAAGTAGAAAAATTACCAACACCCAGTGATCCATGCAACTCCTTGGGATTCTTCCAAGTTCATACTCCACCAAATTCATAATTAACTTCTATATATATTAAGCTTTACCAAAGAAATTCAACAAAAAGGAATGATTTAACAATTCAATGACAATGAAAGAAGCCCAACATTTCCACTTTAGTACACCTAGAAACTCCCCATGTACTAATTGCATGTAGCACAAGAGTCTAACTGATGAATGGAGGAAACGATGCAATTAACATCATGATCTCCAGTTTTGGCTACAAGATCTGAATTCCGGGAAGAGGGGAAATATACCAGCCCAGAATTCAGGTTGAGAAGTCATCCTAGTTCCTCTTTAGTGAAGATTCTATAAACAAATATACATCCCATCCAACCACATCCATCATGGCCAAGAGCAACATGCACATGACAACAAAAATATACCAGGATAATAATCAAATTCTAAACACTTATAATGAAGAATTGTAGGTGAAGAAAACTGATATTAATAGCAAAGGCTTAACAAAACTTCCTTAAAAGAGAAACACAGGACAACCAGGATTTCATACGAATTAAGCTACATGCCTATGCTACAAGTAATTCCAAGAATCACTTTTAGTCAACTATACAAATAAGAAGCAAGAAAGCCCTCACCAGTGCTGATATGCTGTTATCAGATAATGATGGAATAGAGCTGACAAGTTGCTCTTTGTCCAGATCCCAAAGCAAGATAGATGATATCTCACCAGAGGCATACTAATTAAGTCAAATAAAATAGTGTCAGAACCACATGCATCACAAACTGCAACATATTCACACAAAGTGGTTACAAATTGGGAAACATAGTACCAAATAACCAGATTGCTGCTGCCAGTCCACTACTGCATTTGTACCGCGAGCAGCACCTCGATGACCTTGAACTGAAGAAAATGCAGTTATGAGCTTCTGCTTCCCCTTTACAGTGTAATTTTTCCAAAAGCGAACATTTCCATCACCTGCATTACACATGAATAACCACAAGTTTATGATGTGCTGTTCTCTACTAAAACTCAGCTGCTGCTTAATCACAGGAGGCTTACTCGAAGCAACTAGAAGCAAACTGTCGTCAAGTTCATTCACAAGACACAACTTAGATATTCCTCTATCAGAAGAATCATGATTATCAAAGCTGTTCAATGGAGTAGCTTCTTCATAATTCCATATTCTGTGAACAAATTCAGTTTTAGGATAAAAAGGATAATGTAATCTCAATGGCCAAGACAGGAAATTGATAAATATTTCAGATCAGTATCTGATATTCAGCAAAGAAATTAGTAAATATTTCATATCAATATCTGACATTTAGAAGTACAATTTACTGACCAATTGTTTAAAACTCTTATTAGAACAGGAACTTTATATGCTAAGCATTGAAAAGGCCACATGATTCTAGAAATATAGACCTTATTATCATCAAGTACAAAATACTATACTGTGGCCCAAAAGTAAGGCCCTAAAACAAACCACAGAGACTTCCTAGTGAGGAGAAACACAAGGAAACTCATAGAAGTCCATACTGGAACTGCCACAATAAGAACTTCTCTTATAATGAGCCTGTTACTACAAACATGCAACAAATATACTATGTATAATACACTAATGTCTCACTAGAACTCAAAATCATAAACAGACATAATGAAAAGTTAGAACATGTATACTGCATTCCTACAATAAATATACATAAAGAAAAGGAAAACCATACCCATCTTATAAACCTGCAAAAGGAAGGGGCAAGGAAAGAATATATTAAGCAGCATCAGTTCTACAGTACCTCTTGAAGCAACATTGAGTTTGCAGCTACGTATAGCTTGTCCATAATAGTAGACTAGATCTAAACAATGATGGAGACCAAGACTACCACAACTAAGAGCTTACACACAGAGAATCTGAGAGAGAATGAGAGAGAGAGAAAGAAGTTCTATGCTGATCATTTTTCTATTGGGGCTAGGCATCCTGCAAGCCTTTCTACACCTGCAACCTGGTGACTTTAAGCACAGAACCAAGTGTGATCCTAGGATCCAATTCACATCATAATGATGAACCAAGAAGCACTCCAATTATTAACAGGGCCTAGTTTCACCAGAGATATTTCTAGGTTCAGCAGGTCATTCAAGTGACCACACCTCAATTGAATGTCCTACATCAACTACATTCAGCAAACCTACATCAACTACATCAAGGCATATTTCTCAACAAAATAACATTGAAAAGTTGATCATGATGAACTCAAAAAAGGACCAACATATTGAGATTTTGGTTCCAAGGCTTTTCAAGCAGAGTTATCTTTGGTCCAAGTAGCATAGGTGATTAGAATATTTACAGGATTAGCCCCTAAATTTATGTGATTATATGGTTTATATATATCTAACAGACAACTAAAGATTTTGAAGGTCCAAGTTCTGTGTTCTACCATCTAAAATGTGGACAAAGACAGGGCATGGATTTTCTAGTATCTTTTGGAAAGAGGACTTCATACACATCAAATTTCACAAATTCTATGAACTTACACATGACATGCAACTTCCACGTAAAAGCCCATTAACCTACAGATAATATTGTTCCAGGGAAAATAAAATCCCTTAGCTGTCATCCAAAATTCTAACATAATTGCGATAGATGAGTCTGTGGATAGATCAATAACATTGATTTAGTATTGTATGAGATGAATGGATAGCTCACAAAATCACATGGGCAATGGAATTGGTCAGGGGGAATACGACAACGATCAAGAAATCAATTGGAAAGAATCAGTAAGACAAGAATTTGATTGAAAGATAATCTAAGAATGGAAATTAAAATATTTTAAAAAACACAAGAAATAAATTATAAATTAAAATTTGAAACAAAAACTGATATGTTAAATGTTCTGAACTTCATATTTCATAATATACTAACTTGCTAAAAGAAAACAAGATCAAAATTTTAAAAAATGAAAAATTGTATAGAAGATAACAATGAAATAATGTAGAACAAGCAACCTAAAAAATATTATTGATTTATAAGATTAATCATATTATACAAAGATATAGATGTAGTAAGTAACTATGTATGTCTTATAGAAGACCTAACATCCTGTCCTCTTTGTTCTATTGATAGTGGATGATGAATATTGCAACAATGGTATAAACAGCAAATACTACTATTGCGGCAAACAATCATAGTCATGTTTTCCTTTTGGGGGGGAACTCATCTTGTACTCCGAATTCCCTCCTCTTCTTTCCCTTCCACCACTTCTTTTTTCAATTTTAAATATATCATATTACCCAGAACTTGCCAAAATATAATTACTCCCAACAAGTTTGATAGATTCTAGATGTTGTATAATTTCTAGCCATGCGTCGAAGAAATTTGTCATAATTGAATCAACCTTTAATAATATCAATGAAGATCAAGAATACATTGAAATCAACTGACAGCATGAACTATGGTTTAGTGTACCTCTAGCCAAAACATTGGAGCAATAGACTCATTAATAATTTAATTGAATCATAATAAATAGACTGGCCTGTGAGTACTGCAAAATCTTTTTCATGCAAACTTGTTAACTACCCTACCTCCGTGTCATTTAGCTTTGAGAGAGGTCTATCCACGATTATCAAACGTGACTTAAAGACCAAACATACAAAGAAAAGGGGATGGGGGGGTACGAGGTTCCTACAAGTGACTTTGGGACCTAATTGGCTTGGATTGAGGAATTTCACAAAGGCAACGACAATGTGCAACAAAGGAGGCCACTTACAGATCAAATAAAAAAAAATTAGTTTTAGCATTAGGACAAGATTTTAATGACAAAATGTCCTCAGCTTCCACTCCCACGTGCAACAAGAGAAAAGGAACAATAAGAAGAAGCCCCACAAGCTAGCAATCTAGAACCAGGTACAATCCACTTATTTCAAAGATATTTAAATTATCCAAACATTTATTGACCCTAAGAACAATTGTAACCAATAAATTATCCTAAAAAGTTAATGTAAAAGTCAGCCTGTATCCTTGAAAAATAAAAGAATATAAAAGATGCTTTTGAACATGAAAATGACCATAACTGTCATAGAAATCGTAAGGCGTGTCAAATGTTTCGTAAACAGTTAAAGTCTCACACCATAACTAGTGATTGCTTACAGTAAATAGCAAATGACCATAGGGCACGCAATCAAATTATCAAACCAGTAAATTATTAAACAAAGAAACTTATCTGATGCAGCTAAAGGTGTACAGTCTAGAAAGTCAGTCCCAGAAGATGTACTCTAATATAATATCTTGCTATCATGCAGTGCACTGTTATATTACGATGTTTTAATTGGAGAAAATGGTAAAAGTAGAAAAGAAATTAATCACCCGAATTACCTGATCCGTTCATTCTCATCAGCAGCAACTACAATAGGAGAAAAAGGCAAGAGCAAAGCAGCTTTTGTGCCAGTTTCAAACTTTGTGTCCCAGCTTGCAATTTGATTACCAAGTTTACTATTAGCTGAAACATGCATATACAGGTAGAGAGTCAAATCCACTCAGATGGACAAAAGAACCAACAATGAAACATGATCAAACATCAATGCAACATAAATAGAAATAACAGAATAACTGGCATCCTACTCACAGGAATGTTGGCATTTAGCTATGCGATCTAAAGCAATTCTCTCTCTTTCTTCTCTTCTAGCAATAGTTTCTTCACTGTCATCGGCACCAGCAAGAAGTGGCCTCGAAAAATGACCACAACTCCAGTTGTAAATAGTTGATTGTGGGAGTAAGCTACGCTCAGAACCCCCAGAAGATCCAGAAGCTCCTAAAAGTGGATCAGCTAATCCAGTGTCTGGAGAACTCAGTTGGTGTGGCCTGAACTCCAAAGAACACACACGACGCAATCCTGTCAGATAATTTTGTCGAGGAGGACTAACAGGAGGAGTTCGGAATGTCATTGATAACTGGCCTGCATAAATTAATCATTTAATACTGAAAAGTGCATATATACGTAAGAATAAAAACCTAGAAAAATATCTTCTCTGACAAAATAGCACATAATTAAGTGATGCCAAGTGATAAACCAATAGAAAACTATAAACAGGATAAAGAATGCTACAAGTCATCAACAATAAGAATCAGGAGTTACCAGCATTTAAGTCAAACCATGAAGATGAGCGTGCTAACCCAGAAAGATTTGAAAGATGAGATGGAGCACAAGAATCTCCTTGGTGTATACCCCCAGCACCAAACCTTGCAGCTTTTGCAACCACTAGTTCAATACCAATTATAGAGAGTGCCCTTCGGCCAATGTTGGCAACACGAGGAGATGGATCTTTTGCCATGTTACACATGGCCAAAATAAATTGAGAATATTGAGCATTATCAAGAGATCTTGCTCTAGGGTAATCGATGACCCCATTACTGGCAGTTTCTTTTATCAGTATACCAGAATCAGAATGATGTGAAGAATCATCAGATAGCGGAGAACCAAGCATAACGCCAGTTGATGTGACGGGACTACTTGTAGAGATCCTTCCATCTCGAACACCAGCAGTGTTGTCACTGCTACCCCTTAATACAGGACCAATGTTTGAGGAAATGGTGCTCCCTACCTGAATAAACTGACTTGGGTTATAGCAACCAGGATTGCTAATGCTAGCCAGAGATGGCAAGGAGCTCAGAAGGGAGTTAGCCTGGGGCTTCCAGTATTCAGCAGCAATTGACTTCAGATGCTTGTTGTGACCAAAGGCAAAGCGAGCAAGAGCTGTTAAACATGTATATTTCATAAATCAAACTAAGCAAATTATTCATCAAAGTCAATTTTAATTTGCTATAAAGAAATGCAAAAATGTTGTAAATCCATGAAGAGGTAAATCCCCCAGCAAAATAAGAACCCAAAAAAGAACCTTAAAAGAATCTAGATTTTCAGGTACACTAAGAATGTTTTGATAGTTACACATACCAACAGCAACCTCAGCCCTAACCAAAGGACTTCCATCTGCAGCAACTTGTAGAAGACTTCTAATAATATTCAGCTCAGATTTTATTTTTTCATCAACATCAATGTCCTCAACACCTCCATGTCCCTCACCAAATGTGATGGTTCCAACATCAATAAGAGTGCCCAAAGCGAAAGCAGCAGCAGCTCTGACCTGACAAACAGATTTTAAAATACATTAGATTGAAATTGGAGGATTTCAAACATTGATTACAAATATACAAAAGAATTCCTACCTCAGGTTGTGGTTCCATCAATAAAGGAACAATTATCGATGGCCCATCTGCTTGCAGACCTATGATCTGTGCTTCTGGAAAATCCTCCCAGAGTTTTCCCAGGCATAGACATAGCCACTGAAGAAGTAAAGGTTCTGTTTGCCCATCGCTTGGATTAGCGAGTTGCAAATGTTTCAAACAAACATGTATTAGATTTGCTTGAATGCATGCTTCTTGTCCTCGCCGATGTCCATCCACAACAACAGCTAAAACAAAAGCTGCCATTGCTCGTTGCTCAGGATAAGCATCCATGCTGTCCAGAAACCTGATAAAATATGTGTGACCTCCATCTTTCACCAGATCTACCTGACAAGACTAATATTGCAGAAACAATGTAAACTCTGAATTAGTCAATTAACATATAGCAGGCCAACCACAAATATAAAATTACCGAAGGCTTTGTTTTCTCCAGAATATCTTGAACCAAACCAATTGATATAATTCAATTAGATCTACAACAAAATAAGAATTGACAGAAACACTATAATCCATGGTACACTATATTGAAGTAATATACCTTATCAAGCGCAAGAATCTTGGTCCAGATGAACACAAGAATTTGACGTAATTCCGTTGCAGTAGTTTGTAAAAGCTTTAGAACATACGGAAATATCCCAACAGACAAGGCCTGAAAGAACCAAGGTTTTCAACTGAAATAAATTAGAACAGAAGTATAATTACATGTGCAAATAATGGAACAAAGACTAGAAATTGGCAATCACAGACCAGATCCACAGCCCAAGGTCCCATATCAAGGAATCTTCCTAACAGTACCAATGCTCGGAATCGATGAGATTGGCTTAACAAAACCTAGAGGAAAAACAATAAAAGAATTAATTCAGCAACACTCAGGAGACCAACAAAGTAGAAGAGGAAATTGTAAAAACAATATGGAAAGTGAATCTGTTGTTAAGGACAAGATAAATAAATTATTCTCCATTATTTCTCAATGCTATTTTTTATACAATTTCATATCTTCTAGTTTCAAAATTTTTAAAAACGTTATATATCTTATGAAATATTAAGCTAAAAAATTTTGGCATATAACATAGCTAAAACCTTGAATTTTATGTTCTGTTTCACTATAACAAATTTTGGCATATAACATGAAATATTCTTTTTATTTTTAAAACTTTTAAACAATTTTCAAGATCAATTCCAATCCTCCCAATCTGATCCAACCGGTTCTGCCAATCCAATTATATCATCCCTATCCAATCCGATCTTGATGCCAATATTGCAAACGATAAAAAAAATGTTCATGCATATAGTTCCCTTACATATACAAAAAGAACACTTCCAAATAGATAAAAACGGTCGCCTTAAGCAATATCCGCATGCAAAGTTGCAAAAGAGAGGAATGCATGACTTTTCTGTAGCACTGCAGCTGACTAACTCCACTATAATATCACTAGTAGCTTCCTCATCACAAAATATTAGATTGCACTAAGCAATCTAGCTTGTTCTTTTTAGAGAAACTCAAGGTATAAATTACATCATACAAACCCTCTTTTGTTGGTCAAAAATTAGCCGTTTACAAACTTATGATGGTATATTTTTCACTTCCTGATTCAAGTATGGTGATATTACTAAATCCTGGCAATTCCAATATGGAGGTTCCCTGGCAAACGTAATATTTTTTTATAACATTTCCTGGAGTGAATTACACACAATATAACAAGTAAATAGAAAAATGCAACAGGACAGCAGAACCAGCAAACGAGCTTGCTTTAGCATATAAGACAAAATACTAAACAAAATGACAGGAAATGGGGATGTTCCTCTATCTTGAGCACTTACCTGGAGAACTATCGGCAACTGCTCTGGTGGCTTCTTATGCTCAGAACCATGATCCAGCCACACCTCAAAAGCTGTCAATTGCTCGGTGAAAAATGGGCTTGGCTGATGTAAACAAGTCAAAATATCAATCAGCAGCATAAGAATGATAACATAAGAAAGCAACCCACAATACTATATGAGCAATTTGCCCATTCTATAGTATTCAGCAAGATGCGAAGACAGAAAATTAGATGATATGATCAACAATGTCAAAGAAAACTGATACCTGAAATTCTGCATTTGGATCGGCAATCAGCTGTGGAAGTTTAGACAAGCAAATCTCAGCAGCCATGTCCCATGCATCCCTGAAACAGGTATCACTTATGCTAGAACACAGCCTCATAAAAGTGTACAATATTACACAAATGATACAGAGAAAGAAATAAAGAAAAGTGCCATATAGCTACCACATATGGTGCTGATGAGTTGGTGGCAACAATGGATAGGAAACAGGAGAGCAATTTGCAGCCCGCATTATTCGCTCAGCAAGTAGGAAATTTCGAAAAAGACTTGCAACTAGAAGATCTTGCCGAAACAACCTCTGAAAAAGATCTGCACAATTATTACATTAAGACTTTTGAACACCATCCTTCATCTTACTGGAAATTCAGAAAGAAAACCAATTCTAATACCATGAGGTAGGACATTCCATGCAATTGTGTCAGTGACAGCAGTAAAAATCCAATTCAACTCTCCTAGAAGTGTCTTTCGGTCATTTTGACGACCAGGAATTTGATCGATAAGCGAGTAACTAAGAGAACCACGGAGTAAAGAGCGAGAGCAAAACCTGAAAGAAAAGAAGAGGCTATGTTAAACACTTTAAATGTAGTACAAGAAGTTACCAGAAATTGCAAATGCTTCAATAAATTCATGAAAAATATTCTTTCTTTTAAACAATGTACATAAAAACAACAAAAGATCAGGCTTAATAGGTCTACATGGTACACAAAATTGTAGATGAAATGAATATGTCATGATAACAGAACCTCTAAAATTCATGAGCAAATACTTGAGATCAATTTTTAAGCACATACAGAAAAAAAAGGAAAGAAAACTGACCATCGCAATGCCATTTTAATTGGAGTGGTCAAGCAGGATGTGAACACATCAGCAGGAAATTCAGCACTCTGTGGAAGGGTTTCATGAGCTTCACAAGCAGCAAGCAGAATACAGTCCTTTGATGATGAAACCGTGGCACCAGAAGAATTCCACTCTTGGCGCTGGGTACCAAAGAACAAGATTCAAAGATCATCAAAACATTGTATACCAACAAAAATTGCGCATTGAGAAACTGTGGTTAAAATAGTGAACCTCTAAAAAACCACTGATAATCATCCCCGCCGCAGAGCAGTCAAAGACATATATTGATGGTGTTTTAAGCCAAGAATCAAGCTCACTAATTGGCAATGGAATATATTGTGTATAACTCTGTTTACAAGGAAAAAGATATCAGACAATTAAACATCTAGACAAAAGTAAAAAATTGGGCATAAATCACTATACTAGTATTATGGAGAATAACCTTGTTGAAAACCCAAATTTCTCCATTAGCAGTTGGCTTTGGTACTCCATGCCCATTATAATGGAAGAGAACTCTTTCTGACCTAGCATATTTGCGACAGGTATTGCAGAGCTTCTTTACTTCCTCCACAGTAGGATCCAGTTGAAGTTTATAACGAGCCTGCCATCCGGTCATAGGTCATATCTACACCCAATGGTAAATACAATGTGTAATACAACAGCACCAAAGGTCAATTTTGGCTTTACCCGAGGTTGCCAACGCTCATATTGAGCATGCAATGCCTTTCCAATTGTTTCAAGGGCTTTGGGAGCAGCCATAGAATGTGGATCTGGTGAAGAACAAGAAAATATTCAAGTTTAGAAAGTTGAAGTTAGAAGTGCGATCAACATTATAAAATATTAGCCAGAACAGCCTACACAAATTAACGTCTACATGCTCACATATGATAGTGCATCAAACACTGACCCAAAAAGTGAATCTGCAAAGCAAAGCCCCTAAGTATAAGATCATAATAGACCATGCAAAAGATGTTCAAACTTCAAAGTCAACAAAAAAAATACTGCAGCCTGAGTTAAAAAAAACATAGGAAATGTCACCACGCGACAACTTCTGACTTTTACAAAAATTATTCAGCCAAGAAAATTTGGTCCCACATCACTGAGTTGCATAACTAAAGGAAACATATTAAATTTTACAAATCCATCATCAGAGTAACTGCAAAATGTTGTGCAACTGCAAAGTCAGAACTATTAGATAATTAGCCTGATCTCCAAGACCAATAATGCACAGATTAGTTACTAGTGATCAAAGCAAACACAAACATTATGATAATATGTTATTCCTAAAGTGATCAAACACTGTTATCTATCAACTTAACATGGATGATTCTGAGTAAAACAAACCCAATTGCAGCAGCAAGATTAAGCAGCAATTGAATGATTGAAGAGAACTTACATAGAAACCTAGTGTAACTAAACTATAAATAGCCAGCAAGAAAGACAGCTGGCATAAGAAGTACAAAACAAAAAAAGGCAGCATACTTGATAACATGTAAAAGGTATTTGAGCATATGTGAGCCAATAGATCAGCATATAGCGAGTAAAAGTAACCATTCTTAACAAGACAAACTGATACAGGAGCAATTTAGTTTATATATTATCTGAATAAATTTTATTAGTTAGAGATTATTTGCATATGTGATAAGTTGTTAGATGACAACATCTACTCAAGGTGAAGGAAAATGAAACAAATGCAGAAAAGAGTGAAAGAAATCAAATTCGTTATGGAATGAAGATTGTAAATCTTGATGAAAGATTTTAAAGATTCATCTCTACATATATGGAAGTTTATGAATTAATAATATCGTCAAACAAAGGAAGATTATCCTTCAAATCAAATCAATAATATTATCTTCTTCGAAGAAAGGAACAGATCATATATTTGATTTGATGTGATTGTAATTTAGTAATTTTCTTTTATTCTTGTACTTGAGACTATAAAAAGGGGTTAGAACATTTTAATGCATCAATAAGAGATGAATTAATGAATCGCGTTATTTTCCCACCTTGTGTGTAAGCAGTGTGAGGCCACAATTATGTTTCTAATGGTATAATTCAATCATCCACATGTGAGACATGCGGAGGTGTGAGGCTCTCATCATGAGTGTTCGCTCCTTGAGCCAAAGCGAGTCTAGTAGTTATCTCTTTATGTTTTTCAATTATCTTTCAGTTCTTATCTCTTTTTTTCTCTCTTTTTATCTCTCTATCATCAAAAAAAATCCATTGCTACTCGTCCTACATCACAAGCAACCTAAAAGATCCAACAGACAAGAAAGGAAAAGAAGCATGAAGTACAAGATCCTCGACATGATCAGCACCTCAATGCTACAAAGAAAAGATGATGCATCTCAATAAAAACTGAGTCAAATTTCAGTTAAATTGGTTATGTTGACTCAATTTTTTTATATATTCTTAAAGGATATGAGCAGATTATGGGTGGTGGTCCCTATGTCAAAAAGCTAATCATAGTATCATTACTTCAGCATTTTCCTTTAGTTAAAAATTGGAAATATACAACTTAAATCTTAGCTCGTGGGAGTTCCAGTTGTGTTTAAATTGGAAAGACAAGGTTAAAGTCCTCCACCAGTCTTAGGAGGGACTAAACTCTTCCATTTAGTATGAGTGAAGCATTACATATTGAAATATTACTGACATAATGAACTATTAACAGAGTCAGTTCTTTATGATTGACACCTCATTTTTATCTTCCTCTCTCCTTCTTTATGCTTGATTCATGTTTGTAGCATACTTGCTTTCCATGGCTTCAATCAAGGATAGCGATGAGGTGTGGAGCCGCCTAGCTCTCCACAGACCACTGTGAATTTACAAGCCCTCTTCTCCATCTCGACATGGGGAACCCATTGTGGTCCACCACAGCACATCGCCAACCTCTTTTCAGGTATGCTTCCTCCTCCACCACCTCCTCTTCTTTCTTCCTCCTTACTCCTGTTCGTCTTCGTTCATCACTTCCTCTTCCTCCTCTTCTTCCACCGCTTCCTCTTCTCATTCTTCCTCTTTAGTACATACTGTTTACACTGGCATCAGCACTAATGGTATGTATCAGTCCAGCTGGGACTAGTACAATGTCTGGGATGAGATTGCATTCCTTGGTTTCAATCCCCTTGTTTTTTACTCATTTGCTACATTTATCCTATGATAGATCCACAAATCAAATTATGGCACTGTCCAATTGATCCAAACAATGACCGCTGAGCTTTTGACGCTCTTCAACAGCAATTAAAACATGTGGTGACAATCCTGCAAATTTACCTCAAAAACAGAAAGAATACAAGAGAAAGTAAACCGGAATAATTATAACTCAAAAGGACTAAGATAATTGATCACCTACACAATCAAAACAATTCTTCCATATGGCTGACACAACCAATCCGATCTTATTCTAATAACAATTCATCCAAAAGATTAACATATCCAATCTTAATCTTATAGATTTACTTGACAATCATCACAATTCATCCAAAAGGCTGACAGTCAATCCAATTAGATTAGGCCAATATCCTATCGAGGGATCAAAGCATCACTTTTCTTGGAATGAGAAGACCAATTGTAGCCATAATAAACAAGAAATGTCCTTAGTAATATCCCTCAAATTGTAAAAAGATATGTACCAGGAACCAATGTAGCTTCCGTTACTAGACTATGAAGTGTGACTTGAAGATACTATTTCCATAAGCAGTAGAAAAAAATGTTGCAACTTCAGATAAGAACTCACCTCAACCAGCCTGAAAATATCCACAAACTAAAACAGATTTAAATTGGTCTACAAGATCTCATATTTCCTGATTCTGTACATGAAGATTTTGGAGAAACTTAAATTCCATACTTTGGTGCAACTACCCAAGTAACTGATTGACAATTTGGGGAAGCAATGAAAAACCTTAGAACCAATTTCTAATTTCATCTACGGATAAGAAAAATGTCAAAGAGCCTTCTATACTGTAAACATGAACAGCGCCCCCTATAACAATTACTAGCTTCTGCAATTAGGAAAGAATCCTTAACTGGTAGAACAGCAGCACTCAGCTATATGGTAACAAACTATTTTTCCTTTTAGGTTTCACATTCAAATCTTAGAGGATGAGTGGTAAGGTTGCTACTTTGCGATCTAGGAAATTGCTCCTTTGCGATCTAGGAGCCAAGGATTCAAGTCTCAAAAAAATTCTCTAAATATAGAGGCAAGGTAAGGCTAAGTATATTGACCCTCACCAGATCCCATGGAGATCCTTGTGCACTGGGTTTGCCCATAGTTCAAATATTATCAGAACTAAAGTCAATCAAAACAATAGCAAAGATTCTTTCGGTAAAATAAGCCAAACACTAGTATCAATAAATATTGAATTACCAAGCCAAATGGTTCCTTTTCTTTTTAGAACAACCACGAAATAAAGAAAACAATTGAGGCTATCAAATTAATAGGTAACAGCAACTCTGACTTGAACTATAGGACAACATGATGTTGTTCTGCAGAATGTGCTTGCAAAGAGAATTCCAAAAAATTGAGAACTAATATCACACATCAAGAAGAGAAATTCTTTGTAGTATAAGTTAAATCAAACTGAGGTTTTTAAATTTGGGTGTTGGACCCATGCTGGTCCTAGCCCAGACTGGTATGGATCCAACCATTCCGTCATATCATGTACATACATACTGAGTTCCAAGAAAACATGAAAAAGGCTGAAAATATAAAAAAAAATTAGCACCTCGTATAAGCCATGTACTGGTACTGATCATGTACCTGGCATACTGCTCGGTTTACCATGTTCCACAAGTTGATAAGTTATCGAATCAGTAAATGAACCCTACCAAACGACCTGGTTCTCCCTTTCACCAGGATTGGTGGTGGACACATACAGGTCTGACCAGCAACCAATAAGGGTCTGGTATGCAAAATAGCATTCCTTGCTGGGAGGAGTTGCAAACCTTCCTTCAAATCACTTGCCAGATTATCCTTCTGATTTGCATAATTGAAGCTAAGTTATGACGTCAAAAGCATCACCTATTTTACCATAGGTTTCATGCTTTAAAAACATAAAGACTGTAACCATGCAACAACCTATCAGCAATTATCCTTGATAGTTGCATATGTCAACTTCTTGGAAGCAATTCAAGTGCTCCTTGCCATTCACATGCCACTTGACCAAAGACAAGAATGGTACCAAGTGCCAAGGCCTAAAAGCTCAGTCTGTAGTTGCATATGTCAACTTCTTGGAAGCAATTTAAGTGCTCCTTGCCATTCACATGCCACTTGACCAAAGACAAGAATGGTACCAAGTGCCAAGGCCTAAAAGCTCATTCTGTAGTTGCATGTCAACTTCTTGGAAGCAATTTAAGTGCTCCTTGTCATTCACATGCCAGTTGACCAAAGACGAATGGTACCAAATGCCAAGGCCTAAAAGCTAGTCTGTTATTGGACTCAACACCTCGCCAGACAACTATGTGGTACAATATTTTGGGAGGTAGCTAACTATATGCTCTAGTACTAGTCTTTGGTCGGAACAACTAATACCATTAGCATGTATCACCCGACCTATCACGAACAAAAATGTAAATGGGGTGTTCGATGTAATGCTTATATATGTCTGTCTTTCAGTTTTGTTCATGCTTTGCACAGCATATAAAGGGCAGGCAGTAGACTTAGTAGCCCCATTTTCTTTGGTTTTGGTGATCGTCCTACGCTTGCAAACAAAGGTTGTGTCATGTAGGCACTTGTGGGGATATCAATATGTAGTGGACCATTTTGGATGCTTTATTGTGCGACCGTTCAGAGCTTGTGAAGTCTATTTGAAATTTGCATTGGTTATAAAGTGTTTCCTGAAATGATTGTTTGTGGATCTCGAGTAAAACGTTTTCTCTAAACCGTTTTCTCTTTTGTAGGTCCTAAAAGACCATAGGAGATTTCAGGGAGGCTGACATTTACGGATGGACACGCAAGAGTGTCGCACGACTTAAGCAAAACCGGCTAAGTTAGTAACAGACCGGTATATGAGACTTTGTCATGTACCAACATCAAGGCAACAATAAGAAATCTCCAAAAACAAGATGTGTGCAGCTCACCAAGTATTATCCATACACAATGCGTCATACATGATAAGTTATATGGCATGCAGCAACAGGAATGATAAAGAGGAAAGCAATACATGACTTGACAAAAATTAAGGAGTAGAAAAAGAAGAGGAGAAAGGATTACTTCTCATAAGAATAAATGCATATATTTTGTTGTATTTAATTATTATTATTATTAGAGCAACCAAAACATAAAAAACATGACTTGGCAACATTAGAATAAAGAGCATCTAGTGAAATAGCAGATGGGGAATAAGGAAAAAGTGGTAGAAGTCTCAAATTACCTATCCAACATTCCATTCGAGCGCATGGAGATATTTTTATAACGTCAGGCGGGTCAACACCAATATTTAAACATAACACAAGCGCAACGCACCCAGTCTTCAGCTGCACTACAAAACTTATTATTAAACTAATATGCAAATTGAACATCAAAATTCAGTTAAAAACAGAAAGGAATACCAGGACACTTTCATCAGCAATACTTATGTATTAAACTATGGGAACCACAATGTAGGAACAATCTTTTATCTATTATAATATCACCACCAGAATGAAGGAATAATCTGAAAATAAGAAGAAAAGTCACACACATAATTTTTCTACAGGGTCCAGAAGCTAACCAAAGAGGGACTAGAAAAAAAAAATCAAATTGTCATCTTTACATGAAAAAGTTTGATAAATCAAAAACAAGTGATGGACACACAAGGAGACAATTAGCATCAAAATTAGCAGCCTTGATCTCAATGTAAAATACATTTGGTTTAAAATGTCTGATGCCCACACATTCCCTCAAGGCCTGAAGCCATGTCCAGGAAGCAAATAAAAAAGAATGCAGAAAAGCATTGCACAATCCCAATGATACTGATATATAAGGAGGAAAAAAAGTGGGTTACCTGTTCATTCAACACAACAATTGTATTAAGTAGTAACAATCAAGAATCCAAATGAAGAAAAATACCGTCCATTAAAACTTCAGCAAGAAATATTTTCAAATTTATTAATAATCTCTGCGGCAAGAAATCTCTGCTTAAAAAGTGCACTGTCTGACTAAGAGAGGTACCACTATTTGATGGCATGACAAATGTAGTGTCCTTCCAAGAACTAAAATAAACAAATCTTACATTATAGCAGGCAAACCTTATCAGATCCAGAAATTTGCAAAACGCAAGCAAATACAACCTCTTACTTTAATACAAGTTAAAACCAAGGTTTTAAAGACAACTCTTATACCAGGTTCGATAATCCATTGCATAGGTACATCATGATCTACCAAATAGTATACACACTCATACTATGTGGTATAATTAAATTAAAATAAATAAAAAAATGAGTAGTATATGTACCAGTACAAGCTACATATTTTGATATCAATACTAGGTCAGACGGTAAAGTACCAATCAGTATGCATTGGTCCAATCAGTACTAAAAACCTCCATTAAAACTAAAATAGGCACTTTCTAATATACTTTTTCCCCACTAGCAGTTCCATTGTTTGCAACGATGGCATCTCAATCAATTAAATCAGGCTGAGTGTCAGTTTTCTTTTTTAATATACAACAGCAATATGTGCCAGTTTCCTATAGGATCTACAAATAGGCAAATTACTCAGGGATCTAATCATGATGTGGTATATGAGAAAGCAATCATGCTATTGTCATTATATTGCATATTATCATGGAGTCACCATGTATGTGGAAATTAAAATCATGAAATAGTTTCAAACTGGGCCTCAATGTTAAAAGATCTATCAATTTGGAAAGATAAAAGGCTTCTCATTAAATGCATCCCCCATCGTATTGTGTTAAACAGATTGACTAGATTCATAAGTCTTACCATCCTAACAAGGTCATCATAGCTACCAAAATCCATATCCAAAATGCACTTGTTCTTTCTAATGTCCTAAATAACAAAGATTTGTTCTTCCCATAATTTCAACTTGTATTGCCTCATAAT
Source organism: Musa balbisiana (assembly GCA_004837865.1). Lineage (NCBI taxonomy): Eukaryota > Viridiplantae > Streptophyta > Magnoliopsida > Zingiberales > Musaceae > Musa > Musa balbisiana. The sequence continues at coordinate 22,493,569 of CM017197.1, forward strand.
ATTTTTCCCATATTTTAAAATTGTACTAAAGAAAAAATTGTTGAATGCAAGAGCATAGACATAAACATGTGCTCTCCATAGTTTCCAATTTCAAGAGGTTCAATCTTCAGCATGCTACAGATCTGAACAAGAATGTTGAGTTATTTACTATGACCAAGCGATAGATCTTTGTTATGAGAACATCACTGAAAGTGAAAAATCAAGTAACAGAGATTAGCAAACAAGCAAACCCTTTTTGCAACCATGCGACTCATGGTTTCAATCAAAACTACAAAGTACAAAGAACCTAATCAGTTATCTGCCGCATGATGTATGATTGATATTGATTGCTATGCTCCCCTTCTATGACAGAAGTTCAGCAAAATGCAAGTATTCCAATCTCTTCTAACCAATTTCAGTGAAAAATTGAATCCCTCCCCACGAAAAAAATAATAATAATAATAGGTTTGTGCGTTTTTCATTTCTATTTCCAATATTGATTTTGTTCTTGTCGTCCTCCTTTCAAGAAAATCAGTTATCCACCTCGTGATGTATGATTGATACAGGTTGTATGTTCCCTTTCAATTGCAGAAAGTCCAGCAAAATGCAAGTATTCCAAGCTCTTCTGACTAATTTCAGTGAAAAACTAAATCACTCTCCAAGGAAAAAAATGAATAATATGTTTGTGCATTTTTTGTTTCTGTTTCCAAGAATTCCTTTGTTCTTCTAGTCCTCTTTTCAAGGAGTGCTCTTGCTCAACAATAGCACCACGAACGATCAGAGAGAACCACAAATACCATTTATTCACCGTGGAAGACTACGAAAGCATATCAGTTGAAAGGCAAACCGAAAAGGCATTGGAAAACACATTACCCGGTCCTTGGGCCGCCACTTAGACACCAACCCGTTATCCGAGGGCCCCACTGCGGCGCAATCCTCGAAGCCCTCGTGCCGGAAATCGGACAGCACGACCGTGTGCGGCAAGTACACCATGCTGGTGGCCGCAGCGGACGCCCTTACCGCTAGGATACCCCCGGCCGGGGTGGCCACGTCAGGCTCGCTCCCCTCCACGGCTGTGGCCGCGTCCCCGTCCTCCCGGCCGGAGAACTCATCCAAATGGTTCGAAACGGACGCCGAAGACCCGGACAACCCGGACGCCATCAGATCTCCCAACGCCATCCGATCAAAGCTCCCGATAACCCAAACCCGGCCCGCCTGGCCGCAACCGTCGCCTCGAAAACGGAATCCCAACCCGAGGACCGACCCGCGGTTCCCTGGCACCGATCGGCGGAGATCGCGGGCGCGGCCTAATCGACGAAGCCGCTGGCCCAGCGGCGCATGGAAATCCGCCGAAGGAAGGAGGAGCAATCCAGCTCTGTGGTGAGGCGGGTGTGGGAGGATGGGAATAGAAACCCTAGGTTTTTCTCGAAAGGGGGGTGGTGTGGAGGCGGAGGGAAATGGCGAGAGGAAAGAGCCGAGCGAACGGAAGAATAAAAAAATATGATATAATAATAAAAAAGACACACCCGACCAAATTAAAAGAATAGTAGTTACTCTCTTCTTTTCGCCCTACTAATTGTTATAATATTAGTAGTAATAATAATCAAAACCCGTTCTTATAGTGCATTACAGGAGAGAGAAATAAATTAAAAACTAAGAAGAAAAAAAAAGGCTAGAAAATTAAATTTCGGAGCCGCCCTTCTCGTTCTGCGCCCTTTTTGCCTTTTAGCTGTAATCCTGATATTCCCATAATGCCCAAAAGCATCTCAGCCGTCCAAACATGAAACGCAAGTCACGCGAGCGGGTCGGCAGGCGTCTGATGAGGGATGGAGGGTTTGGGACTTTGCTTCCGTTTTCGAGGAGAAGGAAGGCGAGGTGGGTGGACAGAGAAGAGGACGACGACGAAGACGATGATGGATTCACTCCATGGAGGATAGTTGGGAAAGGGCTCTTCCTTCGTCCCCATGGGGAAGAAGGGGAGAGGGAGGGAAGACCATACACAGCTCAGCAGCGTGACTGCTTGCCAGCTCAGCAAGTAGCATGCGTCCAATGAAGAATAACTGGAATGTGGCAGTGAGTTATAGGATTTGGCCCCTCGACTTGTTCTTTAATCACCAACGTGCCCTTTCCCTCCCCAAACCGCCGCTTCTCCGCAGTCCCAGCGGAAGTGAAGCCCTCGTGGGTTGCACCCAACGAGATGTCATGTCTTCTGCCATTAATGGAGGAGGAGAGCTTTGTGAGAAAGCTCGGTTTGCGATTTCAGATAATGAGATAAGGACGTAGCTAGAAACTGCATGTCTGAAGCTTTCTTTTAGTTAATTGTGTTATGAGATTGTAGAATAGAATCACGTGAACAAGAGCTTGGAGGTCACCAAGAATCGAGTTTGGTCGCAAATAGTATCGCCAATAGTGGGGGGGGGTGCGCAAAGCTCGACGACGTGCATGCCGTGAGAACGTGTTTATCGTTGAAGTGTCGGTGAATAGAGCGGGTGGGTATCTCTAGGTGAGGAATGGGAACTAAAGGGTAAAAGACGCCATTGGGCACATCGTATACGGTCCTCCATCTCAAACATCCATTGATCACAGACAGAATCGGCCTCTCTCGTGAGAGCTCCGTCGATCGATGATGTCCCATCTCATCCTGTGCTTAAGTTTGTTTCTATGGGGACACAGCACAACGTTAATGAATCACATCACACACCACTACTTTGTTTCAAGCAAATTAAGGAATAGGATGATGCGTCGTATCCGTATGAGTCAGAAGAAAGAAAGGCATCAAGGAAACTTTATATAATTATTTACACGAGAAACACGAGGGAATCATTCAGATTCATCATGTAAGTTTGCATGGCATTGTCTTCCCTTATAATGAGTATAAATTGCTTAAAGCCACGTTAATTTGGATGGTCTAAATCTTTTACTTAACACAGATACTTAAAGTATTCATTTAGTGATAATATACTATACCAATTTGTTAAAGATTAAAATTTTAAAATCTCAATATAATTGATTAAAAGTATCAATTTATTTAGTTGATAAAAATTTTAACAATTTTTCGTAAGATCCTTTGTCACTTATCTTCATAAAAAAAAACTTTACCTTAATGGCCCTATCATATAAGAAAAAGAAGTAGGTACAAAGTTATATTTGCTGCTATCAGCAATAACTATAGTTGGGTGTACTCTGATAACTTGATCTGTATTGACTGATAAGAAAATCTTTTGGAAAACTTTAGAAAACAAAATTAACGAGCTAAACAAATATTAACATTATCTTTTTTACCAAAGTGGGCCATTAAACGTGTTTTCTTGTTTCCACAATTAGATGTTATATTTTCTACAAGGAGAACTCTATGAAGCCTAAAAAAGGCCAAGTAGATTTGATGGATGGGACAGAATTGGTGGTTTGCGCTGCAGCCAAAAAGAAAGGTTTGTGACAAGTTTTGTTGCCTGTATTCTTTCTCTTTTTTTGCTTTCACGTTCTTGCAATCAAATAATAAAAGGGCCCACCAAACATACATGAAGAGAACTCACAAACATTGAACCCCAACTAATTTGCTTTGGAAGACGAAACGTAGATTTGGGCCTCGGCCAATTGGCCTGCCATGGTGATGATGATCTTGGTAGTTCTTCCCTAAATGATGTGACTACAAGAGCTAGCGAGTGGAACCAACAAGCTTACCTAAATAGTATCTACCTAAACTATATGACCTATAAGTAAAGGACATTATTTTTTTTTCCCACGTCGCTAAATGGCAGAGTTGGATCGGAATTTCACAGTGCAAATTATATAGTCGATGGAGTCAATTAGAAATGGTTAGATTATGTAATTTAACAGTGTCAAACTAGGTGGTCGATGAAGTAGATTAGAAGCAGTTAGATTAAGTAATTTAAATTATTAAGAGATTTGAGAAAGTTTTAGATGAAGATAAAGTTTGCAATGATTTATGACTTTTAGATTGAGATTAGATTTGTAATTTATGTCAAGTATAATGATCTTGCTTAACTTTTGATGTGATAATAAAGAATATATTTTAAACATCATGAAACACCATAGATCTATACAAGAAAAAGCTAGACTCTTCTCCTCTTTTATTATTTTTCACAAAACCGTAATTAATTGAATAGGGACTAATCAGTGAGTTGAAAGAATCTTTTATTATTTTTCACAATACACTAAGAGATACAATAGTTATATATGCGAGATTAAAAGTTCTTGTCCGGTCACCACACAAGTACATTTCAAATATAAAATACAATATCATGTGATATCATTACATGCAAGATCTCTGGAATGTATTATAACAATAAAAATTTAACTTATTAAATAAGAGTTCAACATTATTTAGTCACAGTTTAAAAAGTTAACAAGTAGAAAAACAAGTCTTAGGTTGATCACTCAATAATATATATATATATATATATATGTATATGTATATGTATATGTATATATATGTATGAATATATAATATATGTATATATATGTATATACATAGATATACATATATATATATGTGTATATATATATATGTATATATACATAGATCATATATATATGTATATATACATATATACATATATATATGATCTATGTATATATACATAGATATACATATATATATATATATATGTATATATACATATATATCTATATATATATATATGTATATATATGTATATATACATATATATATATAGATATATATATATTTTTATATATTGGTTATTAAAAAATAATTGACCTTATAGGTGACTTTTAGGTCACATTGACCTATACATATATATTCATGCTTCTTTTTCTCGTCGGAGGAGGAATCCGAAAGTGGATGTAGGTCACGTTGACCGAATCACTTTAAATTCTGGTTTGCTTTTTATTTTCGCAATTTACATTCCTGCAAATCTCCTTAATCCTCTCTTGCGTTTTTACGAAAGCTTTCAAGTTCATAATCTCTCCGAAACAGATTAAATCAAAATCATTTTCGTTGGAATCAATTTTAATCGAAACGAACATTTTTCTGAATCGATAAAGTTTTCCGTTGTACTAATTCACCCCCCCCCCCCCCTCTTAGTGCCACTCTTGATCTTAATAATTGGTATCAGAGCAAGGTTTACTTTTATCTGGTTTAAAACCCAAGAGAGATGGTATTTACCGACAATCAAGAGGGCTATTCAATTATACGTCTGCCTATGTTCAATTAGACGGATTACACATATTGGAAGACTAGAATGAGGATATTCTTAATTTCAATGGACTTTGAATTATGGAATATTATAGAAAATGGCTTTCAAAAGTCTTCTCTTCCAATGAACGATTGGAATGAGTTAGAGAAGAAGACTTTTGCTTCAAATGAAAAGGCTATAAATGCCTTGTTTTGTGCCTTAAATAAAAACAAGTTTAATCGTGTGTCCATTTGTAAAACTGCTAATTGGGTCACTAATGACCTATGAAATGACATGTAAAACTCATGAAGAGCTTGAGGACACCCTTCCAAAGAATAGGAAGGATATAACACTAAGAACACAAGAAGACCACTTGAAAGAAAACTCGATGATGAATTAACAATTTTAACAAAGAAGTTCAAAAGATTCATAAAAAGAAATAAATTTAAAAATGATACTAAAAATAAATTTGAACCTAAGAAAAAACAAGTGATATGTTTTGAATGCAAGAAGCCAGGATACTTCAAGAGTGAATATCCCCAAGCAAAGAGGAGGCAACCAAAGAAGAAGGCTCTCAAAGCTACATGGGACGACTCAAGTACTTCTGAAAAAGAGGAGCCAACCAACACCGAGCAAGTTGCTCACTATGCGCTAATGACTATTGGAGATGAGGTAACAAGTTCATTAGATGCAAATTTAACTTTTGATGAACTTTCAAGTGCTTTTCATAAATTGTTTGATGAATATAGAATCTTGAGTAAAAAGTATAATTCTTTGAAAAAGGAACATGCTTCTCTTATTAGCGATTTTGATAGAGTAAAGATTGAGCATGAAAATAGCTTAGCTTTCTGAATAAAATGCCATGAACTATAAATACTTCAAAAGGAAAACTTGCTACTCAAAGAAACCTTGAAGAAATTTGAGGTTGGTAGCAAGTCTTTGAACATGATCCTTGATAATAAGGGTCACGTTCATAGAAGAGACGAAATCGAATTTGTGAGTAGCTCTCACCAAAATCCAACCACCTTTATTAAAGGTCTTACCTTGCATGTATTACCTCACACCAAATGCAACTTTTGTTAAAACATAGACATGTTACGTACAAATGTCCATTCAACAAATATAGTCCACATAGATTGATTTGGGTTCCTAAAAGAACCTCAAATAACTCAATACAACATGATAAGATATGTAGATCGATTTTTGAGGCACCTAAGGTCAAATGGGTACCTAAAAATTATCTCTTTTTGAAGAAAAATATACCATCATAAGCTAGGAGCAAGAGATAAAAATGTACCATCATAAGCTAGGAGCAAGAGATGGTACCTTGATAGTGGATGCTCAAAGCATATGACCAGATATCCATCTAAATTCTCTAAACTCACTAGCCTAGATGAACGGTATGTTACCTTCGGAGATAACAACAAGAGTAAAATCATTTGCAAAGGATCCATAGGGTTCTAGTAAATACGACATTGTATGTTATAAATAGGGTTCTAGTAAGACTATTACTTTCCAAAACCCCTTATGAGTTGTGGAACAATAAAAAGCCCAACGTTTCATATTTTAAAGTTTTCAGGTGTAAATGTTTTATTTTGAATGAAAAAGATACCTTAGGAAAGTTTGATGCAAAATCCGATAAAGGAATTTTTCTTGGTTATTATTCTATTTCAAAGGTTTTTCGCATCTTTAATAAAAGAACTTTAGTTATAGAAGAATCTATTCATGTTGTTTTCGATGATTTCGATGATGATCTTAATTTTGATACTTTAAATTTAAATGAATCTCTTTCTCTATCTAGCAACTTGGATGTATTTTCTTCCGAACATTCTTTACCAAAGGAATGGAAGTACGTAGATGCTCATCCTAAGGAGCTAATTATAGGAGACACATCGAAAGGGATTTAAACTCGTTCTTCTCTTAAGAATTTTTATACAAACGTCACTTTTCTCTCTTAAATTGAACCTAAATACATTGACAAAGGCCTTGAAAGATGATTCATAGGTCATCGCAATACAAGAAAAGTTAAATTAATTTGAGAGAAATGAGGTGTGGAAGGTTGTTCTGAGGCCAAATGACCATTTAATTATTGGTACTAAATGGGTCTTTAGAAACAAGCAAGATGAACTTGTTATTGTAGTTAAAAACAAGGCTAGATTAGTGGTCAAAGGTTTCAACCAAGAAGAAGGTATCGATTATGAAGAGACCTTCGCTCTTGTGGCACGACTAGATGCCATAAGCTCCTTGCCTATGCTAGTAGTAATAATTTTAAGTTATTTCAAATAGATGTTAAAAGTGCTTTTCTTAATGGCTTTATTTTCGAAGAAGTTTATGTTTAACAACCTCCTAGATTTGAGAATGATAATCTCCCTAATCATGTATTTAAACAGACTAAAGCTCTCTATGAATTAAAACAAGCCCCAAGGGCTTGGTATGAGAGACTTAGCTGATTTCTTATCGAAAATAATTTCTCTAAAGGCAAGGTCGAAATATATTATTTATAAAAAAATTTAAAAATACTTTTCTTATTGTTCAAATTTATATTGACAATATTATTTTCGGTTCCACAAATGAATCTCTATGTGAATCATTTGCTAAAAGTATGAGTCTTGAATTTGAAATGAGTTTGATGGGGGAATTAACTTTTTTTTTAGGCTTACAAATCAAACAACTAAATAATGAAATTTTTTTTAGTCAAACAAAATACACTTTAGATTTGCTAAAAAGGTTTAATATAGATAGCTCAAAGGCCATCAATACTCCTATAAGTACCTCCACTAAGTTAGACATTGATGAAAGTGAAGAAAGCTTTGATCAAAAAGCTTATAGGGGAATGATAGGAAGTTTATTATACCTCACCGCAACTAAACTAGATATCATATTTAGTGTAGGTCTTTGTGCTAGGTTTTAATCTAATCCTAAGATATCTCATCTCAAAGCAGTTAAGAGAATTCTTAGATATCTTAAAGGTACCACTAATATAGGATTATGATATCCAAAATCCAAAAATTTTAAACTAATTGCATATGCTAATGCGGACTTTGTTGGATGTAGATTAGATAGAAAAAGCACATCCAAAACATGTCAATTTTTAGGATACGCACTTATTTCTTAGTCTTCCAAGAAACAAAACTCGGTTGCACTATCTACAACAGAAGTTGAGTACATTGCAGGTAGTGTATGTTGTGCACAAGTTGTGTGGATGAAAAACACTTTAGAGGATTATAAGATTCATCTTAAAAATATTTCCATAAAATGTGATAACACAAGTGCAATATGTTTAACAAAAATCTCATTTAACACTCTAAAACAAAACATATTGATATTAGATATCACTTTATACGAGATCATGTCAATAATAATGATGTAATCTTAGAGTTTATCAATACAAAACATCAATTAGCTATTATCTTTACAAAACCTTTAAGTGAAGAACAATATGATTTTATTAGAAGAGAATTAGGAATGTTAATTTGTCCAAATACATGAATTTGATATATATCTTTTTCGAACTATCTTCTTGAATATAGCTTTCTGAGTTTATGCCATATCAAGTTTATTCCATACCCTTGCTCCATCACTTTTTAGTACATGGAATTAATTGACAAATGCATCTCTCACGGATTTTACTTTTATGAACTTTTAATGAGAAATGGATTCGATGTGATCATTCATGAAATTTCTTTTATCCTTCATATGATGATTCTTTCACATGAATTCTTTTTTAATGAAGAAAGAATTTTTATAAATTTTTTCTTATAAGACGAACACTTGCAAGAGTGAGGATTTGATTTCACATGTGTATCTTGATCCTTGTGAAAATTGAAGCATGATTTAATGAAATTTTTTTTTACTTGATTCAAATCATTTCACAAAGTTGGTTCTTAATGGATTTCCACCTTACTTTCCTTCTTCATGCAAAGTTTTGATGAAAAAATGTGAGAAGCTGATGGAAGGTATCTCTTTAATATGTAAAATCTTTAATATTTATAACTTTTGAATGATACCATGTCATGAATGCTTGAAATATGATTGGTATAATTTTTTTATAAATTTATATATGGCATGAATTTTTACCACACTTACAAATTGAAATATAGCATGAATTTTTATCACACTTGTATGAATTTTTACAAATTGAAATATCTCCTTTTTGTTGATGACAAAGGGGGAGAAATAATACCAAAATGTGGTAAATTGATGACAAATGTATGTAATGTATTTCATCATAAATACTTGAAATGTTAGCTTGATAAATTTCTTTCATTATGATAAGATATCTAGAGCCTAACTTGCTATTTTACAATTGATATCTTTGTTAGGAAAGCAATCAGCACTAAGAGAGGGGGTGAATTAGTGTAGTGGTAAAATAATATCGGTTTAAGACTTTGTTTCGATTAAATCCGTTTTCGACGAAAAACCGTTTCGTAAAGGTAATAGCTTGAAAGCATATGGAAGAGCGTAGTGGATGTAAAGCAAGTAAGTTTGCAGTTAAAGTAAATTGCACAATTGAAAAGCAAACCAGATTTATAGTGGTTTGGTCGTCGTGACCTACATCCACTCCGCTAATTCCTCTTCCGTTGAGGCCACCGACATCCACTATTGATCTTCCTTTAATAGGCGAAGATCAACCTCCTTCTTACACCCCTCTTCTCCTTTTCACGGATTTAGGAGACAACCCTTACAAGCACTCACTCCTCTTAAACAAAATTCTAAACTTAGACTTAGAGGAGGGGATCTCTCAAGTAATTACAACATCATTTCTCCACTTTTAATCTCTCTGTACTTGTATATATTAACCAGGGATGAGAGGGGTATTTACAAGCCTCAAGTTGATTCAAACTTGGAGCATAAAAATTTTTCATCCCGAGTTTCCTGGGTACGGGTGGTACCACCGCCAGTGTTAGTCTGACACTAACACTACACTTGGTGGTACCATAGCCTGACACCTTGCCACTGGGCGGTACCATCGCCCAGACTGGCAGTACCACCACCTGGGAGGTTGTGTTGGGCGATACCACCACCCAAACTCGCAGTACCATCGCTTGCAGCCTCTCGGAGGTTGTGTTTGGGCAGACTGGTGGTACCATCACCTGACATAGTCTCGGAGACTGTGCCATGACGATGTTACCTCTTGGGTCACTGTTTGGGCCTTTTATTGGGCCCAACATAGTCCTTACATGGGCTAACTGGTTCCTAATTGGGTTGGCCCAAATCCAATCCCAATTATGTACTAACTACGAAATCTAAGACATTTACTAGGCTAAACAAGTCCTATGTGTCAAGTTTTCTTCCGGCAAGCTTCCGGCGATCTTCCAACGAACTTCTGACGATCTCTCAGCAATGTTCCAGTGGATTCCCAACAAGCTTCTAGACTTCATAATGATCTTCTTGGCGAGTTCCGACGAGCTTCTTTAGCAAGCTCCAGGACTTCTCGGTTGGTTCTGACAAAACTTCCGACGAACGTTTGGACATCCGACGAACTCTTGAACTCCCAACGAAATCGCATTCTTGACTCCGGGACTTCATTTTCCTTTATGCTTTGCTATCGTAATTAATCCTCCATATGTAAAAACACACTTCGATCTAGACAATTAATACTAAGTATGAATCATGTTGTCCGGCATGTCATTGGTCCATCGACGCTTCATCCGATTCTTTGGTACATCACCCTCTCTTGCGGTCTATTGCCCAATCAGCCAATTGACTCTGCAACTCTGATATCCTTGGCGCAATATTTGCTCTTCTTGGTCCGATGCCTGAAGCCTTCTATCGATACGTCGATCGTTCATCCGGCTCGACGTCCAATCTTCTGACATGTTTTCCTCCGACCCAACATGATTCTTCCTGCGTTAGTTGTCTTATCCTGATTGAAGCATCCTACGTCACTCAAAACGCCTATTACATCATAAACACTTATCAATTGGTTTCATCATTAAAATCTGAGATTCAACAATCTCCCCCTTTTTTATAATGACAACCAATTGATGACGGAGTTAATCTTAACTCCCGGAATTTAAACAAACTCCCCCTATCAATATGCCATATTGATAGAACCTTGAATTCAAGTCATTGCAAATTTCATCATGAATATATGCAACACGTCCATTATGCATAACATGATCATTCTTCCCCTTTGTCATCAACAAAAAGGAGAAGTGTAACTTTCTAAGTGTTTGAGATACAAGTTCAAATCGTTGCATAATAAACAGCAAGTTTTATCATCATGCAAGCTAGCAAAAATTTGTATCATTTTAGGTTTTTAAATTTTGCTAGATGTGCAAGTTTAGCGTGTTTATTTTGCAGTGTTCAAGCTAGCAAGTTTTTGAGAAAGAAGGCAACTTTTGCAACATACAAGCTAGCAATTTTTACGATGTTCAAGAAGGCTAACTCTTTACTCTTGCTTCTGAAATATGCCAAGTTTGTAAATTTTGCTAGATGTGCAAGTTAGCACTTCTTTCTCCATGCAATTTGTAAGCTAGCAAATTTTTGCTTCCTTTACAATGTTTGAGCTAGCAATATTTCTCCCCTTTGTCATTGAGAAGGGCAGAATATAATGTTTGTAATTCTTTTTCCTTTATAATAATTTTTAAATCATGACAAAGGTAAAGTATCAATCTTATTTGTGCATCATATATTTTTAATTTACAATATGCACAATTTTAAACATTTACATATCATTCTTACTCTATGCATGATACTAAAAATAAATCAATCATCATATCATACATGATACTCATAAGCTAGTAAATTTTATATCATTTTAGAGCATCAAAACAATATCATGAGTATTTCATACATTCATATCATATGAAGAATATCAAGAAGAATTAGGTGATGAGATATACTTCAAGAATACAAGAAATTATATAAAGAAAAAAAATCATATCATGAAGGATGAGATCATGTGAATATAAGAAGACATGATTCATTTTGACAAATCTCCTCTTAAATATTCAAAGAGAAATCTTAGGAGGTCATGATATAGATAAAATTCATTGAATCTTGTAGAAGAACAAGATATTAATTCATGCATATAAAATCTATCAATTCATTATGAATCATAAAAATTGTAATTTTGAAAAATCATGATCCATTTAAGAAATTTTCTTCTTTAGTAAACGACAAGAAGAAACATAGGAGTTCAAAAAATAAGATCTTGATTCATAAATGATTTCAAGTTATAAATCATGATAAATCAAGATCATGATTTCGATAAAATCCATTAAATTTAAATCATTTTCGTAATCCATGAGATTCACAAAAGCATAAGTATACATGGATTCATTAACGAAAAATCAAAATCAATTTCATGATTCACAAAATTCATAACATAGGAATTGAGAAATTTTCAAGAAATATATTCCCCTTTTTTTATTTCATATAAGCATGCCTTTGTCTTTTTATGCCAAATAAAAATATGCATCAACGTTCAGGATCAAAAACTAAATTTCGTCATAAAAACCATCAAGACTAATAAATAACAAAAATCATCATGTGTAACTTTAAAATCTCATGCATAAAATCGTCAATCATGGCATCAAAACATTTAATATTTTCATTACATCATTATGTATTATTAAATATACAATTATTAAGCATGACACTTACACTATTTCATATAAGCATGTCTTTTTCATTTATGCCAAATCAAAACATGTATCATTTTTAAAATCGAAAAAAACAACTTTTATTATAGTACAAACCGATAAGCTATGAATCACAAAAATCATTATGCATAATTTTGAAATATAAATTTATTAAGCATGATCATTATACATAAAATTAAAATATAAAATCATAATTACATGCATGATCATCATACATAATTTCAAATCATCATTTTATTATTATATCATTAAGTCATCAATATGGTTTCATTGAACATAAAGCATCTTAAATTAAAATCAAAAGGCAATACAGAAATCATCAAGATACATATTATTTCTTTTTAAACATATACATAAGATTAATCATTAAATATAATATTTTGTTCCTTTATCATAAAGCTTGTAATTTTCATGATCATTTTCAAAATTACTACCATGATCCCAATTTTTTACATTTTCATTATATATTAAACATATAATTTTCAAGAAAAATAATTTTTCTAAACTAAATTAACAATAACTCATGAAAAGCATTATGTAATTTCAAAGTAATGTAAGGGCATTTTGATTACCTCATCGTTGAAAACCATTAAGGCATAGTTTGCCACCTCACTTTTGTTGATTTTCTCCTCATCTTCGGAGGAGCTCAATTCATCCCAAAGTGCTTCCCTCTTTTTGCATTCATAGCAAGTAGTTACATTCTTTTTATTCTTTAATTTTTATTTTATAAATTTTTTAAATTTCATAATGAGGAGTTCAAGTTCACCATCACTTGAGCTTATGCTCGAGTGGTCTTCGATTGTTCTAAGTCTGAAATCCTTCCTGTTCTTTGGAAGGTTGTTCTAATGTTCGTTTTGTACATTAAAAAATTAATCCTTCCATTTCATATGTCATCAATGAATCAAAAAGTTCTTCAAGTGAAAAATTATTAAGATCTTTTGCCTCTTGTATTACGGTTACTTTCGGATCTCAATTCTTATTAAGAGAATGTAAAATTTTGTTTACAAGTTCAAAATTCGAAAAACTTTTACCAAGTGTTTTCAAACTATTGACAACATCCATAAAATAGGTGTACATATCTCCAATGGTTTCGCTTGGTTTCATATGAAAAAGTTCAAAATCATGCATCAAAAAGTTGATTTTCAAATCTTTAACTTTGCTAGTGCCTTCAAGTGTGATTTCAAGAGTATGCCAAATGTCAAAAGTCATTTCGTACATAGAAATTCGATTGAACTCAGTTTTATCTAAGACGCAAAATCGAGCGTTCATAGCTCTAGCATTTAAAGAAAAAGTTTTTTTTTCCCAAATCATTCCATTCATTCATTGGACTAGAAGACTTTTGAAATATGTTTTCAATGATATTCCATAAGTTTAAATCCATAGAAAGTAAGAAAACTCTCATTCGAGTTTTCCAATAAGTGTAGCCCGTTCCATTGAACATGGGAAGACGAACAATAGAAAAACCCTCTTGAAATCCGAAAAGAGCTATTTCTCTTAGGTGTTAAACCAAATGAGAAATAACGAGGCTTTGATATCAATTGTTAGGAAAGCAATCGGCACTAAGAGCAATTGGCGGTAAAATAACGTCGGTTTAAGACTTCGTTTCGATTAAATCCATTTCTGATGAAAAACTATTTCGTAAAGGTAATAGCTTGAAAG